>BSQZ01000016.1:10345285-10440285 GCA_033239005.1 Lamellibrachia satsuma | reverse complement strand
TTTTAATACATTCCTTCCAAGCAATGCTCTAACGAATCAATAGATGTATTAACATTGACCTGTATTCTTCCCAGTAGCGCCCCTACCGACTAAATATGTAAGTTGTAACACCCTAGCGACTCAATAGGTGTATTAACATTGACCTATTTTCCTACCAAGTAGCACCCCTAGTGTGTATGTGTATATTAACTTGACCTACATTTCGTCCAATCATTGTCTCTAGTGACCCTTTATATATTAACTTTACCAACTTTTTTCTCAACAACCACATCCTAGCGTCCAAATAGGTACTAACTCAATCTATTTTCCTTCCAAGTAGTACATCTAGTATGTATGTATTAACTTGACCTACAGTTTGTCCAAGTAGGGTCTTTAGCGAGTACAAGTGCAATAACATGATCCATATTGCTTCCAAAACCTGCCACCTAGCGAACATATACAGAACACGGAACAGTAACGCTGAACCGTATTTTCTAACAATACTTAGCAATTGAACCGTATTTTCAAATCAAATTTGTCAATCCAAACATAAACTTTTCAAGCCAAACAAACTTTTCAATCCAAAGGTAAACTCTTCAGTTTCAAACTTACAAACTTGCAAAGTTTTCAAAGTACAAATTTTAAAACTTACAAACTTCAACTCACAAACTTCATGTAACAAAATTCCAACTCACACATACGCAAAGTACAAACCTTCAACTCTCAAATGTCATGTCACAAACCTTCAATTCATAAACCTTCACTTCACAAACTTAATGTCACAAACCTTCAACTCACAAATTTCAACTTACAAAGTTTCAAATTACAAATACAAATTGCCAACTCATAAACTTTATGTCGCAAAGTTCCAACTCATAAACTCGCAAAGTACAAACTTTCAACACACAAACTTCATGTCATAAACTTTCAATTCACAAACTTCATGTCACAAACTTCCAACTCAATAATTTCAACTTACAAAATTTCAAAGAACAAAGTTACAAACATACACAGTACAAAGTACAAAGTACAAAGTACACATTTCAAAGGTTACAAACTGTCAAAGTACAACCCTTCAACCTACAACCGTCATGTCATAAACTTCCAAACCACAAATTTCAACTCATCAAATTTCAACTTGCAAACGTTCAAGTCACAACTCGTCCGTATCTTCACAAAATGTTATGCTTGGAAAACGATTAAGTCCAAACCATCTAAGTAAAATCACACGTCATGGGAAGGAATTATGTGGCGACCATCTTTTCGACGGTTCAATTCTGTATAACTGTGACACTTCCGGGAGAACCAACGTGTACGGCCATGACAGCCACGTGACTTCCGAAGAGATGTCCCGTTTAGATGACATACGACCCCCTACAATGGATGCTGAAAGAAGCGGTTAGGGTTATAGTACTAGGATGGCGCCCTCGTGCGGAATAGCTAGCGTTATAAAGACGCCATCTAGTGTATAGTGACCGAATTACTTTATAGTTACAGTAGCGCCCTCGTGCCGAACAGCTAGGGATACAAAAAAAAGCCATCTAGCGGATATTGACCAAACTATTTGGTTTTAGGGCTATAGTGGCGCCCTCGTGCCAAATAACCAATTAGGATTAGAACTATTTTAGGATTAAGGTCGCACCTTTATGCGTAATACGAAAATTGCACGTTTTGACCGTAGGATTCCACACAATGGCGCCACCATAACCATAAGTCACTATCCGCTAGATGGCTTCTTTGCCTTCCAAAATATTCCGCACGATGGCGCTAATGTAACTGTAATTCGGTAATTATACACTAGATGGCGTCTTTGTAACCCTAACCTTTCCGCATCAGGCGCCACCTTAGCCCTAAGGTAGTTTGGTCACTATCCGCTAGAAGGTGTCTATATAACTCTAAGTAGTTTTTCCAAACGAAGGCGCAACTATAACCTTAACGGCTTCATTCAGCATCACTTCGGAAGTCACGTGGCTGTCATGGCCGTACCCGTTGGTTCTTTCTATGTAGATAAAGCGGTACGTACTTAGCCAAAATATATTTGCATACATAGCGTGGAAGCATTTCCACATAGTTGAAACTGCATTGAGGGAATAGGTGCACTAAAATATATGTAAAAAACAGTACTTACATAGTTGCACACACGTTTCATACCTGATTATATGCAACAAGATGTATAAAGGAATGCGAAAAGTAAAAGAAAATGTTAAAGGAAAGTGATAAGTAAAAGGTCAGAGAAACGTTACAAAACTGGCATAAGCCTACCTTTGAAACTTTTTTTATATTTAGTGGTGTGTGTTATTCGCCTAAGGGGTAGCAATTTTGCGTGAAGGTGGTGTTTTTGCTATGCTTTTCATTGAAATGGGACACATACCACTTCAAGAAAAGGATGGTTGAGCATGCGCAACTGGAAAATATGCAAGGGGCGATATTTAACGTTTTCTTTATAAGCAAATTTGTTAGGCTAGTAAGCGTTAGAGGCTTTGTTTTAGGAAAGTAGTTCACAGACTAGTCGTCAGGGGCAATGCATGTTTGTTTGTATTTTACTGGGAGTGTTTGAGAATTAGAGGAGCACGCTAGTTAAATTTACCAACCAACGCAACAATTTTACCACTAGTCAAATTGATAAAGACCAACGCTACAAGTTCACTGAAATAGGCCCTATATGTTTAAGAGAATTATTTGTATAGCTGTATAGTTTATAGTTGAATATGTATGTATGTGTGTATGTATGCATATATGTATGAATGTATGTACGTTGGTATGTACAAAGTAAAAAGCGGCCTTCTAGAGCTGGCGTGACTACTACAACTACTGCTACTACTGCTGCTAATACTACTTCTACTATTACTACTACTACTACTAATAATAATAATAGCAACAATAATAATAATACTATTATTATTAATAATAATAATAATAACAAAAGTAATAATAATAATAATGCCAAATTGACAATAAAACCGGTTTATAAATAAATACATACATACATACGTACGTACGTACGTATACACAGCAACAGCTACAGCAGTAGCAGCTAAAAGCAACAACATTTTATTAGATAAAAACAGTATAAAGGAAGTCATTGTCATTGGTAAAGTTACTGCTTGTGCGCACCTGGAAGTCTATGGGCAATGCCCAACCAAAAGCATATTACGTTTTGTCTAAAGGTAGCATTTCGTGCGAAGGCGTCTCCGATGCCTTTTTCTGCTACGATTTTTCACCGGGGAAGCTGCTGCCACCTACGATGGCGCCACCTTGCAAACACAGAAATACTAGTAGGTCAACGCTATCCGCTAGATGGCGCTAGTGATGACAGCTATGCGCTAGGTTTCGCCACTGGTGCGAACAATTACGTCAATACAATGACGCCACCTTGCGGAATAAAGCTGCTGTCACCACCTACGATGCGCCATCTGTTGGATGGTAGCGGCACTGAGAAGAAGAAGAGGAACAACAACAACAACAACAACAACAACAACAACCAAGAAGAAAATGAGCCTACCTGGAGGAAGAAGCCGTTGGCGAGTCTGATGAGGACAAAGACGACGTACGAGTCAGCTAGAGTGAGCGAGACGCTGGAGCCGACGGCGGCGACGAGCGAGGCAAACAGGACGGGTCGACGGCCGTACTTCTCCGCGAGCGGGCCGAACGTCAGTCCGCCCAGCATCACGCCAAAGAAGTAGATGGATGTCGCCAAAGAGTTCAGGTAGGTTCGCTCACATACCAAATCAAACTGTGCCGTAAATGAGCAAATAGGTCGCATTTGGAAAAACGTTTCCTTTGGGCCTGTGAAATCTAGTTACAATTTGGTTTGAAAAATATAATTTTGCACCGCATTATACAGAACAGTGTTAATTGTAACATATTTTATTAACAAAACAAAATAGCGCTGTATTAGTAGTGCTAAATGTGCTGCCATCTGGTGATTTACCCCATCGTTGCAGTGTATACTATATACAGTCGCGCCTCGTTATAACGCGGTAGTCGGGGTCCACGACTCCGGACCGCGTTGTAAGCGAGGCGCGTTAGGTGTTCTCATATCTGCCACCAGGGAGCTACTAAACAACAGCGACCGCCGCCCGCTGCACCAAGTTCATGAACCCTGTCGAAACCCCGTGTGCTTACAGCATTGTCTTATACGGCAATATGCAGTTTATGGAACTTATTAAACGAGTATACTAGCATCAACGTGTATTATTTTTAAATGTCACACCCTCTTGACTCTTGAACTGAATAAAACACATGTACGTATACCGTTATGGACTAGATCTACTACGATGATGACGTACTGGACCGCCAGACCTACGAATCGAAAATAATAACCTGGACCTGAGCGGCCGAAAACGTATATGATTTGACAAACGTAGTATGCAAGCTGATAAAACACAGAAAAAGACAATAGGTAGAATTAATAATTGTTTCACTTCGTCTTTCAACCGATCTCGACCGAAGCATAAATTTATTACGCACCACTTAACATCGATTCATCATTTCATATGCGGATGACGAATTCGTATTTTCGCCACCGGTAGAGCCTTGGGTTAGGAATTTGGCGTGTTGGTTTCGCGTCGCGAAAACGATTAAATTTACGATGTAATGGAAGCATGTAATTTCATCCAAGTGTTATGTTGGTACCGCATATTAAATGCATTTAAAACGGTTGATCTGATTCTTACGCGAGGCATATTTGTGAATCTCGATTGCAATGTACAAGCCGTCGAAGAGAAGCCAGCGACAGCGATTGATGTCGGCGGCAGCGCAAAACAAACAACACATTGATACTCATTCATTGACATCGTTCACCTAATGTTTCTTGAGAATTGTCAAAGCAATTCTAAGTAGGTTTAAGCGGGCCCATTTGACATTTTCCCCTAGCGGCAAAAATTCGGGGTCCACGACCGACCGCGTTATATCCGAATCCGCGTAATAACGGGGCGCGTTATAACGAGGCGCGACTGTATGTTTGATTATTCACAAAACTGAAATGAGATTAACGAAAAAATCGAATTGGTGAGAAATCTTTAAGTGCCCCTGCCTTTCACCAGTCGATCGCACTACGCGTACACAATTGGTAGGTCTATGGTTTTAACAATATAAGCAGATAGTTAGTTTGGTGGCTATGCCTATAAGAGCCACTGTGAGGTAGAATAAACTACTGTCGTACTATAGGGAGGCTGCTTGCTCCATCACTTGGATGCTGGTCACGGGCCTGCAAAAGATTCATATTTTGACTGTCTGCTTCCTTCTTTCTATCTACATTTGCGCCTTGTTTGCGTCTTACAGTTATGTCTTCACATTCGGGTGACTCACCTCCATAAGGACATTCGTCTCCCCGGGTGGGGCGTCATACACCCAGCCAGCTGGACACGGCGCCGTCTCATTCCCGTCGCCACTCCAGTTCCCGAACACGCTGCAGGAGTCCAGTACCGCCCCAGCCTCACTGTCCCGGTGAACCGTCCCGGCGTCCTCCCGTCGTCCAGGCGCGGCACAGTGGTGGGGTATAGGGGAGCCATAGATGGTCATGGTGAAGTGGCTGATGGACACGAGGGAGAAGTGCGTGGAGAGCAAGAGGTAGAGGGTGAGGGAGTACCTCCCGGGCCGACCGAGAGCGCTCAGTAACTCGTCAACGTCCATGGAGCCGAGCGATGACCCTGCAAGTGCCAGCAGTTGTGTCTGTGTCAGTTTATGTGCGTGTGCGTGTGCGTGTGCGTGTGCGTGTGCGTGTGCCAGTGCGTGTGCGTGTGCGTGCGCTTGCGCGTGCGTGTGCGCGTGCGCGTGCGCGTGCGCGTGTGCGTGTGTGTGGGTGGGTGGGTGGCGCGAGTGTGTGTATATAGATATATCATGTTTGTATGTATGTATGTATGTATGTATGTATATATGTATGTATGTATGTATGTATGTATGTATGTATGTATGTATGTATGTATGTATGTATGTATGTATGTATGTGTATGTATGTGTGTGTATATATGTATGTATGCATTTTTTATGTATGTATATAGGTAGGTTGGTATTTATGTATGTATTTAGGTATGTACCAAGTGCGGGTATAAATGTATGTATGTTTGTGTTACTGTGGCCATAACATAACTTAAACGTTACTGTAATGTCATCGAACCTCTAATGTGTAGCTTCAATCAAATAGCAGGGACCGATGAGAATAATAATACAGTGAACAATAGTGATAACGTTTTATACCAAATAAAATACCTCTGTGTCAAGGAATTTTTATTCGAAAAGTCGCAATTAGCCATTACGTGTCCTTCATAGCAAATTGTCAGTCTAAAGTCATATATCTTATGTAAAACACGCATTGCATTTTTAAAATGTGTTGTAATAAAAATATGTAATAATTAACAGTTAAACATTCACCATGTGTTAATTTTGGTTAGTCGTATTCCAATGGTTCAGAGAGATAGCTACAAATACCAAATTTGATTGCTACTGTAGCAGCCACCCAAACAAATTAAAGTGAATCAACCGTTATGCTTTTGGGGCTATAAGCCTAAAAGAGTTAATAAAAACTAACAACGTGCAACTAAAATCAAGAATATCATGCCATTGGTTTACACAGAAAGTTTTCAAAAAGTGGGAAATCCCGGTCATTTCTCTGGCTGGTTGAGAGCTTTCTTATCGGTTGTGTGCTCTTATCGGTTGTGTGCTCTTATCGGTTGTGCGTTCTTATCGGTTGTGCGTTGTTGTCGGTTGTGCGTTCTTATCGGTTGTGCGTTCTTGTCGGTTGTGCGTTCTTGTCGGTTGTGCGTTCTTATCGGTTGTGCGTTCTTATTCGCACTTACCCTAACAATTGTTGAACAGTCCCATTCCATTCCTAGTAATAATTTAACAAGAGTTTAAACAAATTTAACAATATTGCCATCCAAAGCAAAACTCCAAGATGGCAAGTGGACAAGGAAGCCACAGGCTTATCTAGAGTCCAACGGTTTTTCTATTCATATGTAACTCGCCCTTCTAAGACATAGTCACGGGGGCGCAGTGGTTAGGACATCGAAATCTCAACCGAGAGAATCCGGGTTCAAATCCTCTTGGTGCCGTTTCGAAGCATTGGCAATTTCGTTCACTCCACGTTGCTCCAGTTCACTGAGCTATATAAATGAGTACCTGGCTATAGATATTAGTAGTCAATGAGTCCATCTGAACAAGCAAGGATGGCCCCCAAGTTTCGATGGTTACTAATATAGATTTTGGGCAAAACTCGGCTGACATGTGCATTGTGAGAGTGGGGTGTAATATCGCTCACATGACATCAGCGCCCCTGTCGGTTGGAGTACTACACGAGGCACATTAGCAGCGCTCCCTACCGACGAAAGGACTGGTCAAGGGTGGTCAAGGAGTCCTGTAATAGGGCCAGAGGTCATCTGACGTAAGGGAGCATCAGCGGCGGCGGCGGCGGCGGCGGCGGCGGCGGCGGCGGCGGCGGCGGCGGCGGCGGCGGCGGCGGCGGCGGCGGCGGCGGCGGCGGCGGCGGCGGCGGCGGCGACGGCATTCGTGAACAAGGATCAAAGGGCGTGAGAGCATAATTCATTATGAGGGTTATTAACAGGGATCAAAGGCCTAACGAGGCTATGTATTTTAAAATTAATGTTAAATGTCAAATATCATAGAGTCTAGTAATCATGTCTGGAGTTTTAAAACATTAAAAGTTACATATGCATGTGTATTCGCGGACAGCCAGACGCCGCAGATGTCTGTTTATGCTGCATCAGTCACGTTATTTAATACAGTGTGCCAGAATTTTCCATTATTTTACTGCCATTAAAACTATTTTTAAAAGCTAGGGACTGGTGCTCGACGTACCGTCAGCGAGTGAGAGGAGGCGATTTTTAACAGTAGACGTACTGTTTATGACTAGGCCACGCGTTCATACCAGACCGCTTATCGGATTGACCCAGCGACTTACAGCAAGCAAGCGGTGGAGATTTTACCAGCACGCTATGTGTTATAGTAGGTCACAAGACGAATTTATACTACTATAAAGTTCGAGTGGAGACAGCGTCAGTAAGCAGCCCTGTTAGTGGTGGGGCGCAACAACGTGACTGATGTAAAGAGCGGGTATAAATAGGTGTGTGTTACTGTACCCTTAACTGTAATTATTACCACATACTTAACTGTACACTTACCATTAATTCCCACCATACCCTTAACTGTAATTCTCAACATTCCCTTAAATGTAATTATCACCATACCTCTAGCAGTTCCTTTAACTGTAAGTCTCACCACAACCCTAATGTACCCTAAATTTAATTCTCACCACACCCCTAATGTACCCCTAACTCTAATTCTCACCACACCCCTAATGTACCCTAATTCTAATTCTCACCACACTTACAACTGCACTTATAGCTATATTTCTTATTACACACCTAGATTACATAGTCACTGCACCCCTATTACACATTCATAATACATATTCATTACACCCTCAGTACACAGCTAGAATACAAAACAATCACTCTACCCCCAGTAGAGAGTTAGAACAGATAATCGCTACACCTCTACTATACGGTTAGGAATCGTAGTGATGGCATTCTCGTTAAACAGCCAGAATACAAATTCACTGCACACCAGTATACAGCTATAATACAAAGTCACTGTACACCAGTATACAGCTATAATACAAAGTCACTGCACACCAGTACACAACTGTAATACAAAGTCACTGTACACCAGTATACAGCTGTAATACAAAGTCACTGCACACCAGTATACAGCTATAATACAAAGTCACTGCAAACCAGTACACAGCCAGAATACAAAGTCACTGCACAACAGTATACAGCTATAATACAAAGTCATTGTACACCAGTATACAGCTGTAATACAAAGTCACTGCACACCAGTATACAGCTGTAATACAAAGTCAATGCACATCAGTATACAGCTGTAATACAAAGTCACTGCACACCAGTATACAACTGTAATACAAAGTCACTGCACACCAGTATACAGCTATAATACAAAGTCACTGCAAACCAGTACACAGCCAGAATACAAAGTCACTGCACAACAGTATACAGCTATAATACAAAGTCACTGCAAACCAGTATACAGCTATAATACAAAGTCACTGCAAACCAGTACACAGCTATAATACAAAGTCACTGCACACCAGTATACAGCTATAATACAAAGTCACTGTACACCAGTATACAGCTATAATACAAAGTCACTGCACACCAGTACACAACTGTAATACAAAGTCACTGTACACCAGTATACAGCTGTAATACAAAGTCACTGCACACCAGTATACAGCTATAATACAAAGTCACTGCAAACCAGTACACAGCCAGAATACAAAGTCACTGCACAACAGTATACAGCTATAATACAAAGTCATTGTACACCAGTATACAGCTGTAATACAAAGTCACTGCACACCAGTATACAGCTGTAATACAAAGTCAATGCACATCAGTATACAGCTGTAATACAAAGTCACTGCACACCAGTATACAACTGTAATACAAAGTCACTGCACACCATTATACAGCTATAATACAAAGTCACTGCAAACCAGTACACAGCCAGAATACAAAGTCACTGCACAACAGTATACAGCTATAATACAAAGTCACTGCAAACCAGTATACAGCTATAATACAAAGTCACTGCAAACCAGTACACAGCTATAATACAAAGTCACTGCACACCAGTATACAGCTATAATACAAAGTCACTGCACACCAGTATACAGCTATAATACAAAGTCACTGTACACCAGTATACAGCTATAATACAAAGTCACTGTACACCAGTATACAGCTATAATACAAAGTCACTGCACACCAGTATACAGCCAGAATACAAAGTCACTGTACACCAGTATACAGCTATAATACAAAGTCACTGTACACCAGTACACAGCCAGAATACAAAGTCACTGTACACCAGTATACAGCTATAATACAAAGTCACTGCACAACAGTATACAGCTGTAATACAAAGTCACTGCACACCAGTATACAGCTGTAATACAAAGTCACTGTACACCAGTATACAACTGTAATACAAAGTCACTGTACACCAGTATACAACCAGAATACAAAGTCAATGTACACCAGTATACAGCTATAATACAAAGTCACTGTACACCAGTATACAGCTATAATACAAAGTCACTGTACACCAGTACACAGCTGTAATACAAAGTCACTGCACAACAGTATGCATCCGTAATACAAAGTCACTGTATCCCCAGGACACAGCCAGAATACATAATTAGTACAACTCCAGTAAACATTTAGAATGCATAAGGGTATGGCGAGAATTAATGGTTAGGTGTATGGTAATAATTACAGTTAAGGGTAACACACTCCTACTTATACCCGTTCTTTACACCATTCACGTTGTTGCGCCCCACTACTAACAGGGCTGCTTACTGACGCTGTCTCCACTCGAGGGTGTCTCGGCATGTCCGCGTAGAACGGTTGACTCCTAACCGCCGGTTATATTTAATAGCGCCGTCATCGCCTTATCATTTAAAATTAGCAATATTATCAGTATTTTCACTTTAGTATATATTCACTTACCTTTTAGATTTAGCGTCATTGTTAGGTTGCTTTCTAATGTTATACTAATAAAGACTTGATGAGCTCACCCTAGCATCTCTCTCGTCGTCTTCCCCCACTGCTCATCTACTGTCCCCCCCCACCGAAACCACTGGCACAATCCACCTGCTCCCTTCCCACCACTGCCACAACGAACAGCCTCAGCTGTTCCAACTCCACCTCATGTTCCTTCATCTTCGTACATCACCAACACTCAAAACTAAAACTATCCGTCTGAACCTCAGCCCAGGACTTCTCACACCCGGACTTGACGAAGTCCATCCAGTTACTGCAACTGTTACATATTAAATGCCTGGTGGCTTTTACCTGCCGTTTGCAAGGCGCCATCATAAACTTTAGCCTTAATTTGATTGCTACGTTAGCCTTGAATAAGGCTGTTTTTGTGTTCAAAAGAATACTTTAGGCTAATATACTAGCTAACTAATGTCTTTTCTACAAAGCTCGCAGGAGCAAAAAAAGCCTGCCACCTAACGAATACGGAAACAAAACAACGAAGTCAGTGTAAACCAACTTACAATAAATCCTGCTGTTAATTCCTTTTTACCGAAAACGTTTACTACAATTTTATCAGATAGCACCTTATGTATGTAATGTATGTAAACGTATCACTTTATATCTAATATATGTAAACGATAATCTCGGAGTAACACCCGTAGATGATTCATACCATCACTACACACCCATGAAGCTTCAGTGATTGCCGAGACGTAGTTTTTATATATCTATAAAGTGTATGTTATCTATAATTTAAGTAGTTTTTATACATAGCCTTTCGACAGACGTCAGCCATGACGCTTACACATTTTGTGGACCAGGCCTAACAAAGCATGTGACCTAATTCGGTTTATTGCAATTACCGAGGCTTTTTGTTTCGCGATGCGTCTACGGAATATCATTCATACTTTGCGCCCAGCCTCTACGGGTGTCACTCCGCGATTACCGGATATATCACGTGCATTGATCAGACGCTTGGGACTATCCGTAACGCGCCCAACTTCACTTAGCAAACGAGGCGGCCTTCGCAAACAACGTGTGATTCAAACACGCATTACACATCGCTTCGATGTTGTTCCACGGGCTGTAAAAGCTGCCATAGCAAATGTATCCCAGCTGATTAATCTGCGTGTCATTAAACACCGTTAACGTGATATTCCACTGACAATATGTTGTCTTAACACTCGTTCAGTCAAGAACAAAGCTCTGTCGGTGGCAGATTTTGTTATTTCCCGGGACATCGATGTGCTAGCCTTATCTGAGACATGACTAGGAACCGACACTGACAATCAGGTTATAAACGAACTCGTGCCATCTGGTTACACAATACAACACATCTCTCGACCCAGTGAGAAGCGCGGTGGAGGTGTGGCCGTACTCTATAAATGCGGATTGACCATTATTGGTGGAACCACACACAAGAAAGGCTATACTATGGACATTGTCATCACACGGGACATTAGTTCCTTGTTGATTGGGATGCCAACAGTTTCTGAGCCATGTCTTGGAGACACAAAGGGTAACCCTTCCGGCGACCATCTGGTTGTGTGTTTTAGAATTAAATTAACGAAGCCAAACAGCGTTCGCCAGCCGGTCACTTTC
This sequence comes from Lamellibrachia satsuma, assembly GCA_033239005.1. Lineage (NCBI taxonomy): Eukaryota > Metazoa > Annelida > Polychaeta > Sabellida > Siboglinidae > Lamellibrachia > Lamellibrachia satsuma. The sequence continues at coordinate 10,428,121 of BSQZ01000016.1, read as the reverse complement.
AGGAAGCTTCGGGACATTTGTATTCCCGAATTTATCAAGTACTTAACGCCAATTTTGAACGACACTGATAGGCCGCTAAATGAACTTGTATACGCCTATACTACGGAAATTGAAGCAGTTGTCGACCAACACGCTCCCGTCCAAAGAAAGTCGATAACACTGAGACCAAAAACGCGCAATGGTATTCAGACGAACTGAGACACGCCAAACACGCGCACAGGCAAGCAGAGAAGGTATGACGGCGAACCAAACTTACCGTTCAACGACAGCTGTTGAGGGAGCAATTCAATGCAGTCAACAAACTTATGATCAGTGCCAAGAAAACTTTCTTTTCAGCAAAAATCAGAGACTGCAGTAAAGATCAGAAAGAACTGTTAAAATTAACGAGTCATTTGATGGGTAACACGGGACAGGTAATCTTACCAATCCATGAATCGGCCGAACAGTTAGCGACTATTTTCGGTGACTTTTACATTGACAAAATCGCTACCATCCGACGAAACATCAACATCGGCAACCCAAGTGACATCCACGAAACAGCATTAGACGATGATATCAAGTTTGATGGAATCCCGCTTCAAAGGTTTCTGCTAGCCACCCATGACGAGGTGAAGCGAATTATCACAAATTCGCCCAACAAGTGATGTGATTAAGACCCGATACCTACGCGGTTTTTGAGGCAGTGTCTGGATCATTTCGTGCCGTGGAATACAGCCATTATTAACAAATCGTTGGCAACGTCAGTGGTACCCGCATGTTTCAAACGTGCACTTGTAAGATCATTGCTTAAAAGGCCGGGCCTCGATAAGGACGTTCTGAATAATTATCGGCCTGTTTCAAACCTACTATACGTGTCAAAACTTCTCGAGAAACTGGTTGAACACCGTTTGAAAAATCTACACGATATTCACCAATCGGCGTACCGAAATAATTACTCAATCGAGACAGCTCTTGTGAAAGTCCAGAACGACATCGCAGAAGTGTAGTTATCTTGGTCATGCTTGATCTGTCCAGTGCGTTTGATGGTATCGACCATGGCATTATGCTAACGCGTCTTCAACACACATTTGGTGTGACTGCAGAAACCCTGGTTTAGATGCGATCCTACATTAGCGGCAGAACGCAATATGTCACTGTCGGCCCCGCAACTTCGTTCAACGCACATCTATGCTGCGGCGTGCCACAAGGATCCGTGTTGGGACCGAAACTATGCTGCATATACACTAAACCAGTTGGTGATATAGTGAAGAAGCAAAATCTTCGCTACCACTGTTATGCAGACGATACACAAATATACTTGTCCATCAAGCCTGATGAGAACTGGGCCAGTGAAATGTCAGCCACTGAAGCCTGTGTGGCGGATGTTGGCGGGTGGATGAATAGAAACAGGCCAAAACTGAACCAAGAAAAAGCGAACTCATTGTGTTTTCGTCTAAACACCGAATTCGTCGGGTGAACGACTTGTCCCTCACGATCGAAGGCAGTGCAATCCGTGAGAAATCTTGACAATGGAGAAACAGGTGAATGCGATCTCCAAGTCCTGTTTCTACCACATCCGAAATATTGGCAAATCCAGGCAATACATCACAAATGACGCCTGTAAGATTCTAGTTCAGGCACTGATAACATCTCGCCTGGACTACGAAAACGCGCTACTACAAGGTTTGCCCCAGGTGCTGATTGAACGATTGCAGCGGATACAGAACTGCGCTGCTCGTCTAATCATCAGGTTACGCAAGAGTGAACACATAACGCTTGTGTTACTTGACCTACATTGGTTTCAGGTGAAATACCGGCTCCGCTTTAAGGTTAACACCTTCAACGGATTGGCACCGGCATACATGAGTGACATTGTGCAGAAACATCAACCAACGCGTAGTTTAAGATCAACGGAGAAGTCACTTCTCGTCGTACCTGTGCTACGGACTGCAACTGCAACGTTGTTTCAGCCATACTGTGGAGAACATTAAACAACTGAGCACTCTCAACTCTTTGAAGAGACACTTAAAAACACTTCTGGCATACGACTGACGCGATTGAGGCACACACACACACGCGCACGCGCACGCGCACGCGCACGCGCACGCGCACACGCACACGCACACGCACACGCACACACACACACACATATATATATTTATTTATTTATATGCCTCAATCGCGTCAGTCGTATGCCAGTTTAAAGAGATGTGTTTTTAATTACCTTCTATGCTTAACGAACAGTATATTGCTGAAGTTAGTAACTGTCTGGTCTCGTCTCTTAAAGCCATTCAGTTGCGTACTCTAAATTTAATTCACAGTCTACCAACACGCAAGCGGCTGGCTGCAAGCTAACTTCTTCTGGGTCGGTGCTACACTTAACAAAGGCGTTGTAATGCGTCATTCACAACCACCATTCTTTATGCCTTTCAGACGAGTTTCTCGAAGCTAGTAATTTTTTTTTGGCCCGTCTTCTGTGTGACACATTAGCCTGTTTACACTTGTTTCATATAGAATAACTACACGTAAAAACGACTAAGGTATGGCGCTTTTCGAAACTAGATGCCAACCCAGACATGTCTACCTGTGATGATGTAAATGACTGAGATTTTTATACACCCTGGCTGCTTTGCACCTGCAAGGTCACCCTCGCACCTGCAAGGTCACCCTCGCACATGACCGACCCATCGCTCGGTCGGAATGGTGTAGCGTAATCGGCGGCGTTCCCCAAGGGTCCTAGGACCGTAATCGGCGGCGTTCCCCAAGGGTCCTAGGACCGTAATCGGCGGCGTTCCCCAAGGGTCCTAGGACCATAATCGGCGGCGTTCCACAGGCTCGATGCGGTAACTTCGTGAAATGACCTTGGAATAACCATTGACCAACAACTCAAGTTCTCTGACCACGTAGAGAATAGTGTCAATAAGGCCAACCAAGTGCTAGGATGCATACAATTCCACCATCTTAACAAAGATACTTTCCTGATGCTGTACAATGCAGTTGTGAGACCACACCATCCTGTGTCTGGTCTCATCACCTGATAAAAGACCAATACGTCACTAAGCAAGTTCAATGAAGGGCCACACGCCTAGTACCAGGAATGAAATGTCTACCATAGAACAGCAGACTGAAAGAGTTAAATCTTCCAACCCTAAAGTACAGAAGACAGAGACCTGACATTATCCAAACATTCAGTCACCCAGGATTGTAAATGTTCGCTGCGAACTGGAGAGAGACACTGGAACACCAAGAGGACATCGCGAAAAACTCCACGTGCAGCGAACAACAGGACTGAGGCGCAAATTCTTCAGTATCAAAGTCATAAATGCATGGAATTTATTGTCGGAGGACACGATACAGGCTACAGCAGTAAGGGAACATAACACCTCTCGCCCCACTAGGCGGTTCTAACTTCTCCAAGCATTGTTACTGGTAGTTGACGGTCACACCCTAGGGGGTGCTTCCATACATCGTTACTGGTAGTTGACGGTCACGCCCTAGGGGGTGCTTCCATACATCGTTACTGGTAGTTGACGGTCACGCCCTAGGGGGTGCTTCCATACATCGTTACTGGTAGTTGACGGTCACGCCCTAGGGGGTGTTTCCATACATCGTTATTGGTAGTTGACGGTCACGCCCTAGGGGGTGCTTCCATACATCGTTACTGGTAGTTGACGGTCACGCCCTAGGGGGTGCTTCCATACATCGTTACTGGTACTTGACGGTCACGCCCTAGGGGGTGCTTCCATACATCGTTACTGGTAGTTGACGGTCACGCCCTAGGGGGTGCTTCCATACATCGTTACTGGTAGTTGACGGTCACGCCCTAGGGGGTGCTTCCATACATCGTTACTGGTAGTTGACGGTCACGCCCTAGGGGGTGCTTCCATACATCGTTACTGGTAGTTGACGGTCACACCCTTGGGGGTGCTTCCATACATCGTTACTGGTAGTTGACGGTCACGCCCTAGGGGGTGCTTCCATACATCGTTAATGGTAGTTGACGGTCACACCCTAGGGGGTGCTTCCATACATCGTTACTGGTAGTTGACGGTCACACCCTAGGGGGTGTTCCATACATCGTTACTGGTAGTTGACGGTCACACCCTAGGGGGTGCTTCCATACATCGTTACTGGTAGTTGACGGTCACACCCTAGGGGGTGTTCCATACATCGTTACTGGTAGTTGACGGTCACACCCTAGGGGGTGTTTCATACAATGGGTTAAAAGTCGTGCATTTTTTCCTAGATTTGTTTTTCGCTGAGTATACACTTGTACACTGAGTATACACTTGTACACTGAGTATACACTTGTACACTGAGCACACTTGACAGGGCTCCTGGTAATAGTTCCATATGTCTTAGAACACGGAATCACGTGCAGCATCATACGGGAGATTAGGCGTGTTTAGAAGTGTTGTAATCCTCGGGGATTTTGAAGGACGTATTATATTAAAGTCGGGACCGTTTTTACTGTCATTTGATTATCTAAAATAGCCACGCTACAAATAAACTGTAGCTGCGATCCTTTATGCATTCAGATAATTTATGTATGATGCGAAAAATAATAAAATAAATACAAAGAAACGTACCCAATAAACAGATGATACTAATTTACCAAACAGAGCAGTTTCGCATCTATTTTTGTCGCCCTTGAGTTAGGTACGCGATAGCCACGTTCGTCAGTTCTCTTAGGCATGGTCTGTCGGTATGGGGTGTATACTGTGCGCCGTAAAATATATTATTTAATACAGTGACAGTTGCGAAGTAAAGTTTGCTCAGTGATTGTGTGTACTTCTTAATGCTGATCCGACGACTCGTAGTAATTGCCAGAGACTCCAGGTAGTGAGTGAGATATGCATGCGTGCGTGCGTGCGTGCGTGCGTGCGTGCGTGCGTGCGTGCGTGCGTGCGTGCGTGCGTGCGTAGCTGTTTGTATGACTGTGTGTGGGTATTCTGTTTTTGTATTTGTTAGTTTGCTTGTGTGTGGGCGCGCGTGCAACGAAACCTTTAAATATTTAGTGTGCTTCCCGTTGGAATTATATGCAGCTTCTTCAAAATTAAGAAGGGTAACACTGAATCACACAACGGGATTTGACGTTCATGTATATTAGTAGACTAATAGACGCAGTGACCAGCCATGTCCACGACTGATACCAGCCCTGTCCATGACTGATACCAGCCCTGTCCACGATTGGTACCTGCCTTGTCCACAATTGATGCTAGCCCTCTGCACGGCTGATACCAGCCATGTCCACAACTTATACCAGCCTTGTCCGCGACTGATACCAGCCCTGTCCGCGACTGATACCAGCCCTGTCCGCGACTGATACCAGCCATGACCGCGACTGATACCAGTCATGTCCATAACTTGTACCAGCCCTGTCCGCGTCTTTTATAAATAACTGATGGCTAGTGTAACTCTCTGTCGTAAGGTGAGATGACTTGTTATCAACATTATGAATTTTTACTCATGCGCGCTCTCGATGTTTGGTCTGAGAAGTGATAACTTACTCGGCCTTGCCTCTCAGCACCGCCACTGGTTGTTCCACGCAGCTACTAATGCATTGCTTATCCTCTTCTACTTCTTCTGACATAGACACCAAGAAGAATTTATTGTCTTACCAGAAAGACACCGGCAAAGTAGGATAAACGATATTGTCCATGTTTAGAAACGGCAGCAGGTGGACGCGAATCCCGGTCACCTCGACTGACAGTCCCGCACTCTGACCGCTGAGCCACGGCGCCCTACTTGTAATGTGCACATCTCACATAACTATACGGGTAATTCACAGCAAACCACATTTGTATTGAAGCCAAGCAGGCCGGTAATGGCGGCTTCGCGCAGAGATCTCATGCTTATACGTATGTATTGTCGACGGGCTCTGGTCCGGAACATCGCCAGTTCTTTCGCGAAGGACGCATTAAATTGCCACTGTTAACTACTTTGTGGTTGCTTCTCCAAGCCGCGCAGATTCACGATACCAGTCTTCGTCTGAACGATTTGTCTTTTTCTTTCAGGTATTGAATATATTTGTTAGCAGAATATGTTTTTTCATTAGGTGAAATTGTGTGTTTGGCCTGTGTGTCTTACAAATCGACCTTAATCTCGGAAGTGGTAAATATTACTGATAAATGTTGGCTGAAGGATCCGTACGATGGCAGTGAATCACAACCGGACTTGCCAGACTCCGAGACTTTCTTCATTCGTGGACGTAGGAATCCGGTCCTCCCGTCCACGCCTTGGTCATAAACATTGATTATTACCTACATTTATCAGGTAGTTTCACTGTTGCAACCAGGTAATTATTTCACCAACAGCATTCACAAACATTGAACCATTTCCCGATCAATAAATAAGTTAACTGTTACTTGTTATTTTTGAGAATACTGACAAAGGACCGCTGTCACTGCAAGTAGGGAGGATGCATAAATCCATGTTCGGCCATTTGTTGCACATGCCCGTGGACACACCTGCACAACTAGCCATGCCCGTGGACACCCCTGGACAACTGGCCATGCCCGTGGACACCCCTGGACAACTGGCCATGCCCGTGGACACCCTGCACAACTGCCCATGCCCGTGGACACCCCTGAACAACTGGCCATGCCCGTGGACACCCCTGAACAACTGGCCATGTCCGTGGACACCCCTGCACAACTGGCCATGCCCATGGACACCCCTGCACAACTGACTCATTGCGTCACGGACTTACCTCACCGTATCAGTGTTTCCGGCGAATGAGAATGCGGACTGGTGGAGATACAGCACCCGCACACTTGGTACAACATTCGAGAGACGAATTCCTGGTTCTTCCTCGGCGACCTCGACGACGTCGACAACCTCGGCGACCTCGGCGCTACGGGTCTTCGAGTAACAAGATCGAGTCTGGGTATTACTGCGGCCCTAGTGTATTGACGCAACACGGCCACAAGGCACTGGCGGGTATGGTGGGTGTGGCGGGTATGGCGGCGGACACGCTCACGGCGAAATTAAGCGCATGACCCAGAATACCGAGTTAAACGTGCCTCACACGAGTGTGATGGGACCATACTAGGTTTCAGTCCGTCAGTCATCACCAGTCCGAAAGTAGTGGATGATTATGAGCGCAGGTGGAAAGAATCTAGGAATCAGGCCGTCAATCTCCGTGCAATCACGTGACGATGTCTACACCTACCACAAAGAAGGCGATTCAGTGTTGGACATGCACCAACGGTATAACACTCTCTACGTCTACACGGACGCCGTGGAGTCTCGCGTTGTCGGAGACAGTCTCGTGCCGTTGTTATAAGGATCGTTCCGATCTATGGGCAGCACGGATCCATGATCTCGAATCCTTTCGACCACGTTCAGTACGTGCATGCCTCTGTTGTGCAAAGAGTTCGGTTCGATCACGATCGATATAAGAGACGACACAGGGCGACCCGAGCCGTTCGAACGAGGTTAAGTGACGGTGACCCTTCTTTTTCGACGTCGCAAGAGCGGACTGTTCTGGTGAATTACAACGACTATTACACGCGACAGTCGGGTGGCGCGCTGCCCTACTTCGTTGGTGCCCGAGTCCAGCGGGGCCGCGGCGTGGGTAGTCTGTTCGGGGGTCTGATCCAGAGCGCCATGCCGCTCATCAAGCGAGGAGCCGTGGCGTTGGGAAAGCGTGCGTTGAAGGCCGACATGTGCACCGCCGATGATGTCATGTCCGGTCAGAACATAAAAAGGGCGGTCAAACGACGTGTCACTGACGCTGGTAAAGACTGTTGACCCGCGGCGTAAAGCTCGACCGCGAGGCGACGGGTCAATACAGTGCCGAGACGCCGTAAGAGACAGACGAAGATACGCGATCTCGACGTGTTCGATGATGGTTTTCGTGCACCGACAATAGAGCGAGGGGGTCAAGAGCGAGCTGGATCTCGTTCAGACCAGCATGGTCCGCAGCCATTGGGTGGAACATCAGCCTATTGCCTCTCTCGACTCGGGTGGACCGATACAATTCTTGCTACCAGGATCGGGATCTCGCCAGCACTTAGCTGCACGTGTAAGCGAAGGTGACCAGAGCCGACGAGACCGATCTCGACACGAACGATCCGGTGAATAACTGGCTGCATTCGGTGTTCAGTCAAGTAGACGTCTACCTGAACGGTGTTCAGTCAAGTAGACGTCTACCTGGACGGTGTTCAGTGAAGTAGACGTCTACCTGAATGGCACTGTGAGTGTTTCTCAGAAACCCATTAAGAAAGAGACGGCGAATTTGGAATCATTTGGAGTTGTGTATTGGTCATGAAAACAAGAATATTTAAATCCATTCATTTTGTTTTACCAAAGGTTGTAGTGTTGATAACTTTAAATTAGCACTGACATTTTCATTGTGTGATGTAATTGCAAAACACTGTCATTTGTTACAAAAGGCGGCGGTTGTCGTAATAAAAATCATCAAAAAGTGTTAAAACAAATCTGATTTTTCAGCGGATGCCACACAAAAAAAACTACCTAAAAATAATATCGAGATTGATAAAATATTTTATTTTTCGGTATGATGAGTCGACTTTGTTCCCAAAAAACGTTTTGTCCCTTCCCACCAAACGCTCTTTGTTGGCCTTTCTGTCCGACACGCGTGAGTGATTTCTCTCGGTTTCCTCCGGAAGACACGAAAAAAAATGTCTACTTTTCAGCGGATCAGTGTTGGTTTTTTTATATTAGTAACTCAAACTACGATATTCTATCAAACCACACCTCGGACGCCTTTTATATTTTGAATGGCCCCAAGTATGGTGACAGGGCGCGAAACCAATGTCCATATCAACTCATCAAGTCTTACAGCCAGGCCCCTATTTGGAGCGTATAGCGCTGATGATTACTAATTTAGCAATAATGTGGTTCGTGCAGTGTTGGCGGTTTAGGGCCAGCAGAACTCCCTGTCCTGCTTGACCAGTGTCCAGTTTGGTGGTGCACTACTATTTTACTTAGAGTGAACGTTAGAATTCCGCAAAACATTTCACATAACTTACACTTTTCGACCGTTGCAGCTTCATATTTGAATTTGTCATCAATTTGAAAGCATAGCAAGAAAATTGCAGAATTGGCTCCAATTCGGAAACGAATACAAATCGTGAAGGAGTTCCTACTAAACAATGCCATTACAAAAATATAAAGACTAAACTGCAAGTTTGGGCGCAAACTGAAAATTATACAAAAGTTAGCGGGATGGCTTCAAGGTCAATTCATCACAATGTCATTGTTATGGTGATTATATTATTATTAACGCATCTAAAAAGTAATTTGTATTCTTTTCCAAATTGGAGCCAAGTCTGCATGAGTACAGTATTATTAACGCATCTAAAAAGTAATTTTCAAATGAAATCAAAGCATTTTCCCCACATTATTTTGACAACAGGTGTTTCAATATTATAGCATTTACATTATTTATTCAATTAAAATGTAGGTGTCATTTCTAATTTTGAGTTGGAAACAGGGATAGTTGAAGCTTAAACTTACGTTTTTTCTCCTTGGGGCGTTGCAGTGCTAAATACTTTCCAATGTACATCTGTGCTGTAGCTAAATATAGATTATTGCTGATAGGTTGCAACATTTATTATACACGCAAAATCCGTCAAAACAGGTGTGATCATGAAATGATAATTATAAATATTCCAAGATATATCTATAATGTACATAAATACACGTGTAGACTGTTTTGTCAGGAATATAAAATGATTCTAAAATATTACATCATACTAATTTCTGTTATATAATATGTAGGCCTCTGTCTGTACATAGTCAAACTGTGCTATCAAATATGCACAGACGATCACTGATGCAGATGTTTTAATTAACATTTTTTAAAAGGATTACCTGGGTGTATACTTAATTTCTGAAACACGAGGTAATATTGACAATAATGGTAATTTGTTTTCATTTCTTTCAAAATTGTTAGATAATAATGCAGTGATACAGTAAATATATTAAACATAAACTCCAGTATTTATACTTGTACAGTGCTTGATCAGTAACAACTAAAATTTATTCCAATAGTTACACTTGTACAGTGCTTGATCAGTAACAACTAACATTTAATCCAATAGTTACACTTGTACAGTGCTTGATCAGTAACAACTAACATTTACTCCAATAGTTACACTTGTACAGTGCTTGGTCAGTAACAACTAACATTTAATCCAATAGTTACACTTGTACAGTGCTTGATCAGTAACAACTAACATTTAATCCAATAGTTACACTTGTACAGTGCTTGATCAGTAACAACTAACATTTAATCCAATAGTTACACTTGTACCGTGCTTGATCAGTAACAACTAACATTTAATCCAATAGTTATACTTGTACAGTGCTTGATCAGTAACAACTAACATTTACTCCAATAGTTATACTTGTACCGTGCTTGATCAGTAACAACTAACATTTAATCCAATAGTTACACTTGTACAGTGCTTGGTCAGTAACAACTAACATTTAATCCAATAGTTACACTTGTACAGTGCTTGGTCAGTAACAACTAACATTTAATCCAATAGTTATACTTGTACAGTGCTTGGTCAGTAACAACTAACATTTAATCCAATAGTTATACTTGTACAGTGCTTGATCAGTAACAACTAACATTTAATCCAATAGTTATACTTGTACAGTGCTTGATCAGTAACAACTAACATTTAATCCAATAGTTATACTTGTACAGTGCTTGGTCAGTAACAACTAACATTTAATCCAATAGTTATACTTGTACAGTGCTTGGTCAGTAACAACTAACATTTAATCCAACAGTTACACTTGTACAGTGCTTGGTCAGTAACAACTAACATTTAATCCAATAGTTATACTTGTACAGTGCTTGGTCAGTAACAACTAACATTTACTCCAATAGTTATACTTGTACAGTGCTTGGTCAGTAACAACTAACATTTAATCCAATAGTTACACTTGTACAGTGCTTGGTCAGTAACAACTAACATTTAATCCAATAGTTACACTTGTACAGTGCTTGGTCAGTAACAACTAACTAACATTTAATCCAATAGTTATACTTGTACAGTGCTTGGTCAGTAACAACTAACATTTAATCCAATAGTTATACTTGTACAGTGCTTGATCAGTAACAACTAACATTTAATCCAATAGTTATACTTGTACAGTGCTTGGTCAGTAACAACTAACATTTAATCCAATAGTTATACTTGTACAGTGCTTGGTCAGTAACAACTAACATTTAATCCAATAGTTATACTTGTACAGTGCTTGATCAGTAACAACTAACATTTAATCCAATAGTTATACTTGAACAGTGCTTGATCAGTAACAACTAACATATAATCCAATAGTTATACTTGTACAGTGCTTGGTCAGTAACAACTAACATTTAATCCAATAGTTATACTTGTACAGTGCTTGATCAGTAACAAATAACGAACTCATGCATTAACCCATTTAGTAATACAAATCCAAGAAGTGTTCAAGACATGGTCAGCTAGAAGAAGCAGTGACATCACAAAGCCAGAGTCCAGCCTTGTTGACCATGGTCAGTGTCATGTGGTCAGTGACATCACACAGAGCCAGAGGGTGGTGAGTATGTGACAGGACATGTGACAGGATATGTGCGTGTTGTGTAGAATCCAGCCTTTTTTACCCCGGTCAGTGTCACATGATGCTCCTTGGTGTAGTCCACTCCGGTGATCCGTAGTGTCGTTAGTTCCGTTTCCATCCAGGACAGGATATCAATGCCACCTGGTGTCAGGCCTGAATTGCACACATAAATCGTGTATTTGTTACATGCAAACTACACTGGATTAGCAGCCACTGGCAGTAAAACAAATCTTTCAACAACGTCAGAATGTGCCATATAGGTTACGTTACAAGTTGCAAAGATGTTCAGATTTCAATGGGTACCTTTCTCAGAAGTGTCTAATTTCTCAATACCACCTAATAACCTTCCTTGATCAACTCTGATTTATACATTAGCTACTATGAAAATATTGTAACTTCACCATGATCTTGTGGACTGTTGTACCAATTCACCCATGAATGAATGTCTGCTAAAGCTAATTGTAATAGACAGTCCACGTTCACTTAAACAATCATGTGACATCCCACATTCATTTAGACAATCATGTGACATCCCACATTCATCTAGACAATCATGTGACATCTCACATTCATTTAGACAATCATTTGACATCCCACATTCATTTAGACAATCATGTGACATCTCACATTCATTTAGACAATCATGTGACATCCCACATTAATTTAGACAATCATGTGACATCCCACATTCATCTAGACAATCATGTGACATCCCACATTCATTTAGACAATCATGTGACATCTCACATTCATTTAGACAATCATGTGACATCCCACATTAATTTAGACAATCATGTGACATCCCACATTCATTTAGACAATCATGTGACATCTCACATTCATTTAGACAATCATGTGACATCCCACATTCATTTAAACAATCATGTGACATCCCACATTCATTTAGACAATCATGTGACATCCCACATTCATTTAGACAATCATGTGACATCCCACATTCATTTAGACAATCATGTGACATCCCACATTCATTTAGACAATCATGTGACATCCCACATTCATTTAGACAATCATGTGACATCTCACATTCATTTAGACAATCATGTGACATCCCACATTCATTTAGACAATCATGTGACATCTCACATTCATTTAGACAATCATGTGACATGTCCACGTTCACTTAAACAATTATGTGACATCCCACATTCATTTAGACAATCATGTGACATCCCACATTCATTTAGACAATCATGTGACATCTCACATTCATTTAGACAATCATGTGACATCCCACATTCATTTAGACAATCATGTGTTGTTACCATCATTGTCTTTCAGATACGAGTCAACCTGAACACAGGATTAGGCAAGAGTAGGCAGTGAGATGTTAGGACATACAGTGTCAGTATTCCATACCTATGTTGATCTCGTACAGAAGTGATGAGTTGCTGGTAAACATGCCTGTCCAGTCCAGGTTCAATATCCACTGTTGCGGCCAGCGACTCTGTAGTGACACATCTGAAGGGCAACATTATAAACCAAATAAAATAAGAATCTGATGTTTCAATTAATAAATTATATGATGAAACATTGGCTTGAACATGAACCACAGATTAAAATACCTCTTAGTATGCAGCCAATAAAACTGCCATAATAAGTGCTTCCTCAAAAAATTATTTCTTGTCAATTTTATTTTTTTATAGTCTAAATGAATTCTTTGTCAAAGATACATACATTTAAAATACAAGACATTTATCCTTAAGGTAGATGAAAAAAGTTATCCACATGTTATCTGGAGCTTGCTGCTTAGGGTGGTGATTGTTTTAGTCTTACTGCAAAATGAAATGGCAAATAAGAACTTGACATTTAAATTAATCAATTATATAATGAAACATTGAACCACATATTAATTTACCTCTTAGCATGTAGCCACAAGTATGCAGCCACAAGTATGTAGCCACAAGTATGTAGCCATTAAACTACTGTAGATTCAACAAGATTTGCCATCCAAGCCAAAGGCTCAGATGGCAAGTGGACAAGGAAGCCATTGGCTTATCGAGAGTCCAACAATGTTCATCTACTTATAACCCGCCCTCCTGATATATGTGTCAACCTTGTTTTTAAACATATTCACGCTGCTAGCAGTTACACAAGAAAGAAACGCTTCATCACAGCCCGCTTTCTTGTTGATTTTATTTTGTAAGTCTTGGCATATATTTTGTGTTTATGTTTAAAATACGATAGAGAAATGTATTCTTAGGGTACATGACAAAAAACGAACCCTGTGCTATCTGGAGCTTGTTGCTTAGGATAGCAATCTTTAAAATCACGTGTGATAATTAAACTCACTAGTCACACGTGGTGCTTCAGTTTCAATGGTGAAGTTGCCGGTGATGACGTCACTCATCAAGTGAGCGTAGTTAGTCGCTCGCAGCATCAGTGTGTAGGTCTTATAAGACTCGAGGCCGAGGTCTCTCAGCTCAGCAAACAGTTGGTTGGCAGTGGCCATGGACTTCCACGGCATAACTGTGGCAGCGTTCGGCAGCTGCAGACTCACCTACAAGAAACAGACACAGTCCAGTGGAAGGAATCCTCATCTAGAGTTGTTGACTTTATCATTAGTGTTTCTATTAATTGTTTCTGTTGAGATGATTATCCTGTTAGGTCCATAGAAATTAATTAATATTTCTAAATGTTTCTCATTTTCTGCCGTGATGACAAGTACTTGTACATACACTTGACATATACTAGTGCTCAAACACCAGCACTGTGCCCTTGTACACACTTCTACATATACTAGTGCTCAAATACCAGCACTGTGCCCTTGTACATACACTTCTACATATACTAGTGCTCAAACACCAGCACTGTGCCCTTATACATACACTTCTACATATACAAGTACTCAAACACCAGCACTGTGCCCTTGTACATACACTTCTACATATACAAGTACTCAAACACCAGCACTGTGCCCTCGTACATACACTTCTACATATACTAGTGCTCAAACACCAGCACTGTGCCCTTGTACATACACTTCTACATATACAAGTACTCAAATACCAGCACTGTGCCCTTGTACATACACTTCTACATATACAAGTACTCAAACACGAGCACTGTGCCCTTGTACATACACTTCTACATATACAAGTACTCAAACACCAGCACTGTGCCCTCGTACATACACTTCTATATATACAAGTACTCAAACACCAGCACTGTGCCCTCGTACATACACTTCTATATATACAAGTACTCAAACACCAGCACTGTGCCCTTGTACATACACTTCTATATATACAAGTACTCAAACACCAGCACTGTGCCCTTGTACATACACTTCTATATATACAAGTACTCAAACACCAGCACTGTGCCCTCCTACATACACTTCTATATATATACAAGTACTCAAACACCAGCACTGTGCCCTCCTACATACACTTCTATATATACAAGTACTCAAACACCAGCACTGTGCCCTCCTACATACACTTCTATATATACAAGTACTCAAACACCAGCACTGTGCCCTCAACTTGCTCCATGTGATATAACTCACCTCATAACCTGCGATCCCTGATCTGTCCCGTACTCCCTCCCAGCCAAAGAACAAGTGTTTCCTGTCTGACTGGTGACTGCTGCGTGACGGATAGTGAGACACAGAACTTGTGATGATGTTCACTGTTGCCATGGAAACATCAGGTGCTTCTATTACCATGACAACACCACTGGAGACAAGAGTTGACTGGAGACCAGCATAGTTGAAGCAGCGGATGACACTGAACATTGTCTCTCCGTGACTGACGGAGATGTCACATGTAACTGATGCTGCTGACAATGAAGTCGTCCTCGTGAACGGCTGAACCTCCTGTGAACCTGGACTCTTTCCTGCAGCACCAGTGACACACTTTAGCATTTCAAGATTCTCTTAATTCAGAGATATTACCATGGTATTTTAGTTTAGCTTTCAGTGATGAATCTTTTGACAAAGATGTCAGCCTGCAGTGTTGAAATAAGACTGGTTTCCAGAAGTGAGGTAATAATGCATGTTGTCTTCAGTCTGTCCACACCTGGCAGCTTGGCTGGGCATTTGACACTGTCCCAGTGACTAAGTTCTTGTTTGGAAATGACAGATGTCTTAATTCCTATTACCTTTAGTCTCTGACATATGACACACATTTGTCATAGCTATGATGTTTACTAATCAGTTTGCTTTGGTAGTAGACATTGATATTCACTAAGTAAATCTGCATACTCAAAATCTGCACTCCTGCATACTTACGTATACACATGCTCACATGCACTCACTCACGCACACACGCACTCACTCACGCACACACGCACTCACTCACGCACACACGCACACATGCACTCACTCACTCACGCACACACAAATTATTTGTATTTACCTAATGCCCATTCACAGTAAC
Organism: Lamellibrachia satsuma; assembly: GCA_033239005.1. Classification (NCBI taxonomy): domain Eukaryota; kingdom Metazoa; phylum Annelida; class Polychaeta; order Sabellida; family Siboglinidae; genus Lamellibrachia; species Lamellibrachia satsuma. The sequence continues at coordinate 10,412,150 of BSQZ01000016.1, read as the reverse complement.
CGACATCACTTTCTGGGTCTGTTACCGACCAGGTAATGTTGATAACTCGTGCAGCCAGCCTGGTAAGAAACAGCTACTCCACTACTGCCATCCTAACAGAGAGATAACAGTGCGTTAGTTGCAGCCAGTGCTTAGTAAGAAACAGTCACCCGCTTACTGCCGTTTGACAGAGAGACAACAGTCGTTAGTTGCAGCCACCGCTCAGTAACAGTCACTCCACTACTGCCGTCCTGACAGAGAGACAACAGTCATTAGTTGCAGCCATCGCTCAGTAACAGTCACTCCACTACTGCCGTCCTGACAGAGAGACAACAGTCATTAGTTGCAGCCACCGCTCAGTAACAGTCACTCCACTACTGCCGTCCTGACAGAGAGACAACAGTCGTTAGTTGCAGCCATCGCTCAGTAACAGTCACTCCACTACTGCCGTCCTGACAGAGAGACAACAGTCGTTAGTTGCAGCCACCGCTCAGTAACAGTCACTCCACTACTGCCGCCCTGACAGAGAGACAACAGTCGCGGTTGCAGCCACCGCTCAGTAACAGTCACTCCACTACTGCCGTCCTGACAGAGAGACAACAGTCGTTAGTTGCAGCCACCGCTCAGTAACAGTCACTCCACTACTGCCGTCCTGACAGAGAGACAACAGTCGTTAGTTGCAGCCACCGCTCAGTAACAGTCACTCCACTACTGCCGTCCTGACAGAGAGACAACAGTCGTTAGTTGCAGCCACCGCTCAGTAACAGTCACTCCACTACTGCCGTCCTGACAGAGAGACAACAGTCGTTAGTTGCAGCCACCGCTCAGTAACAGTCACTCCACTACTGCCGTCCCTGACAGAGAGACAACAGTCGTTAGTTGCAGCCACCGCTCAGTAACAGTCACTCCACTACTGCCGTCCTGACAGAGAGACAACAGTCGTTAGTTGCAGCCACAGTAACAGTCACTCCACTACTGCCGTCCTGACAGAGAGACAACAGTCGTTAGTTGCAGCCACCGCTCAGTAACAGTCACTCCACTACTGCCGTCCTGACAGAGACAACAGTGAGCCACCGCTCAGTAACAGTCACTCCACTACTGCCGTCCTGACAGAGAGACAACAGTCATTAGTTGCAGCCACCGCTCAGTAACAGTCACTCCACTACTGCCGTCCTGACAGAGAGACAACAGTCATTAGTTGCAGCCACCGCTCAGTAACAGTCACTCCACTACTGCCGTCCTGACAGAGAGACAACAGTCATTAGTTGCAGCCACCGCTATTCACTAAGTAAATCTGCATACTCAAAATCTGCACTCCTGCATACTTACGTATACACATGCTCACATGCACTCACTCACGGCAGCCATCACGCTCAGTAACAGTCACTCCACTACTGCCGCTCCTGACAGAGAGACAACAGTCATTAGTTGCAGCCATCACTCAGTAACAGTCACTCCACTACTGCCGTCCTGACAGAGAGACAACAGTCATTAGTTGCAGCCACCGCTCAGTAACAGCTACTCCACTACTGCCATCCTAACAGAGAGATAACAGTCGTTAGTTGCAGCCAGTGCTTAGTAAGAAACAGTTACTCCGCTACTGCCGTTTTGACAGAGAAACAACAGTCGTTAGTTGCAGCCACCGCTCAGTAACAGTCACTCCACTACTGCCGTCCTGACAGAGAGACAACAGTCATTAGTTGCAGCCACCGCTCAGTAACAGTCACTCCACTACTGCCGTCCTGACAGAGAGACAACAGTCATTAGTTGCAGCCACCGCTCAGTAACAGTCACTCCACTACTGCCGTCCTGACAGAGAGACAACAGTCATTAGTTGCAGCCACCGCTCAGTAACAGTCACTCCACTACTGCCATCCTGACAGAGAGACAACAGTCATTAGTTGCAGCCATCGCTCAGTAACAGTCACTCCACTACTGCCATCCTAACAGAGAGATAACAGTCGTTAGTTGCAGCCACTGCTCAGGAAGAAACAGCCACTCATCTACTGCCGTTTTGATAGAGAGACAATAGTCGTTAGTTGGAAATAATATAAGAAGTTGAACTGAGCTCAACACATCCATCCACACATCCAAATAAACATTTCTTGTTGACTACCAATGTAACAACATACTTATTTACACTACTGGAAAAGTTTAACCTAGTGTATACTGGTCGGCATCAAATACAAACTAATTGTTAGAAAGGTTTTCTTAATAAAATATGTATGATAATCGAATACTGACAACAGGTCCTGCAAAAAGAGGCCAGCTCTTTAATTCAAGCTAAATACTCTGCGTGTTGATGATTGTTACAAATAGTTGCATTTATTTTCATCCCATAAAGTGAAATGTGGCATATTTACATCAATCATCAATGTGGCATGATAGAACTACCACCTAACGATCATTGCCCTTATGAAATACTAAAATATATCTCAAAAACTGTTTGCATCATTTATTTTTGAAGCAATTAATGAATCTCAAAATGGGTCAAATTCAGGAGTGGCTCGAATTTTATGATGATGACTATATTGTGCAGTTGCTGTAACATTACAGACCTACAATATGAGTGAGAGTGCAGCTTTGTGAGTCACTAAAAGAAATGTTTCCTGGTTGTGTTCTACGTGTCACAATGCAACACTCAGACTCACAACGAGACAACAGAGGAGTGGTGGCGTGAGGTCTATGGTCCGAGGGTCTGAGTAGATGACCGCTGTCAGTCCAGCTGCATTCTCAACCACCACGGTCACATGAACGTCCGTCCCATGCTGCAGCTGGAGAGCGGCTGTGTGTGCGTGGGTCTGTAGACCAACAGACTGGAAGTTCTGTAGTTGTACGCCTCCTGCAATGAACGCTGACATTCATCATTGGAATAAATGTGTGGTCATTCACAACAAATTGTAGACAAATCATGTCTAACTGTGGATCATATTTATATGCAACAGTTCTTACTGTATTGTGAAAACACCATTGAAGTTAGTGAAATATATTTCACATAATCAGTACGAATTATGATTAAAACTCTATAATCCAAACCTTTACAAACATACAATGTAAACCTGTACGCACCCCTCACGGTTCCAATGGCCCAGTAGTAGTTTCTCACAGGACTTTCTGGGTCCTCAACATCCCAGGCCGCAGTCAGGGCGGTATAGCTGCCCCTTGAGCTCAGATGGACGTGCACAGGCTGGACATGAGAGTTGGCCGGGTCCCTCTGGTCAGTGGATGGACTACGGCGACCTTGACCGACCTCTTGTATCTGGACATTGTCCAGCAAGAAGCCAGTCTTGTGGCCAACAGCACCAACTGTAATGGTGGATGTCAAGTCGCTGGCGATGAAGTAATACACATGCTTCTGCCACTCACCAGATGGCACTACTGCCAGCTGCACAACAAATGCGGTATGGAACCCTGGGAGTTGGACGAAGCCCAGTTGCTGGGAGTGGAAGCGAGCGGTGTTGGGAGAACGAACATGGAAGGAAATTCGATACTTCTTTGTCTTCACTGTTCCAACTGTCTGCTCTATGTGACCACTAATGATGTCAACAAAGGTTTGTTTGTCTTGTGCAGTAATATTGCTGTTTCTGGTCATAAGATTAACTCTGCCAGATCCTGTCCACCTTTTGGGAATCGCTTCCTGTGTTCTGGCAGAGGGAGCATCTTCTTCAAAAGACGGGTTCTTCAACAGGTTCACTCCCAACTGGAACTTGTGTAGAGGACGTGGGGGCATGGAGTCGATAACCACACCATCTGAGCTGACCTCGGCCGACTTGAGGCCGGCAGCATTGACTGCGTACACAGTTGAATACAGCCGCGTCCCTATAATCAGACACAGTGGAATACAGTTGGGTCCCTGCAATCAGACAGTGGAATACAGCCGGGTCCCTGCAATCAAACACAGTGGAATACAGCCAGGCCCCTGCAATCAAACACAGTGGAATACAGCCAGGCCCCTGCAATCAGACACAATGGAATACAACAGGTCCCTGCAATCAGACACAATGGAATACAGCCGGGTCCCTGCAATCAGACACAGTGGAATACAACAGGTCCCTGCAATCAAACACAGTGGAATACAGCCAGGTCCCTGCAATCGGACACAGTGGAATACAACAGGTCCCTGCAATCAGACACAATGGAATACAACCAGGTCCCTGCAATCAAACACAGTGGAATACAGCCAGGTCCCTGCAATCGGACACAGTGAAATACAACCAGGTCCCTGCAATCAAACACAGTGGAATACAGCCGGTTCCCTGCAATCAGACACAGTGGAATACAACCAGGTCCCTGCAATCAAACACAGTGGAATACAGCCAGGTCCCTGCAATCGGACACAGTGGAATACAACCAGGTCCCTGCAATCAAACACAGTGGAATACAGCCGGTTCCCTGCAATCAGACACAGTGGAATACAACCAGGTCCCTGCAATCGGACACAGTGGAATACAGCCAGGTCCCTGCAATCAAACACAGTGGAATACAGCCAGGTCCCTGCAATCGGACACAGTGGAATACAGCCAGGTCCCTGCAATCAGACACAGTGGAATACAGCCAGGTCCCTGCAATCAAACACAGTGGAATACAGCCAGGTCCCTGCAATCGGACACAGTGGAATACAACCAGGTCCCTGCAATCAGACACAGTGGAATACAGCCAGGTCCCTGCAATCAGACACAGTGGAAAACAGCCAAGTCCCTGCAATCAGACGCAGTGGAATTTGGAGGTTAAACGAGAACTTACCTGGAAGTTTGAAGTTTGACCGGAATTCTGTTCAGTCACAACCGGAATCAGGGCTTACATGAGATGTGCGTACGCAGCTCCAGTAGTCAGTCTTGAAATGCCAATGAGTGAACCACAAAGCCTATTCTAAGGGTGGGTATTATGCTGTAATATCTCACTATAAAGGCTTTCTATATGGGCGGGCATGTAAGCCCTGATTCCGGTTGTGACTGAACAGAATTCCGGTCAAACTTCAAACTTCCAGGTAAGTTCTCGTTTAACCTCCAAATTCTATTCAGTCACCTACCGGAAGCAGGGCCTCCATGAGATTTTAAAGTTGTGGTTGCACTCAATTGCCAGTAACCATGATTTTTCAACAACAAAATAACCCTGCGTGAATCTAAAAAATGTCCACTATTTATTCTCCTTCAATGCTACAAGAAGAAATGCAGTACACAATGTCTCATATGGTTACAATCATGTTTGTAATAAAGATTCTGCAAACCTAGCGCTAGAACATTCAGTGTCAGACAAAGGCTTATTATAAAACCGTGCAAATGTTGTCGCATTTGACCAACCTGCCACATCGAGAATTTCAGAAATCTGCACCCCTTTACGGCTAGCAGCTGACGTTGCCGCCGCTCTTGTGCTGTGCGGTTTAAAAACCGTAACATCAACCCCTGCCATCTTTAAGGTGGCCTTAATCCAGCGTGAAATAGTATCCTTACTGACCTGCTTGTGTGGCTGAACAGTACTAACAAATAACTTAGAAGATTGCCGCAAATCTCTAGTTTTTGTCAAATAGATTGATAATGTATTAAAAATGCAGATTCTAATGTCCCTATCAAAGGCATGCAAAACAACATCAAAATGTTCATGTCCTAATCTAGCCTGTTTAAAATCACCATGTAGGTGAAACACATATTTATCCTTACTCACAGTCATGCATTCTGTGTCCAACAATTGGATAGATTGTGTCCGTTGTGCCGAAACTAACGCTAAAAGAGTAACCGTTCTAAGAGTCAGATCATACAGTGAAATAAATTCTGCTAGTGGTTGTTTTCTGAACATATTCAACACAACGTTCACGTCCCAGATACAATTATATCTTGGCAATGATGGCCTGTCCCGTGCTACACCTTTCATAAATCTCACAACTAGTGCATCTGTGCCAACCGGTTTATCTACCATGATACCAAGAAAAGAGGATAAAGCACTTCTTGCTGTATTAATGGCACTATACGTTAAACCAGTATTAACCAAATATGTCAAAAAACCCAAAATGTGTGCAATATCTGCAGTGAAAATATTGAAATTATGCATGTTACAAAACTGTATCCATTTATGTACATATGTGAGATATTGCTTCTTAGTGGAATCCCGCCAGGACTTAAGAATAATGTTGATGGACTGTGGCGAAAAAACCTTTATCGTTCAGTGCACTCCGGATAAGAAACATGCCATCAACTGCAGCTTCTTGCCCAGTGGATGTTGTCCCTGCTGGAAGGGTAAACCTACCAGATCTGGATGCCAGTTGAGTGTCAATGGCTCTGTTATCAACAGTCTCCGCAGCAGCGGGAACCACGCTTGTGTTTGCCAATTTGGCAGCACCAGAATACCCTTGGCTCTGTCGTACTCTATTTTCCTGAGTACCTGCCCCAAAATGCTAAATGGTGGAAAAGCATAAAACATAAAGTTAGACCAATCTAGAGTGAATGCATCAATATATTTTGCTTCTGGGTCAGGTGCCCATGCAACGTACGGTTTAAGTTGATAATTCAATCTAGATGCAAACAGATCAATTTCTGGTACAACAAATGTGGAAACAATCTCCTGGAAAACATTGGTATTCAATTTCCATTCAGTTTTATCATCGAACACTCGTGACTTTGCATCGGCGGAAACATTTCAATGCCCTGGCAAATGTGTTGCAGTTATCCACAAATTACGCCGTCTGCAAATTTCCCAGATAATCTGTGCAAATGTATTACATTGTTCAGAATGCGATCCACCCATATGGTTTATATAAGCCACTGCTGTGTGTTGTCCAGATAGATTTTAACATGCACATTGTAAATACCAGAACAAAATGTCTGCAGTCCCAACATCCCTGCTTTAAGCTCTAGCTTATTAATGTGTGCTTTTTCTCCTCCAAAGTCCAACGCCCTCCTGTACTTTGTGGGTCTCCATCAAGGATGGACTCAAACACTGCCCCCAACCTTCTGTAGAGGCATCAGTTGTCAATGTAAACAGCATCTTTCCATGCTCAATATGACGAAGCTCGGAATTAACATTGACGATCCACCATTGAATTTCTGCTTTAGCCCTCTCGGACAAGAAAAAATGTTTCTCGTAATCTCCTGCAACTCGTGTTAACGATAAAACCTTTTCTAATTCTAATTGCCTATAGTGCAAATGTCCAAACTCGACCCCTGTGAATGAAGAAACCAATATGCCAATGAGCTCAGCTACTGCTCTGATCGAAGGTGCCTTACAGTTAATCACCTCTCTACATTTGGCGAGAAGACTGATCTTCTTCTTACTCGTAAGTGACACTGTCATATCCGTGGAATTTAAAATGAAACCCAAATGTTCCATTTGTTTACAGGGTATCAAATTTTATTTTTCAAAGTTAAAAAAAATCCTAATGACGTGAATAAATCATGTCTGACCCTAATATTGTTTATGCAATTGATATATGTATCTGACAAAATAAAAGAATCATCAATATATCCACATGCTATATATCCTAATTGCCTCAAGTGTGCATACACCGGTTTAAGAATTTTTTTGAAAATCCTAGGTGCAGACGAAAGCCCATTAGGCAGAACCTTGAATTGAAACAACTCATCTTGCCAAACAAACCTAAAAAAATGTCTGTATTCTTCCGCAATTGGAACAGAATAATATGCATTCGATAAATCAATCGAGGCCATAAAACATCCCCTACGCATAAGATTGAAAACTGTGTCAATCGTATCCATTTTGAAGTGGTGATACTGAATAAATGGATTGAGTTTGACCAAATTTAGAATGAGTCTGGAGGAACCATTTTTCTTATGTCTGCTAAAGACATTGGACACAAATTCCTGTGCTGAAGGAACAGCCTTCTCTATGATCCCTAATTGTAAAAAATCCTTAATCTGTGTATCAATAATCGCAAATTCAGATTCTGAAAATTTTAGAGGGCTTGGTCTGCAAGTTTGGCTAGGCAAATTGTCAAAATCTAAACAAACACCAGTGACCGCTTGTAATATAAATCTATCTGATGTAAGTTTCAGCCACTGTTTGTAATGCAATCCAGTGGCACCAGCCTGGAAACCGTGATCAACACCAAACTTAAAGAGACATGTTTCATTACTCATATTAGTATTGAATGCCTGAGGTATAATTACCTTAACTGCATTGTTTTTGCTAGTTTGTCCGGGACTTAAACATCCCTTTGAAGGCCGGACCGCGCTGCTGTGCGCGAAACTTGACGTGTTCGCTGCCCCCGCTGTGGGTATGATTTTCCTCGGAAAATCGGCTTTGATGCCTGGCCTAAAAAGCCCCTCAAACCGTCCCGCCAGTTTTGTCGAATTGCAGCACCGAACCGTCCTCGATTCCCGGTCTGACATACTGTGTCTGCGGATGCCGGCCGGCGATGCTGCTCGCAATTCGATTAGTTTCGTTAATCGCTTTGACGCGCGTTGTCAAGTCATCTCCGTAGAGCCAGGCAGACCCTTCCGTGTCAGCGTTACACAGTCCTCTATAGGCCTGGTTCAGGTCGCCGCGGTGGTCTTCTACGTCTTCTCTGATTCACGTCTTGGTTGGCGTAGCCCAGCAAAGCCAACGCATCTACAAGACATGTGACCGTGTCCGCCATCTTGTTTTTTGTTAAAGGCTCGTCCGATCTCGTGCTCGCAACGAGATTGTTTGTGTGCATGGGTGACGGCCACCATGACTTGCACAATTGCCTGTTGAGCACGCTGTGCTTTCAAGTCACGTGACTTCGTGGCAGCCGAGAGTTTCTCCCAAATCTCGGGATTTACTCTAGTCTGCGTCAACCCGCCGCAGTTCCCTGGGCGTACATACGCTTGAAGTTTTTCTTTTAACTTATCGTCTGGCAGCCGCTTCTTCAAAACATTGTTCACAATGTTTACTAATTGCCAAATCAATGTCTGTCGCCACCCTCTCATCCGGCACGTAGAACTGTTCAAGTCCTGATAACGTATCTATCGGCATGGCACTGTGTATCTGCGACGAACTTTCATTTATTGGCTGTTCGTCGTCGATCTCTTCTTCTGCCAGCTTGTCGAAAAACCATGCCATCTGGTTTGACAACGTCTGTACGGACAGTTGCAAACTCCGCACCTCATCGTTCGTTGTCGATGTAGACGCCGTTGGTTCGGTTGGGTGTGTAACCTCCGACTCTGTCTCTGAAACCCCAGTGGGGCCAGCCAACAGTATTGTCGATTTAACCCCTGTGGGGCCAGCCAATAGGGCTGTAGATGTAACCCCTGTGGGGTGTGCCATCATAGATACTTGGTCAACACCGTAGTCCCTAGCAAGGCCATCCAAGATGGCAGCTCCTGCCGACTTTGTCTTCGCTTTGGGCATCTTTGACCCAATTCGGGAAATCAGACTCCCAAACGTAGAAAAACAACGTCGTCTGCTTCCGATTCGACGAAGAAAACGTCACTAAATATAAACAATCGTTAACAAAACAAAGATAATAAAACAGAAAGTAATAAATGTCCTAACAATTTCAAAACACGACTTCGCTACTAAAAATGCTGACGCAACTGACTACTGGAGCTGCGTACGCACATCTCATGGAGGCCCTGCTTCCGGTAGGTGACTGAATAGAATACAGCCAGGTCCCTGCAATCAGACACAGTGGAATACAGCCAGGTCCCTGCAATCAGACACAGTGGAATACAGTTGTGTCCCTGCAATTAGACACAGTGGTAAACAGCCGGGATTTTGTTGACCACACCAATATCATGCTTTATCAGTTGTATTCATGTAGACTGAGCTTCACCTGACAACTGGGAAGTTGACATTTGAGCAGTTGTCCGCGTGTGAAGTCCAACATCATGACAAGTGACCACGTCCTCTCTCCCTGGTTGTGTACCAACACACCAGACATAGTGGTCAATGTACGACTGGTCATCACTGAAGCCACGCCACCACGCCGACACTGTCTGGTTGTCTCGGCTGTAGTCTTGGTCAATGAAACTGCAGCCATCCCAAACTTGACCAGTCACTGGTGCTGTCATGTCCACCTGGAGAGAAACGTAGTGGTTAATATACAATAACAACGACACAAATACACGATAACATTATATGTTCTGGATTGACATATTTTTGTGCTATGCGATATGAATATAAATCTGGGACGCTAATAGTGTGTAACTTGTTAAGAGCAAGAAGTTGATGGAAAAGTTATTTTTGAATAAATGCGACTAACAAGTCGCTGTCCAATTTCAGCATCACCAGCGAGTAAAACGAGATCAATGACACGCGAAGAAAGTGTCACTGCATAACAAGATGAAGCATCACTTAATTATTCAACATCATAAGTTAATTGTTTGTATGCATAAGCTGGTGCACACACTGACGAGGTAGTCGAACGAATTATTTGTAGCTAAAATATTATCTTCTAAAATATTAGAAAAATTATCGAAAAGGTGGTGGCATATATATATCTTTATAATACAGCGACATATTATATGTGATTATTTTAATTTGCATGAGCATTAAATTGACATACATTAGAAAGAAATGGAAAAAAGCAAGAGACTAGGACCTGGTGTAGAGCATTAAAAACGTTTGTCTACACCAGAAATGTAATACAAGTATATTTGGTACCTTAAATCCATCCGAGTATGTTGACTTGAACAAGCCAGCTTCATTGTAGGCAACCACTGTGCTGTAGTAGATGTCACTCATGTCAAGTGACAGGCCATCGAGTGTAATCTGTGTCACTGATGACGTCAACTGTTTCTCAGCTACGTCACGGCCACCAAGGTTCTTGCTGACAGATACCACATAACGTTGAATGGCGGCCTGCGAGTCTCGGAAGACGCCATGCCACGACACGGTCACATTAGAGGTTGATGTTTGGAAGTCTACGTCTTTGTTTCCTGAGGGACTCTGTAGTTCCGTCACCTTGATGGCATGGGACAGCTCTGGTGGACTGGAGTCTATCCCAATGCCATCCGTCTTGTACACGGCATACGAGTTGGCGTCGTACCACGCCCGTACATACACCACGTACTTGAGGTGAAACACAAGAACCACAGCTGCAAGATACAGCAGAATATTACTCTATAAAATGGTTGGAATAAAAAATGGCTTTACTCTTATTTTATATCTCACCGTTTCTGAATGAATCTCTCCAAGACAGACGTACTCCAGGGATATTGGAGATATTGTCCCAGTTGGTTTTGTGGCAGCTATTTTGTCATTTGCCAGTTTATATCTTGCTTGTTTCTTCAAGGTCACACACTATAGATTCAATGTTTTCTTCCAGGTCACACACAATGGCTTCAATGTTTTCTTCCAGGTCACACACAATGGCTTCAATGTTTTCTTCCAGGTCACGCACAATGGCTTCAATGTTTTCTTCCAGGTCACACACAATGGCTTCAATGTTTTCTTCCAGGTCACACACAATGGCTTCAATGTTTTCTTCCAGGTCACACACAATGGCTTCAATGTTTTCTTCCAGGTAACACACAATGGCTTCAATGTTTTCTTCCAGGTCACACGCAATGGCTTCAATGTTTTCTTCCAGGTCACACACATTGGCTTCAATGCATTCTTACTTTGTTACTAACAATAAACTAAATCATTGCAGACGGTTAGATAAATACTTGTTTATCAACTTTACAACTTTTAATTCAATTTCCAGACTCATTATGAAAAGTCTGGGAAATGTTATGTATTACTGTCTGATTCCTATGTTACATTTCTGATTCTGTGCTTTATTGTGTATTTTAATTATAGACAGATGCTATTTCATGCAACAGGCTATTATTAAGTTATTATATATTTTAGTTGAGTCCGTAGTTTCTGCTTTCAATGCTGCAATAATTGAACTTTTTGGTAATAAAATTATATGCTCTGTATCATAACACAAGCAACTTACATAAATACAAAATGTTGCTATCCGTTGTAATGATGAAAACATGAAAACTGTTGTTTTACCAGACTTCTTTGAGCTCGTGGTCGTGTACAACGCCATGTTGCTGCTGCCCGTCTCCCTCCACAATGGCTCCACCAACACGTCAAGTAGTTGTCCTCCCACAGACTCCCCGGCAACTCCAACACTCCACTCATATCGCACTGGCGTCTTGTCTGATGTCACTGCAGACCGCCAGGTGGCAGCAAGGGCACACTGAGATCGGGTGAAGTCTATGTCTTGTGTGTTTGATTCCGGAGTGACAGAGTAGTCCTCAATATCATAGACAGACACTTGCTGGTAGCCAGGTTTACCTGTGAGCATGTGGCAACACGATATCATAGACAGACACTTGCTGGTAGCCAGGTTTACCTGTGAGCATGTGGCAACACGATATCAAAGACAGACACTGGCTGGTAGCCAGGTTTACCTGTGGGCATGTGGCAACACGATATCAAAGACAGACACTGGCTGGTAGCCAGGTTTACCTGTGAGCATGTGGCAACACGATATCAAAGACAGACACTTACTGGTAGCCAGGTTTACCTGTGAGCATGTGGCAACACGACATCATAGACAGACACTGGCTGGTAGCCAGGTTTACCTGTGAGCATGTGGCAACACGATATCATAGACAGACACTTGCTGGTAGCCAGGTTTACCTGTGAGCATGTGGCAACACGATATCACAGAGAGACACTGGCTGGTAGCCAGGTTTATCTGTGAACATGTGTCAACACGACATCACAGACAGACACTTACTGGTAGCCAGATTTACCTGTGAGCACGTGTCAACACGATATCACAGACAGACACTGGCTGGTAGCCAGGTTTATCTGTGAATATGTGCAGATATGAAACATTAAACTGACAATAGTCATGTGAAAGTGGATTTATCAAGATTTTAAAAGATTGCCATCCAAGCCAAACGCCAGATGGCAAGTGGTCAAGGAAGCCATTGGCTTATCGAGAGTCCAACAATGTTCATCTACTTGTAACCTGCCCTCCTGAGATATGTGTCAACCTTGTTTTTAAACATATTCACACTGCTAGCTGTTACACAATTCGTATACAATTTCTATTAATTTATTGTCCTCTGTGAGAACTGATCCTTTACTAATTTACCTCATGTCTTCTAGTTCTACTATCTTTCTTGAGTGAAAAAAACATATTTCTATCAATATTTTCATACCCATTCAATATCTTAAAAACTTCAATCTTAACCTCCTTGTCTCTAGAGTTGCTAAACCACATTCTTTCAAGCGTTCTTCATAATTAAGGTCTCTCAGTTGTGGAATCATTTTAGTTGCTCTCCTCTGTATGTGTTCAAGCATATCTATATCCTTCTTATGACATGGTCTTCAAGCTTGTATACAGTATTCTAAATGAGGTCTAACTATTGTTTTATACAGAAAATTGGAAATTAGACATTTTTATTCATAATATTAATGGTACTGAGTGTTGATAATAATATAAATAACAGTAGCGGCAATACTATGAAATATCCATAAATGTCGTTATAATTATATTTCATTAGAACTATTAATTGGCTACATTGGCCAAGTTATTCTAATGATGCTTTCTTCTCACAAAGGGTCATCATTCAAGACTGAAGAAGTCCAGTTGTTTTATCAAGTCCCGTGCTCCTTGCCTCTGATATGGCAGGGTTTATTATAATATAATTGTTAACACATCAGTTTTATAATTTCATTATGTCATCAATTTCATAAGTTTTTACCCAGGAACTATTGCCTTATGATAAACATGTGGTGTTCGTTAGTCTGTTTAAACTAGAAAGTGGGAAATATAGGAGATACCGATTGGCTAGTTTAGTCTGCCAGGGCAATTATAGAGTGAATAGTGATATAGAGACAGTCAAGTTGCAGGCAGACAGTGGTGTAGACTGAGGGTTTCCCTCTCAGCCAAGGGCTGGGTACCCTGGTGAGTTGTTGATAGCTGTTGTAAGCTGGGCTGGAACTGGTCGATTGTCAGGGTTTAACGTTGATTGTCATAATAAAAATTTAGGTTGGTTGATACAGTGAAGTTTTATTTGTTAATTCTTCCTTATATCGGGACCCTCCATTGTTGTAATGTATATAGATTACCTCCATGACACTCACAATGATTTGGATTTTGTGGTCATATGTAAATTACGGTAACGCTGTTTGAAACAGTTTATATAACAATGTAAACTTCAAACTTTTATTACTGTTCTAAGTTCTAACATGAAGCTTTCATAAATCAAGAAGTGGCCTAACTACTTAATTCTACCTTAAAACTAACTACATAACCCACCTTTGACGTCGACGCAGCTGCCCGTTGATGTGCAGGTGAGCAGTCCGTGTGGAGCGCAGGTGCAGTGGCCCTTGCAGCTGACGGGCTGACAGCGGCGCACCAAGGCCAGTGTACCGGACGTCGTCTGCGAGGGGATGGCTGTGAATGTGCCATGGAGACGACTGCTCACAAGACCGACCTGTGGTGACAGACAGACTCATAATGACAGTGAGGGGACGGCTGTAAATATGCCGTGGAGTCGACTGCTCACAAGACAGACCTGTGGTGACAGACAGACTCATAATGACAGTGAGGTGACGGCTGTGAATGTGCCATGGAGTCGACTGCTCACAAGTCCGACCTGTGGTGACAGACAGACTCATAATGACAGTGAGGTGACGGCTGTGAATGTGCCATGGAGACGACTGCTCACAAGTCCGACCTGTGGTGACAGACAGACTCATAATGACAGTGAGGTGACGGCTGTGAATGTGCCATGGAGACGACTGCTCACAAGTCCGACCTGTGGTGACAGACAGACTCATAATGACAGTGAGGTGACGGCTGTGAATGTGCCATGGAGACGACTGCTCACAAGTCCGACCTGTGGTGACAGACAGACTCATAATGACAGTGAGGTGACGGCTGTGAATGTGCCATGGAGACGACTGCTCACAAGTCCGACCTGTGGTGACAGACAGACTCATAATGACAGTGAGGGGACGGCTGTAAATATGCCGTGGAGTCGACTGCTCACAAGACAGACCTGTGGTGACAGACAGACTCATAATGACAGTGAGGTGACGGCTGTGAATGTGCCATTGAGTCGACTGCTCACAAGTCCGACCTGTGGTGACAGACAGACTCATAATGACAGTGAGGTGACGGCTGTGAATGTGCCATGGAGACGACTGCTCACAAGACCGACCTGTGGTGACAGACAGACTCATAATGACAGTGAGGTGACGGCTGTGAATGTGCCATGGAGTCGACTGCTCACAAGTCCGACCTGTGGTGACAGACAGACTCATAAGGACAGTGAGGTGACGGCTGTGAATGTGCCATGGAGACGACTGCTCACAAGACCGACCTGTGGTGACAGACAGACTCATAATGACAGTGAGGTGACGGCTGTGAATGTGCCGTGGAGACGACTGCTCACAAGACCGACCTGTGGTGACAGACAGACTCATAATGACAGTGAGGTGACGGCTGTGAATGTGCCGTGGAGTCGACTGCTCACAAGACCGACCTGTGGTGACAGACAGACTCATAATGACAGTGAGGTGACGGCTGTGAATGTGCCGTGGAGTCGACTGCTCACAACACAGACCTGTGGTGACAGACAGACTCATAAGGACAGTGAGGTGACGGCTGTGAAGGTGCCATGGAGATGACTGCTCACAAGACCGACCTGTGGTGACAGACAGATTCATAATGACAGTGAGGTGACGGCTGTGAATGTGCCATGGAGATGACTGCTCACAAGACCGACCTGTGGTGACAGACAGACTCATAATGACAGTGAGGTGACGGCTGTGAATGTGCCATGGAGACGACTGCTCACAAGACCGACCTGTGGTGACAGACAGACTCATAATGACAGTGAGGTGACGGCTGTGAATGTGCCATGGAGACGACTGCTCACAAGACCGACCTGTGGTGACAGACAGACTCATAATGACAGTGAGGTGACGGCTGTGAATGTGCCATGGAGACGACTGCTCACAAGACCGACCTGTGGTGACAGACAGACTCATAATGACAGTGAGGTGACGGCTGTGAATGTGCCGTGGAGACGACTGCTCACAAGACCGACCTGTGGTGACAGACAGACTCATAATGACAGTGAGGGGACGGCTGTAAATGTGCCGTGGAGTCGACTGCTCACAAGACAGACCTGTGGTGACAGACAGACTCATAATGACAGTGAGGTGACGGCTGTGAATGTGCCATGGAGTCGACTGCTCACAAGTCCGACCTGTGGTGACAGACAGACTCATAATGACAGTGAGGTGACGGCTGTGAATGTGCCATGGAGACGACTGCTCACAAGTCCGACCTGTGGTGACAGACAGACTCATAATGACAGTGAGGTGACGGCTGTGAATGTGCCATGGAGACGACTGCTCACAAGTCCGACCTGTGGTGACAGACAGACTCATAATGACAGTGAGGTGACGGCTGTGAATGTGCCATGGAGACGACTGCTCACAAGTCCGACCTGTGGTGACAGACAGACTCATAATGACAGTGAGGGGACGGCTGTAAATATGCCGTGGAGTCGACTGCTCACAAGACAGACCTGTGGTGACAGACAGACTCATAATGACAGTGAGGTGACGGCTGTGAATGTGCCATTGAGTCGACTGCTCACAAGTCCGACCTGTGGTGACAGACAGACTCATAATGACAGTGAGGTGACGGCTGTAGAATGTGCCATGGAGACGACTGCTCACAAGACCGACCTGTGGTGACAGACAGACTCATAATGACAGTGAGGTGACGGCTGTGAATGTGCCATGGAGTCGACTGCTCACAAGTCCGACCTGTGGTGACAGACAGACTCATAAGGACAGTGAGGTGACGGCTGTGAATGTGCCATGGAGACGACTGCTCACAAGACCGACCTGTGGTGACAGACAGACTCATAATGACAGTGAGGTGACGGCTGTGAATGTGCCGTGGAGACGACTGCTCACAAGACCGACCTGTGGTGACAGACAGACTCATAATGACAGTGAGGTGACGGCTGTGAATGTGCCGTGGAGACGACTGCTCACAAGACCGACCTGTGGTGACAGACAGACTCATAATGACAGTGAGGTGACGGCTGTGAATGTGCCGTGGAGTCGACTGCTCACAACACAGACCTGTGGTGACAGACAGACTCATAAGGACAGTGAGGTGACGGCTGTGAAGGTGCCATGGAGATGACTGCTCACAAGACCGACCTGTGGTGACAGACAGATTCATAATGACAGTGAGGTGACGGCTGTGAATGTGCCATGGAGATGACTGCTCACAAGACCGACCTGTGGTGACAGACAGATTCATAATGACAGTGAGGTGACGGCTGTGAATGTGCCATGGAGACGACTGCTCACAAGACCGACCTGTGGTGACAGACAGACTCATAATGACAGTGAGGTGACGGCTGTGAATGTGCCATGGAGACGACTGCTCACAAGACCGACCTGTGGTGACAGACAGACTCATAATGACAGTGAGGTGACGGCTGTGAATGTGCCATGGAGACGACTGCTCACAAGACCGACCTGTGGTGACAGACAGACTCATAATGACAGTGAGGTGACGGCTGTGAATGTGCCATGGAGACGACTGCTCACAAGACCGACCTGTGGTGACAGACAGACTCATAATGACAGTGAGGTGACGGCTGTGAATGTGCCATGGAGACGACTGCTCACAAGACCGACCTGTGGTGACAGACAGACTCATAATGACAGTGAGGTGACGGCTGTGAATGTGCCATGGAGACGACTGCTCACAAGACCGACCTGTGGTGACAGACAGACTCATAATGACAGTGAGGTGATGGCTGTGAATGTGCCATGGAGACGACTGCTCACAAGACCGACCTGTGGTGACAGACAGACTCATAATGACAGTGAGGTGACGGCTGTGAATGTGCCATGGAGACGACTGCTCACAAGACCGACCTGTGGTGACAGACAGACTCATAATGACAGTGAGGTGACGGCTGTGAATGTGCCATGGAGACGACTGCTCACAAGTCCGACCTGTGGTGACAGACAGACTCATAATGACAGTGAGGTGACGGCTGTGAATGTGCCATGGAGACGACTGCTCACAAGTCTGACCTGTGGTGACAGACAGACTCATAATGACAGTGAGGTGACGGCTGTGAATGTGCCATGGAGACGACTGCTCACAAGACCGACCTGTGGTGACAGACAGACTCATAATGACAGTGAGGTGACGGCTGTGAATGTGCCATGGAGACGACTGCTCACAAGACCGACCTGTGGTGACAGACAGACTCATAATGACAGTGAGGTGACGGCTGTGAATGTGCCGTGGAGACGACTGCTCACAAGACCGACCTGTGGTGACAGACAGACTCATAAGGACAGTGAGGTGACGGCTGTGAATATGCCGTGGAGTCGACTGCTCACAAGACAGACCTGTGGTGACAGACAGACTCATAATGACAGTGAGGTGACGGCCGTGAATGTGCCGTGGAGACAACTGCTCACAAGACAGACCTGTGGTGACAGACAGACTCGTAATGACAACAGTGGCATATGATAACTATATTATTTGCTACAGTAAGTTAATCATGACTGCCCAAAGACGCAAGATGAAAACTTAATATAATTCCCCATGAAAAGCCCACCTGGTTTACTGCCCATATAGAGATGTAGAGCTGTTGGTTTTGCTGCACAGCCGTCTTGACAGAAACCTCTGCCTTCTGAAGGTATCCCTCGTCACCGCGGAGGTCAGTGGTGACGTGTGTGATCATCACAGGCGAGTCTCCAGACTATAGACAGAAAACATAGATACTTTGACAACTAGACGACAACAGAAAGAATGAATGACAGTTTGACAACTAGATAACAACAGAAAGAATGAATGAGAGTTTGACAACTAGATGACAACAGAAAGAATGAATGAGAGTTTGACAACTAGATGACAACAGAAAGAATGAATGAGAGTTTCACAACTAGATGACAACAGAAAGAATGAGTGAGAGTTTGACAACTAGATGACAACAGAAAGAATGAATGACAGTTTGACAACTAGATGACAACAGAAAGAATGAATGACAGTTTGACAACTAGATGACAACAGAAAGAATGAGTGACAGTTTGACAACTAGATGACAACAGAAAGAATGAGTGAGAGTTTGACAACTAGATGACAACAGAAAGAATGAGTGAGAGTTTGACAACTAGATGACAACAGAAAGAATGAATGAGAGTTTGACAACTAGATGACAACAGAAAGAATGAATGAGAGTTTGACAACTAGATGACAACAGGAAGACTGAATGAGAGTTTGACGAATAGACGGACAACAGAAAGAATGAATGAGAGTTTGACAACTAGATGACAACAGAAAGAATGAATGAGAGTTTGACAACTAGATGACAACATAAAGAATGAGTGAGAGTTTGACAACTAGAAGACAACAGAAAGAATGAATGACAGTTTGACAACTAGATGACAACAGAAAGAATGAAAGAGAGTTTGACAACTAGACGACAACAGAAAGAATGAATGAGAGTTTGACAACTAGATGACAACAGAAAGAATGAATGAGAGTTTGACAACTAGATGACAACAGAAAGAATGAGTGAGAGTTTGACAACTAGATGACAACAGAAAGAATGAATGAGAGTTTGACAACTAGATGACAACAGAAAGAATGAAAGAGAGTTTGACAACTAGATGACAACAGAAAGAATGAATGAGAGTTTGACAACTAGATGACAACAGAAAGAATGAGTGAGAGTTTGACAACTAGACGACAACAGAAAGAATGAATGAGAGTTTGACAACTAGACGACAACAGAAAGAATGAATGAGAGTTTGACAACTAGACGACAACAGAAAGAATGAAAGAGAGTTTGACAACTAGACGACAACAGAAAGAATGAATGAGAGTTTGACAACTAGACGACAACAGAAAGAATGAATGAGAGTTTGACAACTAGACGACAACAGAAAGAATGAATGAGAGTTTGACAACTAGACGACAACAGAAAGAATGAATGAGAGTTTGACAACTAGACGACAACAGAAAGAATGAATGAGAGTTTGACAACTAGACGACAACAGAAAGAATGAATGAGAGTTTGACAACTAGACGACAACAGAAAGAATGAATGAGAGTTTGACAACTAGACGACAACAGAAAGAATAAATGAGAGTTTGACAACTAGACGACAACAGAAAGAATGAATGAGAGTTTGACAACTAGATGACAACAGAAAGAATGAATGAGAGTTTGACAACTAGATGACAACAGAAAGAATGAATGAGAGTTTGACAACTAGATGACAACAGAAAGAATGAATGAGAGTTTGACAACTAGATGACAACAGGAAGACTGAATGAGAGTTTGATGAATAGACGGACAACAGAAATACTGAATGAGAGTTTGACAACTAGACGGACAACAGGAAGACTGAAAGAGAGTTTGACAACTAGATGACAACAGGAAGACTGAATGAGAGTTTGATGAATAGACGGACAACAGAAAGACTGAATGAGAGTTTGACAACTAGACGGACAACAGGAAGACTGAAAGAGAGTTTGACGAATAGACGGACAACGGAATGAATGAATGAGAGTTTGACGAATAGACGGACAACAGAAAGACTGAATGAGAGTTTGACAACTAGATGACAACAGGAAGACTGAATGAGAGTTTGACAACTAGATGACAACAGGAAGACTGAATGAGAGTTTGACGAATAGACGGACAACAGAAAGACTGAATGAGAGTTTGACAACTAGATGACAACAGGAAGACTGAATGAGAGTTTGACAACTAGATGACAACAGGAAGACTGAATGAGAGTTTGATGAATAGACGGACAACAGGAAGAATGAATGAGAGTTTGACGACTAGATGGGCAACAGGAAGACTGAAAGAGAGTTTGACGAATAGATGGACAACAGAAAGACTGAATGAGGGTTTGACAACTAGATGACAACAGGAAGACTGAATGAGAGTTTGACAACTAGATGACAACAGGAAGACTGAATGAGAGTTTGATGAATAGACGGACAACAGGAAGAATGAATAAGAGTTTGACGACTAGATGGGCAACAGGAAGACTGAAAGAGAGTTTGACGACTAGACAGACAACAGGAAGACTGAATGAGAGTTTGACGACTAGACAGACAACAGAAAGACTGAATGAGAGTTTGACGACTAGACAGACAACAGAAAGACTGAATGAGAGTTTGACGACTAGACAGACAACAGAAAGAATGAATGAGAGTTTGACGACTAGACAGACAACAGAAAGACTGAATGAGAGTTTGACGACTAGACAGACAACAGAAAGACTGAATGAGAGTTTGACGACTAGACAGACAACAGAAAGACTGAATGAGAGTTTGACGACTAGACAGACAACAGAAAGACTGAATGAGAGTTTGACGACTAGACAGACAACAGAAAGAATGAATGAGAGTTTGACGACTAGACAGACAACAGAAAGACTGAATGAGAGTTTGACGACTAGACAGACAACAGAAAGACTGAATGAGAGTTTGACGACTAGACAGACAACAGAAAGAATGAATGAGAGTTTGACGACTAGACAGACAACAGAAAGAATGAATGAGAGTTTGACGACTAGACAGACAACAGAAAGACTGAATGAGAGTTTGACGACTAGACAGACAACAGAAAGCCTGAATGAGAGTTTGACGACTAGACAGACAACAGAAAGACTGAATGAGAGTTTGACGACTAGACAGACAACAGAAAGAATGAATGAGAGTTTGACGACTAGACAGACAACAGAAAGACTGAATGAGAGTTTGACGACTAGACAGACAACAGAAAGAATGAGTGAGAGTTTGACAACTAGATGACAACAGAAAGAATGAGTGAGAGTTTGACAACTAGATGACAACAGAAAGAATGAATGAGAGTTTGACAACTAGATGACAACAGAAAGACTGAATGAGAGTTTGACGACTAGACGACAACAGAAAGAATGAATGAGAGTTTGACAACTAGATGACAACAGAAAGACTGAATGAGAGTTTGACGACTAGACGACAACAGAAAGAATGAATGAGAGTTTGACAACTAGATGACAACAGAAAGAATGAGTGAGAGTTTGACAACTAGATGACAACAGAAAGAATGAATGAGAGTTTGACAACTAGATGACAACAGAAAGACTGAATGAGAGTTTGACGACTAGACGACAACAGGAAGACTGAATGAGAGTTTGACAACTAGATGGGCTACAAGGAACCACATGGGCAAATAATTTATCAGCGATTTAAGAAAAAGTATCCACCATTTTGTGTTTCTATTACAGGGAATTCCTTCATAAAACACATAATGCACAAACATATAGCCCAGATATTGCTACTGATATTGTAAATTTACATAATTATTTGTCCTCTGTGCTTTTACTTTATATTTGTCTGACTATCATTGTAACATTAAAAAGACAAGTATATCTTACTATTAAAATTACAGTCAATAATGCATGCAATTACCACTAGTATTCCAAATAACATACACAATAGTAAATAAAACTTATTTAAACGTGCATTCACTGACCAACAGATCAGAGGCTCCAATTGTTGTTCCGACAGTGACGTAATATGTTGTGATGTCACTGTGTGCATCAGAGAAGCCAAGCCAGGCGAGTCGCAGTTTGTTGCTTTCATATGTCATCCAGCCAAGGTGGTGACGAGTCAATGCCGCAGCATGCTCTGTCTTGACAGCAAAGGCTCCAGTGACTGGGGGAGTGTTGTCAACCTACAAAAGTACTGATGTTTAAGTTGTCTCTGTCTTTACAACAAAGGCCCCAGTGACTAGAGAGTGTTGTCAACCAACACAAGTAATGATGTTTAAGTTGTCTCTGTCTTTACAACAAAGGCCCCAGTGACTAGGGAGTGTTGTCAACCTACACAAGTAATGATGTTTAAGTTGTCTCTGTCTTGACAACAAAGGCTACACAATTAATTATGTTTAAGTTCTTGAATGGATAGATGATCCGGTTTCTTGGTTATTAATATTAATCATAATTACCTCTCAAGAAACTTGCAGTTTGTTGTTGGATATTTCGACTGCATCTCGCAGTCTTCTTCAGGCAGACTGAAGTTACGGATGTGTCACATGACCAATGTCATGCGACACAAGCTGGAGTAGGACTGGTGGGAGCTCCTGGCCGACGTCTCGGTTCAGCGTAGGTTTGTTTCTGTGGATGTTAATCGCCTCCTTTATTTTTCTCCTGTGCCAGTTCTCCTCGTGGTCTAGAATATTGACGTCCTTCATAGAGCACTGATGACCTGTGTTCAGTTTGTGTTCACTTATAGCTGATAGGGGTTGGCGACAAGATAGATGTTCTTTGATTCTTGTGCCAAGTGTTCTGGCTGTTTCTCCTATATAGTGTTGGTCACATTCTGGGCATTGTATGTCATATACTACCCCACACTTTGCTGCCTTTGCTGTTCTGTCTTTTGGGTGTACCAACAGTGACCTCAGGGTGTTGATAGGTTTGTGGTAAACCGGGATGTTATAGGACTTGAAAATCCTTGCTACTTGTTCTGATAGTTTACTAATGTAGGGCAGACCTATGGCATGTTGTCTTCTGCTGGTTTCTGTGGTAGTGTTCTCCTTCCTTCTCGTTGGTTGTGTGGTGTTAAACATCCAAGTTTTGTAACCGTTTGCTTTCAGCACTTTCTTGATGTGGTCCACCTCTGTGTTCTTGTCCTCCACTTCTGTTATCAGGTTTGGTTGATCCATCATCATTCAGGCATACACACGTGTCTAGAAAGACTAACGTATTGTCCTGTTCTGGTTCTACCGTGAACTTAATGTTCTCGTCCATTGAATTCAGATGGTGTGTGAAATGTTCTACTTCGCTCTCTTGTAATACTGTGAATGTGTCATCTACATACCTCAACCAGATGTCTGGAGGATGAGGTGCTTCTCTGATGGCTCTTTCCTCAAAATGTTCCATGTATAGGTTTGCCACTATCGGAGAGACCGGTGAACCCATGGCTGCTCCCTTCTTCTGTTTGTAGAATACTCCATCATAAATGAAATATGTGGTGTTCAGACAGATTTCTAACAGTGTGATGATCTGATTTACTGACACTACCACAGAAACCAGCAGAAGACATGCCATAGGTCTGCCCTACATTAGTAAACTATCAGAACAAGTAGCAAGGATTTTAAGTGAACACAAACTGAACACAGGTCATCAGTGCTCTATGAAGGACGTCAATATTCTAGACCACGAGGAGAACTGGCACAGGAGAAAAATAAAGGAGGCGATTAACATCCACAGAAACAAACCTACGCTGAACCGAGACGTCGGCCAGGAGCTCCCACCAGTCCTACTCCAGCTTGTGTCGCATGACATTGGTCATGTGACACATCCGTAACTTCAGTCTGCTGAAGAAGACTGCGAGATGCGGTCGAAATATCCAACAACAAACTGCAAGTTTCTTGAGAGGTAATTATGATTAATATGTTTAAGTTGTCTTTGTCTTGACAACAAAGGCTCCAGTGACTGAGGGAGTGTTGTCAACCTACATAAGTAATGATGTTTAAGTTGTCTCTGTCTTGACAACAAAGACTCCAGTGCCTAGGGAGTGTTGTCAACCTACATAAGTAATGATGTTTAAGTTGTCTCTGTCCATTTACTAGCCGTGCCCTGTGACATTAATGTTGACGATTTAAAGATGCTGAATATGTTGAAGACACACTAAATGTACCACTATATAAATGTATCATGAGGCAAATGTAAAGCAACATAAATGGACATGAATGATATCATATAACAATGTTGAACAAGTCATGCAACTTAGGATGTGTCTGATAGACTAGTCTAACAAGGTGATTGTACAGAATGTATTATATTCGTGTACTGAGACAGAGAGAACATTGTCCTACCAGGATGCCTTCACTGACGGAGGTTGTACAGAGTCTGGCACCGTTGCAGGCGATCACCTTGGCATAGTAAGTCTCTCCGTCTACCAAACTCACATTACTGAATGTGTACGTCTGCTCGTCTCCGTGCAACTGCAACCAGTAAATAGTAAATACTGCTACTTTTGATTATACAGCTACATATCTACTCTTTAAATGTGGTTTGTGCAGCTTTGGGCTGATCAGACTTCAGACCTTTTTAACAATACTTTGAAAAATATCAGACGTTTTTCCATGACAAATTGAATACAAAATAAAAACAACAAAAATTGTTCAGTTCAATTACAGCCCAGGCCCTAGTTTGCTGAAATCATATTGAAGACCTTTATGCAATGTTTCCAATTTTTAAGACCTTTTCAAGGCATTAAAACACCAAATCCAATTGAAAACTTTACAAGACTCTACACACCAACTACACGTAAAACAAGGTTATATCCAGGTCATCCCACACTCAACTGAGTGACAGTAGAACATATGACACATCTCACCTTGACTGCAGGCACGTTATGATGGATGGAGTTTCTCGTTGTCAGAGACACAAACTGTTCCACTACTGAACTCTCAGGATCTAACATCTGCCATCGGACACTCAGTGATGACTTCCACACCTACACAAGGTAAAACATGTGACACTCAGTGGTGACTTCTACACCTACACAAGGTAAAACATGTGACACTCAGTGATGACGTCCACACCTACACAAGGTAAAACATGTGACACTCAGTGATGACTTCCACACCTACACAAGGTAAAACATGTGACACTCAGTGATGACTTCTACACCTACACAAGGTAAAACATGTGACACTTAGTGATGACTTCCACAACTACACAAGGTAAAACATGTGACACTCAGTGATGACTTCCACACCTACACAAGGTAAAACATGTGACACTCAGTGGTGACTTCTACACCTACACAAGGTAAAACATGTGACACTCAGTGGTGACTTCCACATCTACACAAGGTAAAACATGTGACACTCAGTGGTGACTTCTACACCTACACAAGGTAAAACATGTGACACTCAGTGATGACTTCTACACCTACACAA
Source organism: Lamellibrachia satsuma (assembly GCA_033239005.1). Classification (NCBI taxonomy): domain Eukaryota; kingdom Metazoa; phylum Annelida; class Polychaeta; order Sabellida; family Siboglinidae; genus Lamellibrachia; species Lamellibrachia satsuma. The sequence continues at coordinate 10,386,265 of BSQZ01000016.1, read as the reverse complement.
GGTAAAACATGTGACACTTAGTGATGACTTCCACAACTACACAAGGTAAAACATGTGACACTCAGTGATGACTTCCACACCTACACAAGGTAAAACATGTGACACTGTGATGACTTCCACATCTACACAAGGTAAAACATGTGACACTCAGTGGTGACTTCCACATCTACACAAGGTAAAACATGTGACACTCAGTGGTGACTTCCACATCTACACAAGGTAAAACATGTGACACTCAGTGGTGACTTCTACACCTACACAAGGTAAAACATGTGACACTCAGTGGTGACTTCCACACCTACACAAGGTAAAACAAGTGACACTCAGTGATGACTTCCACACCTACACAAGGTAAAACATGTGACACTCAGTGGTGACTTCTACACCTACACAAGGTAAAACACGTGACACTCAGTGGTGACTTCCACACCTACACAAGGTAAAACATGTGACACTCAGTGATGACTTCCACACCTACACAAGGTAAAACATGTGACACTCAGTGATGACTTCCACACCTACACAAGGTAAAACATGTGACACTCTGTGATGTCTTCCACTCCTACACAAGGTAAAACATGTGACACTCAGTGATGACGTCCACACCTACACAAGGTAAAACATGTGACACTCAGTGATGACTTCCAAACTTGCACAAGATAAAACATGTCACACTCAGTGATGACTTCCACACCTACACAAGGTAAAACATGTGACACTCAGTGATGACTTCCAAACTTGCACAAGATAAAACATGTGACACTCAGTGGCGACTTCCACACCTACACAAGGTAAAACATGTGACACTCAGTGATGACTTCCACTCCTACACAAGCTAAAACATGTGACACTCAGTGATGACGTCCACACCTACACAAGGTAAAACATGTGACACTCAGTGATGACTTCCAAACTTGCACAAGGTAAAACATGTGACACTCAGTGATGACTTCCACACCTACACAAGGTAAAACATGTGACACTCAGTGATGACCTCCACACCTACACAAGGTAAAACATGTGACACTCAGTGATGACTTCCACTCCTAAACAAGGTAAAACATGTCATACTCAGAGATGACTTCTACATCTACACAAGGTAAAACATGTGACACTCAGTGATGACGTCCACACCTACACAAGGTAAAACATGTGACACTCAGTGATGACTTCCACACCTACACAAGGTAAAACATGTGACACTCAGTGATGACTTCCACTCCTGCACAAGGTAAAACATGTGACACTCAGTGGTGACTTCCACATCTACACAAGGTAAAACATGTGACACTCAGTGATGACTTCCACACCTACACAAGGTAAAACATGTCACACTCAGTGATGACTTCCACACCTACACAAGGTAAAACATGTGACACTCAGTGATGACTTCCACTCCTGCACAAGGTAAAACATGTCATACTCAGAGATGACTTCTACACCTACACATGGTAAAACATGTCACACTCAGAGATGACTTGCACACCTGCACAAGGTAAAACATGTCATACTCAGAGATGACTACCACACCTATACAAACTGTGCAATAAATTGTGCAAATGTTGCAACAAACTCAACATGTGCAATGACAATACCTGTGTGCCAGGCTTCAGGGACCCGATGCGGTTGTCAAGAGCTATCCTTGTTACTGTCACTGGCGAGGTGTTGTCAACGATGAATCCGTCTGATGAGCTCTCGGTTGACAGACCTACATAGAGGATACACATGGTTAGTGACAAATAATTTAAGTTGTCCTGTAAGTAAGTAAATTTTAATTCCTCATTGACATATTATACAACATGATTCACGACAAAAGCAACACAGATGAGGTGGCTACCAGAGAAGTATACACTTCTTTGGTCATGAACTCCTTATACTTTTCAGATGAATCGTGTTGCTTACATGCATATTAAAATTATATGGAGGGTGCTGCATCTTGTCTCTTCATGATAAGAAAGAGATGGTAAAGTTGTCCACACTGCACAAGATCCAAAGTAGCATGCACACAAATTGCCCCGTCTCTCACAGACATCTTATCTCTTCATGATAAGAAAGAGAATGTAAAGTTGTCCACACTGCACAATATCCAAAGTAGCATGCACACAAATTGCCACGTCTCTCACACACACTTTCACTTCTGTTCATTCCAACAGATATGATCAATACTTCTGGGAAGCATTCAACCAAGGTGCCAGGAAAGCTGTTCAGTTGCTCAATTGAACCTCTCATTAGTACAAGACAAGAGACAAGCTTCTCCTACCTGCTTTGTTGAAGACCTTCAGTGTGATGTAGAGACAAGCTTCTCCTACCTGCTTTGTTGAAGACCTTCAGCATGATGTAGAGACAAGCTTCTCCTACCTGCTTTGTTGAAGACCTTCTGTGTGATGTAGAGACAAGCTTCTCCTACCTGCTTTGTTGTAGACCTTCAGCGTGATGTGGAGACAAGCTTCTCCTACCTGCTTTGTTGTAGACCTTCAGCGTGATGTGGAGACAAGCTTCTCCTACCTGCTTTGTTGTAGACCTTCAGCATGATGTGGAGAAAAGCTTCTCCTACCTGCTTTGTTGTAGACCTTCAGCGTGATGTACAGACAAGCTTCTCCTACCTGCTTTGTTGTAGACCTTCAGCGTGATGTAGAGACAAGCTTCTCCTACCTGCTTTGTTGTAGACCTTCAGCGTGATGTAGAGACAAGCTTCTCCTACCTGCTTTGTTGAAGACCTTCAGCGTGATGTAGAGACAAGCTTCTCCTACCTGCTTTGTTGAAGACCTTCAGTGTGATGTAGAGACAAGCTTTTCCTACCTGCTTTGTTGTATACCTTCAGCGTGATGTAGAGACAAGCTTCTCCTACCTGCTTTGTTGAAGACCTTCAGCGTGATGTAGAGACAAGTTTCTCCTACCTGCTTTGTTGTAGACCTTCAGTGTGATGTAGAGACAAGCTTCTCCTACCTGCTTTGTTGTAGACCTTCAGTGTGATGTAGAGACAAGCTTCTCCTACCTGCTTTGTTGAAGACCTTCAGTGTGATGTAGAGACAAGCTTCTCCTACCTGCTTTGTTGTAGACCTTCAGCGTGATGTAGAGACAAGCTTCTCCTACCTGCTTTGTTGAAGACCTTCAGTGTGATGTAGAGACAAGCTTCTCCTACCTGCTTTGTTGAAGACCTTCAGTGTGATGTAGAGACAAGCTTCTCCTACCTGCTTTGTTGAAGACCTTCAGTGTGATGTAGAGACAAGCTTCTCCTACCTGCTTTGTTGTAGACCTTCAGTGTGATGTAGAGACAAGCTTCTCCTACCTGCTTTGTTGAAGACCTTCAGTGTGATGTAGAGACAAGCTTCTCCTACCTGCTTTGTTGTAGACCTTCAGCGTGATGTAGAGACAAGCTTCTCCTACCTGCTTTGTTGAAGACCTTCAGTGTGATGTAGAGACAAGCTTCTCCTACCTGCTTTGTTGAAGACTTTCAGTGTGATGTAGAGACAAGCTTCTCCTACCTGCTTTGTTGTAGACCTTCAGTGTGATGTAGAGACAAGCTTCTCCTACCTGCTTTGTTGTAGACCTTCAGCGTGATGTAGAGACAAGCTTCTACTACCTGCTTTGTTGTAGACCTTCAGCGTGATGTAGAGACAAGCTTCTCCTACATGCTTTGTTGTAGACCTTCAGCGTGATGTAGAGACAAGCTTCTCCTACCTGCCTTGTTGTAGACCTTCAGTGTGATGTAGAGACAAGCTTCTCCTACCTGCCTTGTTTTAGACCTTCAGCGTGATGTAGAGACAAGCTTCTCCTACCTGCTTTGTTGAAGACCTTCAGCGTGATGTAGAGACAAGCTTCTCCTACCTGCTTTGTTGAAGACCTTCAGTGTGATGTAGAGACAAGCTTTTCCTACCTGCTTTGTTGTATACCTTCAGCGTGATGTAGAGACAAGCTTCTCCTACCTGCTTTGTTGAAGACCTTCAGCGCGATGTAGAGACAAGTTTCTCCTACCTGCTTTGTTGTAGACCTTCAGCGTGATGTAGAGACAAGCTTCTCCTACCTGCTTTGTTGTAGACCTTCAGCGTGATGTAGAGACAAGCTTTTCCTACCTGCTTTGTTGTAGTCCTTCAGTGTGATGTAGAGACAAGCTTATCCTACCTGCTTTGTTGAAGACCTTCAGTGTGATGTAGAGACAAGCTTCTCCTACCTGCTTTGTTGTAGACCTTCAGCGTGATGTAGAGACAAGCTTCTCCTACCTGCTTTGTTGAAAACCTTCAGTGTGATGTAGAGACAAGCTTCTCCTACCTGCTTTGTTGAAGACCTTCAGTGTGATGTAGAGACAAGCTTCTCCTACCTGCTTTGTTGAAGACCTTCAGTGTGATGTAGAGACAAGCTTCTCCTACCTGCTTTGTTGAAGACCTTCAGTGTGATGTAGAGACAAGCTTCTCCTACCTGCTTTGTTGAAGACCTTCAGTGTGATGTAGAGACAAGCTTCTCCTACCTGCTTTGTTGAAGACCTTCAGTGTGATGTAGAGACAAGCTTCTCCTACCTGCTTTGTTGAAGACTTTCAGTGTGATGTAGAGACAAGCTTCTCCTACCTGCTTTGTTGTAGACCTTCAGTGTGATGTAGAGACAAGCTTCTCCTACCTGCTTTGTTGAAGACCTTCAGTGTGATGTAGAGACAAGCTTCTCCTACCTGCTTTGTTGTAGACCTTCAGTGTGATGTAGAGACAAGCTTCTCCTACCTGCTTTGTTGTAGACCTTCAGCGTGATGTAGAGACAAGCTTCTCCTACCTGCTTTGTTGTAGACCTTCAGCGTGATGTAGAGACAAGCTTCTCCTACCTGCTTTGTTGAAGACCTTCAGCGTGATGTAGAGACAAGCTTCTCCTACCTGCTTTGTTGAAGACTTTCAGTGTGATGTAGAGACAAGCTTCTCCTACCTGCTTTGTTGTAGACCTTCAGTGTGATGTAGAGACAAGCTTCTCCTACCTGCTTTGTTGTAGACCTTCAGCGTGATGTAGAGACAAGCTTCTACTACCTGCTTTGTTTTAGACCTTCAGCGTGATGTAGAGACAAGCTTCTCCTACCTGCTTTGTTGAAGACCTTCAGTGTGATGTAGAGACAAGCTTCTCCTACCTGCTTTGTTGAAGACCTTCAGTGTGATGTAGAGACAAGCTTTTCCTACCTGCTTTGTTGTATACCTTCAGCGTGATGTAGAGATAAGTTTCTCCTACCTGCTTTGTTGTAGACCTTCAGCGTGATGTAGAGACAAGCTTCTCCTACCTGCTTTGTTGTAGACCTTCAGCGTGATGTAGAGACAAGCTTCTCCTACCTGCTTTGTTGTAGACCTTCAGTGTGATGTAGAGACAAGCTTCTCCTACCTGCTTTGTTGTAGACCTTCAGTGTGATGTAGAGACAAGCTTCTCCTACCTGCTTTGTTGAAGACCTTCAGTGTGATGTAGAGACAAGCTTCTCCTACCTGCTTTGTTGAAGACCTTCAGTGTGATGTAGAGACAAGCTTCTCCTACCTGCTTTGTTGAAGACCTTCAGTGTGATGTAGAGACAAGCTTCTCCTACCTGCTTTGTTGAAGACTTTCAGTGTGATGTAGAGACAAGCTTCTCCTACCTGCTTTGTTGAAGACCTTCAGTGTGATGTAGAGACAAGCTTCTCCTACCTGCTTTGTTGAAGACCTTCAGTGTGATGTAGAGACAAGCTTCTCCTACCTGCTTTGTTGTAGACCTTCAGTGTGATGTGGAGACAAGCTTCTCCTACCTGCTTTGTTGAAGACTTTCAGTGTGATGTGGAGACAAGCTTCTCCTACCTGCTTTGTTGTAGACTTTCAGTGTGATGTGGAGACAAGCTTCTCCTACCTGCTTTGTTGAAGACCTTCAGTGTGATGTGGAGACAAGCTTCTCCTACCTGCTTTGTTGAAGACCTTCAGTGTGATGTGGAGACAAGCTTCTCCTACCTGCTTTGTTGAAGACCTTCAGTGTGGTGTGGAGACAAGCTTCTCCTACCTGCTTTGTTGAAGACCTTCAGTGTGATGTAGAGACAAGCTTCTCCTACCTGCTTTGTTGTAGACCTTCAGCGTGATGTAGAGACAAGCTTCTCCTACCTGCTTTGTTGTAGACCTTCAGCGTGATGTAGAGACAAGCTTCTCCTACCTGCTTTGTTGTAGACCTTCAGCGTGATGTAGAGACAAGCTTCTCCTACCTGCTTTGTTGAAGACCTTCAGCGTGATGTAGAGACAAGCTTCTCCTACCTGCTTTGTTGAAGACCTTCAGCGTGATGTGGAGACAAGCTTCTCCTACCTGCTTTGTTGAAGACCTTCAGCGTGATGTGGAGACAAGCTTCTCCTACCTGCTTTGTTGAAGACCTTCAGCGTGATGTAGAGACAAGCTTCTCCTACCTGCTTTGTTGAAGACCTTCAGTGTGATGTAGAGACAAGCTTCTCCTACCTGCTTTGTTGTAGACCTTCAGCGTGATGTAGAGACAAGCTTCTCCTACCTGCTTTGTTGTAGACCTTCAGCGTGATGTAGAGACAAGCTTCTCCTACCTGCTTTGTTGTAGACCTTCAGCGTGATGTAGAGACAAGCTTCTCCTACCTGCTTTGTTGAAGACCTTCAGCGTGATGTAGAGACAAGCTTCTCCTACCTGCTTTGTTGAAGACCTTCAGCGTGATGTAGAGACAAGCTTCTCCTACCTGCTTTGTTGAAGACCTTCAGCGTGATGTAGAGACAAGCTTCTCCTACCTGCTTTGTTGAAGACCTTCAGCGTGATGTAGAGACAAGCTTCTCCTACCTGCTTTGTTGTAGACCTTCAGCGTGATGTAGAGACAAGCTTCTCCTACCTGCTTTGTTGTAGACCTTCAGCGTGATGTAGAGACAAGCTTCTCCTACCTGCTTTGTTGTAGACCTTCAGCGTGATGTAGAGACAAGCTTCTCCTACCTGCTTTGTTGTAGACCTTCAGCGTGATGTAGAGACAAGCTTCTCCTACCTGCTTTGTTGTAGACCTTCAGCGTGATGTAGAGACAAGCTTCTCCTACCTGCTTTGTTGTAGACCTTCAGCGTGATGTAGAGACAAGCTTCTCCTACCTGCTTTGTTGTAGACCTTCAGCGTGATGTAGAGACAAGCTTCTCCTACCTGCTTTGTTGAAGACCTTCAGCGTGATGTAGAGACAAGCTTCTCCTACCTGCTTTGTTGTAGACCTTCAGCGTGATGTAGAGACAAGCTTCTCCTACCTGCTTTGTTGTAGACCTTCAGTGTGATGTAGAGACAAGCTTCTCCTACCTGCTTTGTTGTAGACCTTCAGTGTGATGTAGAGACAAGCTTCTCCTACCTGCTTTGTTGTAGACTTTCAGTGTGATGTAGAGACAAGCTTCTCCTACCTGCTTTGTTGAAGACTTTCAGTGTGATGTAGAGACAAGCTTCTCCTACCTGCTTTGTTGTAGACCTTCAGTGTGATGTAGAGACAAGCTTCTCCTACCTGCTTTGTTGTAGACTTTCAGTGTGATGTAGAGACAAGCTTCTCCTACCTGCTTTGTTGTAGACCTTCAGTGTGATGTAGAGACAAGCTTCTCCTACCTGCTTTGTTGAAGACCTTCAGTGTGATGTAGAGACAAGCTTCTCCTACCTGCTTTGTTGTAGACCTTCAGTGTGATGTACACCTTCCTGCCCAGTGGCAGTGGCTGTGACAAGTTTGTTGTCATCTCGTCTGTCACATGGAGCCCAGTGGCCACAAGAATATCACCCTGTCCCGGTGACGTCCCGGCACGCGACTCCATGGACAAGAGTCCAGATTCTGGGTCGTGGAAGTTGAGCCAGTGAGAGGACAACAGTGACCTGTGGCAGGACATGCATTGATGCAAAGACACCCTAACACAGACACCCTAGAACAAAGACACCCTAGTGCAGACACCCTAGCTCAAAGACACTCTAATGCAGTGCAAAGACATCCTAGCAAACACCATTGTGCAAAAACACCCTAATGCAAAGAAAGACACCCTAATACAAATACACCACCAACACAAAGGCATCCTAACACAGAAATGCTAACACAAAGTTGCCCTAACATAAATGATTCCTAACACAGACATGGCCTAATACAAACATGTCCTAACACAAAGTCACCCGAACACAAAATCACCCAAAAAAAATGTTGACTCTAACTCAAAGGCATCTACGGGTTAAACAAAATATCACGAAAAAATTACAAAACATTTGGGAAGAACTTTGGGTGACTTCATGGATGATATAATAACAAATATTGTTGCTTCATGGATGTCACGGATGTCATGGATGTCATGGATGTCATGGATGTCACGGATGTCATGGATGTCATGGGCATAGAATGAACTGACAACAGAATGTTGAGTAATGACATTGACAAATAATATAGAAAAGATGCATTAATATTCAGACACCAACATGCACAACAATTTGTTGATGAAGCATAGTTGATGAGTTGATGTTACCTTGAGCTCTGATACTCAATGTCATCGCTACCGATGCCGTCAAAGAGAACACCTGCCACTGGAGGTGACGTGTCAACAATGATCCCATCAGACGTGACAGTGACACACAGACCAGCGCCATTACACGCGTCCACTGTCGTGTAGTACGTCACCCCATGCTCCAGTGTCACGTCACTCAAGTGTACACCTAGAGACAAGTGGAAGGACGGTAGACAGGACAGTCATTGACAGGTTCCACAGATACACACACAAGAAATTGCAGTTTCAAATAGTTACATTTTAGTAACTATTATAGGTGCCTAGGCCCTAAACCATGACTTTTATTTCCCTTTAATATACAATAATGAGGTATGCATCTTTTACAAAGTGTTTTCTCTAATTTGTCTCTTCTAGGGTGGGATAAGTTAATTTTACAGTGATATGTGAAACTGGTTAAAATAATGTTTTAGTTAAAGGACAATTAAATGAATGTTCTGACCAGATGCAGGTCTTCAGACAGGCAGCAGTTGACGAGGGAAACAAAGTGCTCAATGTTGAGAGTTAGGTTTTTACACCAAACATACTGGGTCTTGAACCCAGATCTCTGGCATGTGAAGTGCTAACTACTATACTACCATGCCTCTCTAGACAATACAGAATGTTCGTGCATAGCCAAATAAATACCAATCAGTGCCAGCATAAACAAATAAAGAGAAGATAAACCAATATCACAAAGAAGGGTGAGTTTCATTACTACAGATAATGAAGAGATCCATAGCTAGAGAATATTCCCGAGCATGTTATATTATGGGGTACTTTTGGCTAGAGTAATAAAAGCTGACGATGTCTCTCAATTCTACTTACTGGTTGTGATTCCAACATGTGACTTCTCAAGGATATCTTCACACTCCGGACACTTCCCGATGTTCACGTTGTACCCAGTGATGTGAGAGTGCGGATCATGAAATCCGGCCCAAACTGCTCCAATTTCTGAATCCATTGTCTGAAATGTTCACTAAATCTCATAGTTGTTGCTCTCCTCTGTATCCCTGATGGAGTGAGGCTGGCACCGATACCGGTCATAGACTGCCCACTAATTTGAAGGTGAGGAACTACAGAATGAATTAATATGGTCACGTTCCTGTTGTCGTATTTCTAAAATTGATATGTCATCAAAATCGCGTTATGTATTCATTGAATTAATATATGCAACGAGTTGCTGTAATAACAGGAATTAGATACAACTTGCTAAATTACTCATTTAACTGTATATTTTGGTAGTTTGCAACAACACAATGAAGATTATAATTTAATATTTGAAGCTTAACTTCAGAAATAATACTACCTAGTCAATTGTTATCATGGTTTTCGTTTTAACTTGTATTTACTGGGTTTTACTATCAATATCGAGATTTGAGTCATTTGGAAGAAGTGGTCATATGTCTTAGGCTGACTTAATACTAGGATTTTAATTAGGAAGATTTTCACTGTGTTAATGCAATGATCACGATCACCACCAGGTGGTTTAAATGATAATAATACTAACCATGTAATCAGTATCTGTAGTCTGCGTATTGGTGGTGACGTCATAAACATGTCCAGCAATGGGCGGTGACGCGTCAACTATGACAGCTCTGGACGTGGTCACTGCTGTCAGATCCACTCTGTTTACTGCCTGAAATAAATAAGATGCCATCCCAAACAACAAGTTCCAGATGGCAAGTGGACAAGGAAGCCATTGGCTTATCGAGAGTCCAACCATTTTCTCATTATGTCACCTTGTAGGATCGTGTGCATGTTTTACTGATTATACCTCAATAAATGTTTCAGAACACAAAACAGTAATAAAAGAACATATATGTTGGAACTGACAGCACATTATAATCCCAGTAGTTCGTTATTGACAGACTGGATTGACTGATCCAGAGCCAGAGTTATAGTCATCTGTCTCACCTGCACTGACACGTAGACAGGGTGTCCGTCAGTCAGGCGCAGATCACTCTGGGACCCCTCCGGTTCCGTCGTCTCAACGTAAGACACTGTGTCGCAGTAGCCTGACTTTGAGCCCAAACACCAGTAGTAACGTTCAATCCCTGTGAGGAAGTGGCAGATATAATGCTGACATTTGCACCAGTTACAAATACTAGAAGTTAACATGCTTGTACATAATGTATATATAGTATATATGTGACGCAGCATGCCAAAACCAGGCTTTTCGAGTAAATGTTACAGTACCATTTTATTACAGATTCAAATAGAAGAGATTCATAGCTTTAAAACGACACCAAGATAAATAGTGTATCTTAATCCTGGGCCAAAATATTCTACTTGAAGTGTGTACATTTTTGGAATAACAGTTCTGAGAGAATTACCTTTAGAAAAACAGCATTGAAATTTTTTTTCTCTCATAGCAACCATGTATTCATAATGCTCCAAATATCACGAAGGTGTGTATAAAAAATTCAGAAGTATTTTTTTATTTTTAATCTTAGGGTTGACACTAAAAATAATTCCAATGTCAGTTCCAATCACTTTAAAGTCATCTGCTCCTGTTGAGGCGACCAGTGCAGGCTCAATGTGGCCTTCCCCTGCCCTGCTGAGGGGACCAGTGCAGGCTCAATGTGGCCTTCCCCTGCCCTGCTGAGGGGACCAGTGCAGGCTCAATGTGGCCTTCCCCTGCCCTGCTGAGGGGACCAGTGCAGGCTCAATGTGGCCTTCCCCTGCCCTGCTGAGGGGACCAGTGCAGGCTCAATGTGGCCTTCCCCTGCCCTGCTGAGGGGACCAGTGCAGGCTCAATGTGGCCTTCCCCTGCCCTGCTGAGGCGACCAGTGCAGGCTCAATGTGGCCTTCCCCTGCCCTGCTGAGGGGACCAGTGCAGGCTCAATGTGGCCTTCCCCTGCCCTGCTGAGGCGACCAGTGCAGGCTCAATGTGGCCTTCCCCTGCCCTGTTGAGGGGTCCTCCATGGGCTCGACGTGGCCTTCCCTCAACCACTGCTCATCGGAACTCACTTCTGAATCATCCAGAACGAAGTAATCCACAGTCACAGCAGCTAAATTGCTGTCATCCAGACTACATCCCCTCGCATGATCCAGACTACATCCCTCACATGATCCAGACTACATCCCCTCGCATGATCCAGACTACATTCCTCGCATGATCCAGACTATATCCCCTCGCATGATCCAGATTACATCCCCTCGCATATCCAGACTACATCCCTCGCATGATCCAGACTACATCCCATCACATGATCCAGATTACATCCCCTCGCATGATCCAGACTACATCCCCTCGCATGATCCAGACTACATCCCCTCTCATGATCCAGACTACATCCCCTCGCATGATCCAGACTACATCCCCTCACATGATCCAGACTACATCCCCTCGCATGATCCAGACTACATCCCCTCGCATGATCCAGACTACATCCCCTCACATGATCTAGACTACATCCCCTCACATGATCCAGACTACATCCCCTCGCATGATCCAGACTATATCCCCTCGCATGATCCAGACTATATCCCCTCGCATGATCCAGACTATATCCCCTCGCATGATCCAGACTACATCCCATCACATGATCCAGATTACATCCCCTCGCATGATCCAGACTACATCCCCTCGCATGATCCAGACTACATCCCATTGCATGATCCAGACTACATCGCATGATCCTGACTACATCCCCTTGCATGATCCAGACTACATCCCATTGCATGATCCAGATTACATCCCATCACATGATCCAGATTACATCCCCTCGCATGATCCAGACTACATCCCATCACATGATCCAGATTACATCCCCTCGTATGATCCAGATTACATCCCCTCGCATGATCCAGAATACATCCCCTTGCATGATCCAGACTGCATCCCATCGCCTGATCCAGATTACATCCCCTCGCATGATCCAGACTACATCCCCTCACATGATCCAGATTACATCCCCTCGCATGATCCAGCTCGATTTCTAAATAAGCTTCTTTCAATACCATATTGTAAACTGTTGAATGATAACAGTGAGCGAAAATGGCAAACAATATGAATGAAAAATGTAAACAAGCCGACTGCACACAGTACCTTGCGCTACATTTTCGGCCAATCAGCGAGCATTTCACAACTTCCATCACAACAACAGCACTTTGTTGATGGATACATTATGTTAAATAGGAGTTGTTTCATTGGTTTTACAGTAAGAGATTCCCCATCACACGTGTAGTTGACTTCATAAGCTTTCCAGCCATGTATAACATGTGGGGTTTCCTGCTTGTAAACAAGCGTAAACAAGCAAAAACAGTCGATCAAAAACATGTAAAAATGACTTTGTTTCAGACTTCTCAACCACGAAGTTAATTAGAGGCTGAATGAAGTGCTAACTATTACTATTTTGAACAGTATTTCAGCATACATGAATGGAAATATGGAAAGATGGAAGGTTTTTGCTGATTGGTTCTGTCATTAAACCATGTTCGACAACTCGAAGGTACATTATGTAACTTAGGCTCCTGTGCCAAACAGGACCTTGATTTTGGCATGTCGCATCACATATAGTAGAACTGACATGTAGTTATTAATTAAATGTTGAATCAAAGGTCTTATTGCTATCATAATTACCATAGAATACATCCATGAATGTATAGACAAAGAGAGCAAATAAGATCTCCTTCAGTGACCAGAACAAGAACATCCTACATTGGTTTATACAAAGATATACATCACAGGAAACAGTATTTCTTGCAGCCCTGTCTGAACTAGCATACACCCTCGTTGTGGCCAACTCAGTCTGCTCAGTCCAGTCTATGAAAGATGTACAGTGTACTTAGAAAACAATGGTCAACTCACCACTTTCGACATCAGTAAAGACGCCCTTCCACCCTGCCGACAACTCCGTCCGTTCAGTCACATATGACCTGCCCATGTCAATGAGCACTGCACTGACATCTGGTGGCGTAGTGTCAACAGTAACTCCAGGCGACACTGCAGTAGTCGATCTACCCACGTGATCAGTGGCTGATGAGAGAGACACACAGACACATTTCATTCACTTGCTTCAACACAATCACTCTGTAGCTCTACTTGCTTCAACACAATCACTCTGTAGCTCCACTTCCTTCAACACAATCACTATGTAGCTCTACTTCCTTCAACACAATCACTATGAAGCTCTACTTCCTTCAAAACAATCACTATGTAGCTCTACTTGCTTCAACACAATCACTATGTAGCTCTACTTGCTTCAACACAATCACTATGAAGCTCTACTTGCTTCAACACAATCACTATGAAGCTCCACTTGCTTCAACACAATCACTATGAAGCTCTACTTCCTTCAACACAATCACTATGTAGCTCTACTTGCTTCAACACAATCACTATGAAGCTCTACTTGCTTCAACACAATCACTATGTAGCTCTACTTGCTTCAACACAATCACTATGTAGCTCTACTTGCTTCAACACAATCACTATGAAGCTCTACTTGCTTAAACACAATCACTATGAAGCTCTACTTCCTTCAACACAATCACTATGAAGCTCTACTTCCTTCAACACAATCACTATTAAGCTCTACTTGCTTCAACACAATCACTATGAAGCTCTACTTCCTTCAACACAATCACTATGAAGCTCTACTTCCTTCAACACAATCACTATGTAGCTCTACTTCCTTCAACACAATCACTCTGTAGCTCTACTTGCTTCAACACAATCACTCTGTAGCTCTACTTCCTTCAACACAATCACTATGTAGCTCTACTTCCTTCAACACAATCACTATGAAGCTCTGCTTCCTTCAACACAATCACTATGTAGCTCTACTTCCTTCAACATAATCACTATGTAGCTCTACTTGCTTCAACACAATCACTATGTAGCTCTACTTGCTTCAACACAATCACTATGAAGCTCTACTTGCTTCAACACAATCACTATGAAGCTCTACTTCCTTCAACACAATCACTATTAAGCTCTACTTGCTTCAACACAATCACTATGAAGCTCTACTTCCTTCAACACAATCACTATGAAGCTCTACTTCCTTCAACACAATCACTATGTAGCTCTACTTCCTTCAACACAATCACTCTGTAGCTCTACTTGCTTCAACACAATCACTCTGTAGCTCTACTTCCTTCAACACAATCACTATGTAGCTCTACTTCCTTCAACACAATCACTATGAAGCTCTACTTCCTTCAACACAATCACTATGAAGCTCTACTTCCTTCAACACAATCACTATGTAGCTCTACTTCCTTCAACACAATCACTATGAAGCTCTACTTCCTTCAACACAATCACTATGAAGCTCTACTTCCTTCAACACAATCACTATGAAGCTCTGCTTCCTTCAACACAATCACTATGTAGCTCTGCTTCCTTCAACACAATCACTATGAAGCTCTACTTCCTTCAACACAATCACTATGAAGCTCTACTTCCTTCAACACAATCACTATGAAGCTCTGCTTCCTTCAACACAATCACTATGAAGAATTCAATCTAACATTCAAGACCTACAACCACCCACCTCGGACTGTCACGTAGTAAGTCTGGCCGTCATGCAGGGTCAGTCCAGTCGTCACAGCCATGTTAGTCACGCCAACCTCCTCATAGTCACGAGTGTCTACCCCCTCTGGTGACGTGCCTGGAACACAGCACACAGACAACTCGGGTTATTTAGCACAACAATCAGAATATTGTCTGATGACAACATAAGTTTGTGTAGTGTTTGTCAGACGTTAAAACAGATATTGATGTATGTGAACAGTCAATTTTCATGTGTTTTGATGAAATGAGATTTTTTTATTATTTTGCCTGTCGCAACATGTGGGGATCTAAATGTCAATGTACTTAAGGTAGCTGGGGCGGCTATTATATGGTTGTCATGAATTGAGTAGTTTCAGTATATTACAAGATTTTTAAAACAATTTTGTAAACGTGAAAAAATGGCCATAAAATACGAAATTATATAGTTTTGAGAAAATCACAAAAGAAATCAATGACACATATAAGTATGACAGTTTCACTGATAACTTCACAAAAATAAAAATTGGTTAATATAAAAGAATTATGTGTGCTACATTACCATGAATAAGTTCACAAAAAGTTGAATGACATTTTTATTGGCCTGTTATCCGCGGGGTCACCAGGTCACATCTGTTTGCTAGTTTATGTTATAGCTTCCAAGGTTCAATAAACTATGTTAGCACTGATATTTGCTGGTTTAAGGACATGATTTAGTTAGGTAGATGTAGCAGACCAGATGATATGTTCCGCGTTCACAACGAACAAAACACTTCTTATACAGATCCTTAAATTCAGCTAGATTCATTAAGGAAAGTCCTTGAAATATGACAAAATATGCTAATGTGAACAAGGCTTGAAACACATAAATAACTTGTCCATTGATGACACTATCATACTTGCCAATATTGCACATATACACTCACCAATGGCGTATTCATACTTGAGTATGCCTGAATGGTGCGATGAACGGCCATAGGCTTCAATGTCAACAAACGAGCTCCAGTAAATGTTCAATTGTGATCGGTCGATCTGAAACATGTATAGAAGTCATGTACTCAATATATTTACATACTCTCAGCTCACATGACTGACTAGTTTGAATTATTTCTGTAATTTTTTGCGACACAAATTGAGCATGGATTGAACACATTCGGTTAAATATTTTGGAAGACTATGATATTACATGCTATAATTGTGCACAATTGATGAATAGAATACATGTAGCCTGTCTTTTCAACAATAGTCAGACACAGATGGTATATATATGCAGAGTTGGAATGTAATGAACTAAAAGTACTTTGTTACAATACTTGAGTAGTTATTTCAGGTAATTGGCGTGTAACGAAGTAGAATTTTGACTAAATACTTTTTACTAACGAAGTAGTTGTATCTAAAGTAACGCGACTTTTTACTCCGTTTCTTTTATTTACTTCGCAATATATTTTCGTTACATTTTTTGCAAAACTGCTGCTGCCAGTGGCGCTCCACCGTCAACGACATTTCAAAAACTTTTCATAGTCGCCAGGCCAAGAGCTATTAATATCATTCAAACGCATGCCAGTTCACGATTATATTTGCATGCATACCTCTCTTCGGGAAATCGACGCAACCACTATTTTATAAATCAGCATTTTACTTTCACGAATAAAATTCATATTGAGATGTTTAATAAATTCATAATAATGATTACTCGACAGAACTAAACAGTAAAGAATTGATACTCTGCCATTTGGTAGCATCTTTTTCCAGCAATGGCTGACCATAAATAATATTCAAGCTGACCATAAATAATATCAAAGACAGGGACATGGGCCCTGACAGGTCACTTTTAATTGCAATTAGCAACAGCATTCCTCTGTTGCTCTGGTCTGTTTTCTGATCAATTCTAGCCCCAGCTGGTACCAGGTAACCAACACAGCTAGCTGCTAAAGCCTGTTGCTTCAATGTTTGTGTGAGCTGATAAGACATCAAATGTCTTTGTAAATTTTACTATGGACAGTGCTAGTTTGTATTACCTCTGACCAGTTTCCCTGATAGTCTACTACTAGTACTGGACTGACCCTCTACCTACTCAGATACAATCACACCTGCGTATACGTATCCTGTTGTACAATCAATCTGAAATTATTTGACGTTGTGAGCGTTCACTAAAGATAATGGAATTGTCCAAGCATCCAAGTGAGCACCGTGTTCAATGGTGGCAGACCAATTGACCAGCTAAGGCTGTCTGGGAGCACATTGTTATAGGTAGAGTGGTTGCAAAACAGTTGTCAGATGCAAGTTGTATAATTTATATAATATTACTCATGATTTTGTTGTTATTTCTAAATGTTGTACTTTTACTTCTACTTCAAATACTTTTGAAAAGTAGTTTTACTTTTTACTCAAGTACTTTTTTTACAAAGTAATTTTACTTTTACTCAAGTAGTTTTTAGGTGAATTACTTTTACTTTTCAGTCAACCCTGTATATATGATCAAGTACAAGAAACATTTTCCCTAACAGTGGTATTAATTTACTACAATAATTGATCATTCTTCAGTGAACAAACCTGGCTCCAGTGTTTCTGGTGACTACCGACCCACACTTGACCAGTGATGGACAGTGTCCTGTCCACTATGACTCCATTGACCTACTTGGAAGCTCCAGTGTTTCTGGTGACTACCGACCCACACTTGACCAGTGATGGACAGTGTCCTGTCCACTATGACTCCATTGACCTACCTGGAAGCTCCAGTGTTTCTGGTGACTACCGACCCACACTTGACCAGTGATGGACAGTGTCCTGTCCACTATGACTCCATTGACCTACCTGGAAGCTCCAGTGTTTCTGGTGACTACCGACCCACACTTGACCAGTGATGGACAGTGTCCTGTCCACTACTATTCCACTGACCTACCTGGAAGCTCCAGTGTTTCCTACAAATACCGACCCACACACTTGACCAGTGATGGACCGTGTCCTGTCCACTATGACTCCATTGACCTACCTGGAAGCTCCAGTGTTTCTGATGACTAAAGACCCACACTTGACCAGTGATGGACAGTGTCCTGTCCACTATGACTCCATTGACCTACCTGGAAGCTCCAGTGTTTCTGATGTCTACTGACCCACACTTGACCAGTGATGGGTAATGTTCTGTCCACAATGATTCCATTGACCTACCTGGAAGCTCCAGTGTTTCTGATGTCTACTGACCCACACTTGACCAGTGGTGGATAGTGCCTGTCCACTATGACTCCATTGACCTACCTGGAAGCTCCAGTGTTTCTGATGACTAACGACCCACACTTGACCAGTGATGGACAGTGTCCTGTCCAATATGACTCCACTGACCTACCTGGAAGCTCCAGTGTTTCTGATGTGTACTGACCCACACTTGCCCAGTGGTGGACAGTGTCCTGTCCACTATGACTCCATTGACCTACCTGGAAGCTCCAGTGTTTCTGATATCTACCGACCCACACTTGACCAGTGATGGACAGTGTCCTGTCCACTATGACTCCATTGACCTATCTGGAAGCGCCAGTGTTTTTGGTGACTACCGACCCACACTTGACCAGTGATGGGCGGTGTCCTGTCCACTATGACTCCATTGACCTACCTGGAAGCTCCAGTGTTTTTGGTGACTACCGACCCACACTTGACCAGTGATGGGCGGTGTCCTGTCCACTATGACTCCATTGACCTACCTGGAAGCTCCAGTGTTTTTGGTGACTACCGACCCACACTTGACCAGTGATGGGCGGTGTCCTGTCCACTATGATTCCGTTGCTGCACTCTGAGTTCTGCTCCAGATGTTGAGTGAACTTCTCAAACTGCAGATCTGTGGCATTGGCCAGGATACATATGTGGTAGCGCTGGCCCTCCTTTAGCGCCAAGCCGTGAACGTTCATAAAGTTGTCCTGCACAAAAATAACACATTTAACATACGTACTACATAAATTTGGGTTTTGTGGCAAACATTGCAAATGACAACCGCAATGTAACATCTTGAGGTCATATTAAAGAAATATCCATCTGGGTATTGTATATTTATGCAATGAAGCAGTGGTCACTCTCCACTTATCTTACCCAAGTCTCCACTTATCTTACCTAAGTCTCCACTTATCTTACCCAAGTCTCCACTTATCTTACCCAAGTCTCCACTTATCTTACCCAAGTCTCTGCACTTATCTTACCCATGTCTCTGCACTTATCTTACCCATGCCTCTGCATTTATCTTAACACAGGTCCCTCCACTTATCTTACCAAGTTCTCTCCATGTATCTTACCCAAGTCTCCACTTATCTTACCCTAGTCTCTCCACTTGTCTTACCATAGTCTCTCCACTTATCTTACCCTAGTCTCTCCACTTGTCTTACCATAGTCTCTCCACTTATCTTACCCTAGTCTCCACTTATCTTACCCTAGTCTCTCCACTTTTCTTACCATAGTCTCTCCACTTATCTTACCATAGTCTCTCCACTTATCTTACCCAAGTCTCCACTTATCTTACCCTAGTCTCTCCACTTATCTTACCATAGTCTCTCCACTTATCTTACCATAGTCTCTCCACTTATCTTACCCTAGTCTCTCCACTTGTCTTACCATAGTCTCTCCACTTATCTTACCCTAGTCTCTCCACTTATCTTACCATAGTCTCTCCACTTATCTTACCCAGGTCTCTCCACTTACCGTACACAGGTCCTTCCACTTATCTTACCAGTCTCTCCACTTATCTTACCCTAGTCTCTCCACAGGCCATTACTTCTGGGGCTGAGCAGTCGTAGTCCGTGTAATCTGGAGCTGTTTCTGGTTGGATGTAGGCGAACCTCTGGATAGCATCATCAGAGACGACCTTCCAGTGGTACGTGCCATGGCGCAGGTCGGGCCATACAGCGCTCAAGGTCGATGAGGACGGCGTGTACTCTTGGTCTGGCTTTGGCCACAGCGCGTTCTTCTCAAGTAGGATGTTACTGCGACCAAAACAAATATTACAAAGCATTGACAGTTAAAATGTGATGCGTCTTTCACATTTCAACGTAATAAAATGTAACTGTTAAGATATTGCTGAATTCCAGTTACCAACATCTGACATAACTACTACTTGATTACAGGGTGAAGTCTCAGAATCTTTGTTTACTCAGAACTGTCTGGAGTTGCAGTAATGCTTGCCAGTGACACATACACTGTTTGTAGATTTCACATGGACCAGAATAACTACCAATTTACCTTGGAACAACAGACAGGTTACTCTCATGGCATTCAATCATGTTTCACAACCTACCACAGTATAACCACATCCACATCAGAATGATGTGTCATTCAGCAGTATACGTAAGTTAAGTATGTGTCATTAGACATATTTTCTCAAAGTGCTACTCACCCTTCCACAGTTGATGCTACTGCGTCCATCACTGTGAGTCTGACTTTGCTGGCAACATCGCAGCCCCTTAGTTGGTGGGTGACAGTCGAATACAGACCCACTTTGTTGTAGACCCTCAACACCAACACTACACAACTGGACGTTTCTAGTGGCGCCGCCAGATTGGCCGTGTAGGAACAGAGCTGCAACAAGAACTAGGTGTCTACAGACTGGCCGTGTAGGAACAGAGCTGCAGCTAGAACTAGGTGTCTACAGACTGGCCGTGCAGGAACAGAGCTGCAGCTAGAACTAGGTGTCTACAGACTGGCCGTGCAGGAACAGAGCTGCAGCAAGAACTAGGTGTCTACAGACTGGCTGTGCAGGAACAGAGCTGCAGCAAGAACTAGGTATCTATAGTCTGGCCGTGCAGGAACAGAGCTGCAGCAAGAACTAGGTGTCTACAGACTGGCCGTGCAGGAACAGAGCTGCAGCAAGAACTAGGTGTCTACAGACTGGCTGTGCAGGAAAAGAGCTGCAGCAAGAACTAGGTGTCTACAGACTGGCTGTGCAGGAACAGAGCTGCAGCAAGAACTAGGTATCTATAGTCTGGCCGTGCAGGAACAGAGCTGCAGCAAGAACTAGGTGTGTACAGACTGGCCGTGCAGGAACAGAGCTGCAGCAAGAACTAGGTGTCTACAGACTGGCCGTGTAGGAACAGAGCTGCAGCAAGAACTAGGTGTCTACAGACTGGCCATGCAGGAACAGAGCTGCAGCAAGAACTAGGTGTCTACAGATTTGTCGCGCAGGAACAGAGCTGTAACAAGAACTAGGTGTCTACAGACTGGCCGTGTAGGAACAGAGCTGCAGCAAGAACTAGGTGTCTACAGACTGGCCGTGTAGGAACAGAGCTGTAACAAGAACTAGGTGTCTACAGATTGGCCGTGTAGGAACAGAGCTGCAACAAGAATTAGGTGTCTACAGACTGGCCGTGCAGGAACAGAGCTGTAACAAGAACTAGGTGTCTACAGACTGGCCGTGTAGGAACAGAACTGCAGCAAGAACTAGGTGTCTACAGACTGGTCGTGTAGGAACAGAGCTGCAACAAGAACTAGGTGTCTACAGCAAACAACAATCTGGTGTTTCATAGGGGTGATCTCAAAATAGTGTTTCACGGAGAGAAGGGTTAGCTATTTCATAGAGCACCGTGACGGGTGAAGTGCCACTGGTTTGTATGTGAGATTAAATGACACTTGTTTGATGGAGTGTTGAGGTTAAATGACACTTGTTTCATGGAGTGTCATACATCACTGTTTGTTTCATGGAGTGTTGGATATCAGTGTTTGTTCTATGGAGTGTTGGATATCAGTGTTTGTTCTATGGAGTGTTGGATATCAGTGTTTGTTCTATGGAGTGTTGGATACCACTGTTTGTTCTATGGAGTGTTGGATATCAGTGTTTGTTCTATGGAGTATCTGACATCAGTGTTTGTTAAATGGAGTGTTGTATATCAGTTTTTTTAAAACATTCCTTAATATTAATTACATTCAGTACACGTACATGTTGAAGCATAAATATATAACATCATTCAGTCATCACCCTACAACCAAACCTATGAGGCGTCTATAATTCAGTCATCACCCTACAACCAACCCTATGAGACGTCTATAATTCAGTCATCACCCTACAACCAACCCTCTGAGACGTCTATAATTCAGTCATCACCCTACAACCAACCCTATGAGACGTCTATAATTCAGTCATCACCCTACAACCAACCCTATGAGACGTCTATAATTCAGTCATCACCCTACAACCAACCCTATGAGACGTCTATAATTCAGTCATCACCCTACAACCAACCCTATGAGACATCTATAATTCAGTCATCACCCTACAACCAACCCTCTGAGACGTCTATAATTCAGTCATCACCCTACAACCAACCCTATGAGACGTCTATAATTCAGTCATCACCCTACAACCAACCCTATGAGACGTCTATAATTCAGTCATCACCCTACAACCAACCCTCTGAGATGTCTATAATTCAGTCATCACCCTACAACCAACCCTCTGAGATGTATATAATTCAGTCATCACCCTACAACCTACCCTCTGAGACGTCTATAATTCAGTCATCACCCTACAACCAACCCTCTGAGACGTCTATAATTCAGTCATCACCCTACAACCAACCCTATGAGACGTCTATAATTCAGTCATCACCCTACAACCAACCCTATGAGACGTCTATAATTCAGTCATCACCCTACAACCAACCCTATGAGACGTCTATAATTCAGTCACTACCGTACAACCAACCCTCTGAGATGTCTATAATTCAGTCATTACCCTATAACCAACCCTATGAGACGTCTATAATTCAGTCATCACCCTACAACCAACCCTGAGACGTCTATAATTCAGTCATCACCCTACAACCAACCCTATGAGACGTCTATAATTCAGTCACTACCGTACAACCAACCCTCTGAGATGTATATAATTCAGTCATCACCCTACAACCAACCCTCTGAGATGTATATAATTCAGTCATCACCCTACAACCAACCCTATGAGATGTATATAATTCAGTCATCACCCTACAACCTACCCTCTGAGAGGTCTATAATTCAGTCATCACCCTACAACCAACCCTATGAGACGTCTATAATTCAGTCACTACCGTACAACCAACCCTCTGAGATGTCTATAATTCAGTCATTACCCTACAACCTACCCTCTGAGATGTATATAATTCAGTCACTACCCTACAACCAACCCTCTGAGATGTCTATAATTCAGTCATTACCCTACAACCTACCCTCTGAGATGTATATAATTCAGTCACTACCCTACAACCAACCCTCTGAGATGTCTATAATTCAGTCATTACCCTACAACCTACCCTCTGAGATGTATATAATTCAATCATTACCCTACAACCAACCATATGAGATGTCTATAATTCAGTAATTATCTAACAACCAACCCTTTGAGATGTCTACGAAAATTCCAGGAACACAATGGAGACAGCCAACAGAAACCTTAACATTAACAATATCTGTAACAGTTTTGTGAATGATTCTTACATGATTTGCTGGATTCTTTGTCTTTTGACAGATCACGTCCTCTCTGGCCATCAACTGCCAGTTGTAGAGGTGGTCAGGGCTGTGTCCACTGCCATGTTGCACTTGTAATGACCACTCACGACGAGAGATGACGTCAGTGGCTGCAGTCAGCAATGATGCTGAGGGGTCCACGAAGTGAGACCAGATGAATGTGATATTTGCTTCGGTCAGTGATGCAGAGGTCAAGCCACTAGTTACAGGGGCATCTGGTGTGATGGTCACTCCATCAGAGTAGAGAGGCTGCAATACAAAATACACTGACAGACTGAATGATATTTAAGGTAGCTGTTATAAGCTTGTCTTGAACTGCGTAGTTTCTGTACAAGTTTTTAAGATAAATTACCCGTTTCTTCACAGATTTCAGTTGAAATACTACAGTATTCCAGATTAGTAACAACTTTAGTTTTTCATTTATCTGTTTATGTTACAAGATTTTAAAAACAGTTTTGTAAATGTGAACAAATAGCCACCAAATGCCAAATGATATAATTTTGAGAAAATCCCCAAAGAAGTAAATGACATACATATAAGTATGAGTGTCACTGATAGCTTTGATGATTTTTTTAACATAAATGAATTACAACTGTTAAACCACCATGAATAAATTAAACAAAAGTTGAATGACAAAATCGTGTATTTCATGTTGTCTACACTTGCAGCATCGTAAGTTTTGTAGTTTTGATAAAACATTAAATCAGGTAAGGTTTCCTGATTGTTAAGGGACATCAACAGAAATGTTGACAGCTACACATATCATGCTTGAAATGTGATGATTTTCACTGGTGTTTTACATATTGTTGACAAAACATGATGGCCATTTCTAATATTGACATGTCTCCTTAATTTGCCGCCACAATGACCCTTCAATCTGGATTTGATATGCTTTGTCATCTATGATATCAGGCTACGCCAGCCATCTGACAAACACGTGGCAGGGCATGTTTACGATCATTTTGATTGGCCCGTTATAGCTTCAAAGGAAACATCATCAGCGGGGGATTTCCAAAAGGACTGTTTTTTTAAAGGATGGAATGATAAAATACAACGTTAGTGCCAGGTGATTATTTGTGGCGTCGATGTTCAGTTCAATATTTCCTAGCATGTTATGAGGAAAAAACACACTGACACGTTATCCGCCCCAGCTACCCCCGGTACCTTAACTATGATGCAATTAAAATGATGCAGAAAAGATGTAAGTTTCTCCAAATGTTGTCAACGTAGAAATATGCTGTTGTAGTATTGAGATTACCTGATCTGGTTTGATGCACAACTGAAAGTTGCTCCCAAGTATTTGACACTTTACATGGTTTTATTTATTGTATAACTTTTTTTTCATAACTTTTGCTCGATATCTTCACAGAAATACTAAATGTTGTTGAAGACTTGAACATAACTGTATTTGTGAAGACAAATTCAAGTATCTTACACAATAGCTGCTTTCTAACAACATTGGTTGAAGATGTCAAACTTTCTGACTATAATGATTATGTTTCATGACAAGACTTTTTAAATCTGGAATTCAGACTGACCAGGAAGCAGCCGTCTTGATGACAGAACTGGACAACTGCCCGGTACGTTTGCCCAGGTGATAAGAACAGATCCGTGGCAATCACATAAGTCACACAACCAGCATCTGTCAACTCACGGAACTCTGTCCAACCGCTGGGACATAGGAACATAATCAGGATCAATAACAATATGTATAAACATCAACAATTAGATTTTAATATCATTGTCATAATAAATTTTATTAATTTCAATTGTGTTTGGAGAATGACCAAGTAACATACAATAAAACATGTGTTACAAAATATGCCTATGCATAGCAAGCACAAAAGGTTCAATAATAATTATAATCATGAAAACCACTTCAATTCAATTATAAATTTGTTGTACAATGTCACCACTTCAATTCAATCATAAATATTTGTCATACAATGTCACCACTTCAATCCAATCATAAATTTGTTGTACAATGTCACCACTCCAATCCAATCATAATTTTGTCATACAATGTTACCACTTCAATTCAATCATAAATTTGTCATACAATGTCACTACTTCAATTCAATCATAAATATGCCATACAATGTCACCACTTCAATCCAATCATAAATTTGTTGTACAATGTCACCACTTCAAGCCAATCATAAATTTGTTGTACAATGTCACCACTTTAATCCAATCATAATTTTGTCATACAATGTCACCACTTCAATTCAATCATAAATTTGTCATACAATATCACCACTTCAATTCAATCATAAATTTGTCATACAATGTCAGGCTGTAATTTGTGTGAACAGACCTTGAGGTGTGCACTTGAATCCCCCATTTCACATCTGTCACTAAAGTTGTCACATTTGCCGGCATAATCCACTGGATACCCATTTGACTGATGGAAGACTGAAAGTCTAAGTCAACTTGACACACTTTGTCAGTCAGAGGAGTGTCATGATGTGACATCATCAACTGTGTTGTTGCTTCATCTACGAACAAAATAATCCTTTCTTTATTTTGTGATGAAACATTCTCAACAACAATCGTTAAACTGACAATCTAAGATTGTTCAGTGAATACATGAAAAGCAAGAATCATCATTAAAAGTTTAGTACAGTTTTAAGATATTTTTTTTACAAAGTATGAAATAAAAGGTAGGAATTTAATAATCAATAAAGCAGTGAGGTCAGTGTAGGGTCAATATAGCCTGGCTTTTTGAGTCAAGTCAAAGTACATGTTTTCTTCTGACAGACCATCAAAAATTGGTCAACAATTAAAATTTTTAAAACATCTTTTTTCAATTACTTGTTCATTTGTACTTATTGACAGGAAAAATTTTAATAAAAAAAAATAATATAAATATTCATTGATAAGCTACCATGCTAACACCCATGCATGTGCCTTTGGTGTAATTCGCTTTACAGTGAATTATTAAATATTGCATTAATATAGTCATTTTTTTCTTATACACACAACTAAAAAATCATGTATTGTGAAAGAATAAAAGTCATATACCTGTTGAGCACGGCAGGGCATCCAATACCTCAACACCTTCAAGCAGTGTGTCAACAGGAAGTATAGTGACACCATCGCTACTGATTACCATGCTGCCATCTAGTGTACTGGCACGAATTGAGGCATAGTAAGTCTGGAACACAGGGCTTGGTTAAAGAGGTCAACAATTGTAAATATTAAGCATTATGTTGAAACACTTCTGTAATAAATAATGTATTCTTACATTCAGTGTTGTCTAGGGTAGTAATATTAACCCTGTTACATATCGTTGGTTCTTCTGGCATATATCGACCCCAATTCCAAAACAGAGCACAGTGGTACAACTTGCCTAAGTATAAAAATATTTCTCACTTACATAATAACATCACCCCTACTAGTGTCCCTTTGAACAAACCAACCTCCCTGTCTCCAACAACACAAAGCAAAATGGCCAGGGCACTGATACATCTTTAAACATTAAATCATTTGTTTACACACAGGTACAACATTTGTTTACATACAGGTACATTTGTTTACATACAGGTACATTTGTTTATATACAGGTACATTTGTTTATATACAGGTACATTTGTTTACATACAGGTACATTTGTTTACATACAGGTACATTTGTTTATATACAGGTACATTTGTTTATATACAGGTACATTTGTTTACATACAGGTACATTTGGTTATATACAGGTACATTTGTTTACATACAGGTACATTTGTTTACATACAGGTACATTTGGTTACACACAAGTATAATTGTTTACATACAGGTGCAACATCACCATTAAGTCAAACTACTATTTTATATATCATCAACACTTTAATAAGAATGCACAGTTTATGAATTAGAAATTAAATGATGAAATTTTAGAGTAATGTAGAATGATTATTTTATCAACAGCACAGATTAGTTGTACCTTGAATGGCTGGAGCACAAGGTCTGTCAGTGTCTGGCTTGGAGCAGTGACATCAATGTAACTGGAGATGTCTTCGTAGCCTGGCTTTGTGCCTAAGGCCAGCTGATAGGTGATCACCTGGTCAACGTGATGGAAGCTGTGCCATGCCACCTGTAGCTGTGACTGGTTCGCCTGGTGATCAATGTCTTCAGACAGCTGCAATCATTGGTTGATGTAGGACAGTGACACTGACACTGACACATCAACATCTATTTTATAGAGATACATTGGTTGATGTAGGACAGTCAAGCTGACACATCAACATCTATTTCATAGAGATACATTGGTTGATGTAGGACAGTTACACTGACACATCAACATCTATTTCATAGAGACACATTGGTTGTTGTAGGACAATCACACTGACACATCAACATCTATTTCATAGAGATACATTGGTTGATGTACGACAGTTACGCTGACACATCAACATCTATTTCATAGAGACACATTGGTTGTTGTAGGACAATCACACTGACACATCAACATCTATTTCATAGAGATACATTGTTTGATGTAGGATAATCACACTGACACATCAACATCTATTTCATAGATTTAACAAGATTTGCCATCCAAGCCAAAGGCCCAGATGGCAAGTGGACAAGGAAGCCATTGGCTTATCGAGACTCCAACAATGTTCATCTACTTATAGCCCGCCCTCCTGAGATATGTGTCAACCTTGTTTTTAAACATATTCACGCTGCTAGCAGTTACACAATCTGTAGACAATTTGTTCCATTCATTTATTGTCCTCTGTGAGAATGAGTGCTTCCTGATGTTCAATCTACATTGATGCTTTACTAATTTTACCTCATGTCCTCTAGTTCTGCTATCCTTCTTGAGTGAGAAAAACATATTTCTATCAATATTTTCATACCCATTCAATATCTTAAAAACTTCAATCTGATCTCCTCTTAACCTCCTTGTCTCTAGAGTTGTTAAACCACATTCTTTCAGGCGTTCTTCATAACTAAGGTCTCTCAGTTCTGGAATCATTTTAGTTGCTCTCCTTTGTATGCGTTCAAGCATATCTATATCCTTCTTACGATATGGTCTCCATGCTTGTATACAGTATTCTAAATGAGGTCTAACTATTGCTTTATAAAGAGGTATAATTAACTTTTTTCCCTTGTATGTTATGTTTCTTCTAATCAATCCAAGAATTTGATTACCCTTTGAAGCTGCAATACCACACTGCTCTGAAACTTTCATATCAGCGCTTATTGTAACTCCTAAGTCCTTTTCTTTTACAGTAGTACCCAGAACAGTATCTCCCATTTTATAGTTTACATTCAAGTTCCTATGTCCTGTATGTAGGCATTTACATTTCCCAAAATTGAACAACATCTGCCATTTCTCAGACCATTTCACTAATCTGTCTAGATCGTTTTGTAAATGTTGTTTATCACCATCAGTATTAACCTTTCTAAACAGTTTTGTGTCATCCGCAAATTTCAGTACGTTACTTTTTATACTGTCGTCCAAGTCATTGATATAAATTAAGAACAATATAGGTCCTAATACTGATCCTTGAGGTACCCCACTCAAAACCGATTTCCAATTTGAAACTTCTCCATCTATTACAACTCGTTGTCTTCTGTCATTCAGCCATTGTTCTATCCAGTCAGTTATGCTATCCCCGATACCATGGGCTTTTAATTTAAGTAGTAATCTTTGATGTGGCACTTTGTCAAAAGCTTTCTGAAAATCTAAGTAGATAATATCTACTGGCGATCCCACGTCTATCCACTTAGTGATTTCTTCCAAAAAACATAACATATTTGTTAAGCATGACCTCGCTTTAAGGAATCCATGTTGAGATGAATTTAACAATTTATGCTTAACGAGGAAGTCCACCATATGGTCTTTAATTAACCTTTCTAATAATTTACAAATCACTGACGTTAAACTCACTGGTCTGTAATTCTCTGACTTATTTCTCGAACCCTTTTTAAATAATGGTATGATGTTTGCTTCTTTCCATTCAAACGGAACAACTCCCTCTTTTAATGACAAGTTGAATACTCTTGCAAGTGGTATATTGGTTTGTTCTACTGTTTCCATTAGTAATTTTGGAGGAATCCCATCCACTCCCAGTGATTTGTTATCCTTCATTGCCTTTATTTTCTTAGCTACCAATTCTGGAGTTACAACTAACGGACCTAAATAGTCAGATTTAGCCCCCTGAAATTTAGCATCAGCAACTGGTAATGAACTAATATCTTCTTTGGTAAACACTGAACTGAAGTAACCATTTAGGTCTTCCGCCATTAAAAACCCCTGTGATATTATATTTCCAGCACTGTCTTGTAGAGGTCCAACCTTGTCTTGTACGTTTTGTTTACTCCTGACATATGCATAAAAACTCTTGCTGTCATTTTTTATGTTACATGCTAGTTTTTGCTCATAGCTTCTTTTAGATTGTCTGATTTCAGTTGTAGCTGCATTAAGTGCCTCTTTGTATTTTGCATAGTCTTCGTCCTTTCTGGTATGCCTATAAACCCTCCACATAGTTTGTTTTAGCATTATTTTTCTAATAGCCTCTTTTGACAAGTGTTTCTTTCTACACCGTTTTCCTTGTTTTTGGAAGGGAACAAATTTATTGATGATACTCTCAATTTCATATTTTAGAATATTCCAACATTCAATTGCGGTCTTATTCATCAGCATGTTATTCCAATCTAGCTTTGCTAAGTATTTTCTCATATCTTTGTAGTTACCTTTGTGGAAGTTTCTCTTGTATGTTTTCTTATTTTTACTTTCTGATTTTACATTGATGTCAAAATGTATTTGATTATGGTCACTATTACCCAATGGTTCAAATATTTTTACATTGTCCACTAATTCTTTTTGTGATAACAAAACTATATCTAATACATTTTCTCCCCTGGTTGGTTCTAGTACGTGCTGAGTAAGAAAGCTATCATGGATTAAAAATAGAAATTGTTGGTCCTCAATCCCTGTGCTCTCTAGAGAATTCCATTGTTAAAATCTCCCATTATGATACATTCCCCTTTACTAACTTCCTTTATAGCGTTTTTATTTTTGTGTTGTCCTTTTCGTTTATGTTTGGACTTCGGTAAACTAATCCAATAGTTAATTTTGAATTTCCTGAAACAATTTTGCACCAAACAGCTTCATCGCAATCTGCTTCCCTTTCTATTTCCTTTCATAAGCCTGAATAGATTCTTTAACATATAAAATAACTCCCCCGCCCCTTCTTCCTATTCGATCTTTCCTAAACATTACATATCCTGTCAGTCCTAATTCAGCATCTGTTATATCTATGTTGGCCCATGATTCAGTTATACCAATTATGTGAGGGTCAATATCTTCTACCATAATGTTTAATTCGTTTTTCTTATTTACTATGCTCCTTGCATTTAAACTTACGCATCTATAACCTTTTTCAGAGATGTTTTTTGGATGATTTGATATTGGTTTATCTGTGCTAGTGGCCTCTTGTTCTGCTTGAGACAACTCTAGGTAACCCCCTTGCACTTCTAGTTTAAAGAATGTTTACTTCCAAAAATATTTGTCATTGTACCCAAGTCACTATCTGCTGCTGCTGAAAGTTTGTCCGCGAATACTGCCGCCCCCTTTCCACTTAAATGAAGCCCATCCTTCATGTACATATCAGCCCCCCCAACAAAACTTCCCCATAAATCCACAAATCCAACTTCCTCTTCCCTACATAGCTTCTGTACTAACATGTTAATTGCCATCCCCCGACAATTTCGATATTTGTGACCCCTCCTGCCCATTACAGGTAAAATCCCTGACAGTGTTACCTGCTCAACCCGCGTCTGTTTTATTGTTTTGACCAACTGCCTATATTTCCTAACTATGGCAGTTGTACCCTCCCTCTCTACGTTATTTGTCCCTACGTGTACTAAAACAGATCCACCCTTACCGAGCCTACGATGTTTTTTACCCTCTCAGTTATCGCCTCTATTTTGGCTCCAGGCAAGCAGACCACCACATCATCTCCCTTGTTTAAGACTCTGTCGGTCTTCCTAACTATCGAATCCCCCACAAACACCCTCGCTCTCTTCCTCACCCCCTCTATCACTGGGGATACATTGTTTGATGTAGGAGAGTCACACTGACACACCAACATATATTTCATAGCAATAAATTAGTTCAGTGATGTTTCCAACTGGACCATATAAGGTGTCATTTGTGACAACTTTCATCTGAAGAGGCACTGCCACAGACACAGCAAAGACAATGAAGAATATTTTTTACAACCACCTTTTTTAACATCAATATTGATACATACAGTCGCGCCTCGTTATAACGCGGTAGTCGGGGTCCACGACTTCGGACCGCGTTGTAAGTGAGGTGCGTTAGGTGTTCTCATATCTGCCACCAGGGAGCTACTAAACAACAGCGACCGCCACCCGCTTGCAGCATTGTCTTATACGGCAATATGCAGTTTATGGAACTTATTAAACGTGTATACTAGCATCAACGTGTATTATTTTTAAATGTCACACCTTCTTGACTCTTGAACTGAATAAAACACATGTACGTATGGAATAGATCTACGATGATGATGTACTTGACCAACAGGCCTACGAATCGAAAATAATAAGCTGGACCTGAGCAGCCGAAAACGTATATGATTTGACAAACGTAGTATGCAAGCTGATAAAACACATAAAAAGACAATAGGTAGAATTAATAATTGTTTCATTTCGTCTTTCAACCGATCTCGACCGAAGCATAAATTTATTACGCACCACTTAACATCGTTTCATCATTTCATATGCGGATGACGAATTCGTATTTTCGCCACCGGTAGCGGCTTGGGTTAGGAATTTGGCATGTTAGTTTCGCGTTGCGAAAACGATTAAATTTACGATGTAACGGAAGCATGTAATTTCACCCAAGTGTTATCTTGGTACTGCATGTAAAATGCATTTAAAACGGTTGATCTGATTCTTACGCGAGGCATATTTGTGAATCTCGATTGCAATTTACAAACCGTCGAAGTGAAGCCAGCGACAGCGATTGATGTCGGCGGCAGCGCAAAACAAACAACACATTGATACTCGTTCATTGACATTGTTCACCTAATGTTTCTTGAGAATTGTCAAAGCAATTCTAAGTAGGTTTAAGCGGGCCCATTTGACATTTTCCCCTGGCGGCAGAAATTCGGGGTCCACGACCGACCGCGTTATATCAGAATCCGCATAATAACGGGGCGCGTTATAACGAGGCGCGACTGTACTTGGTATCTAGTTAAGTTTCTGACAGTTGTAAATGACTTTAATAGTGTTTGCCAGACCAGACATGTGACCACATACTGATGATATTTACTTACCAACTCAACTGTATTGAGAGGAAGTTCAACAACTATGCCACCGTACGGTGGACCTCTGTAATGTTCGTACATGTCCGATGATGCGACTCTGTCCAGAGCGTTAATGCCCTCTAGTTTCAAAGATATGTAGTATGAGTGACGACCATGGAGGCGCCACCGTAGACCACTGACTGGTATCGCTACACAAGTTGGCGGTTCAGTCCAAGTACACAGTCCTGATACACTAGACTCTTGTGTGAGCGACACAAACTCTTTGATGCTGTCTGTAGCACGACTGTGACCTTGGGAACAAACAATATAGGGACAAGGTTGCACCACCAACAAAACATCCACATACCTGCTATAAAAAAACCAGAATTAACCCCAAGAAAATTACCCTAAACAGAATTTTATATCTTGTGTCAACATGTTGGATGGACTAGCGTATCAAAATATTACAAAACATTTATTTGAATAACTTCTCTATAAGAAAACATACAAAATCTGGCATCACGTTCTAGTTTTGAAAATGTCCAGGGTTTATGTGTTGTGATAAAATATTGGGGTATGTAATTTAGAAAGAAGATGTTGATCTCATATGTTCAATTCAGCAAACTAATTCTACTTGGACAAACAGCCATTTGGTCACAATGTGAATACTGACAGAGAAAAAGAAAATACACTTTCATAACGAAGAGCCACTTACCTACACCGTAGCTATATCTGTATATGAGAGCATCTTGTAGATCTCTGGCTGAGAAGCCTGCTCTGTCCCACCTGCCCACCAGGTACTTGGAGCCATTGTGTTCTTGCACAGACAGCGCAATGTTGCCACTGAAGGCTGGAGGACCCACTTGGACCAGGATGGGGCCTGTCACCTGGGAATACAGATGTATGTCATAATGTACATGTTGGAAATGGAAGTAAATGGATATACATATTTGAATGTGTGTGTGTAGGGTTTGGCAGCAGTGACAGTAAACACTGTAAGACAATGTAAAGTAAGCATCCACTTATCTGGAGTTCTGGACAGTACGTTTTCCCATCCTGTTGTCATCACTGATAATGTACATGTGTAGGGGTTAGTGGACCAGGATGGAACCTGTCACCAGGGAATACAGACATCAGTGATAATGTATGCGTAGGGGTTAGTGGACCAGGATGGAACCTATCACCTGAAAATACAGACATCAGTGATAATGTATGCGTAGGGGTTAGTGCACCAGGATGGAACCTGTCACCAGGGAATACAGACATCAGTGATAATGTATGCGTAGGGGTTAGTGGACCAGGATGGAACCTATCACCTGAAAATACAGACATCAGTGATAATGTATGCGTAGGGGTTAGTGGACCAGGATGGGACCTGTCACCTGGGAATACAGACATCAGTGATAATGTATGCGTAGGGGTTAGTGCACCAGGATGGAACCTGTCACCAGGGAATACAGACATCAGTGATAATGTATGCGTAGGGGTTAGTGGACCAGGATGGAACCTATCACCTGAAAATACAGACATCAGTGATAATGTATGCGTAGGGGTTAGTGGACCAGGATGGAACCTATCACCTGAAAATACAGACATCAGTGATAATGTATGCGTAGGGGTTAGTGCACCAGGATGGAACCTATCACCTGAAAATACAGACATCAGTGATAATGTATGCGTAGGGGTTAGTGGACCTTCACCTGGTGATAATGTATGCGTACCAGGATGGAACCTGTCACCGGAATACAGACATCAGTGATAATGTATCGTAGGTTAGTGACCAGGATGGAACCTTCACCGAAATACAGACATCAGTGATAATGTATGCGTAGGGGTTAGTGCACCAGGATGGAACCTATCACCTGAAAATACAGACATCAGTGATAATGTATGCGTAGGGGTTAGTGGACCAGGATGGGACCTGTCACCTGGGAATACAGACATCAGTGATAATGTATGCGTAGGGGTTAGTGAACCAGGATGGAACCTGTCACCAGGGAATACAGACATCAGTGATAATGTATGCGTAGGGGTTAGTGAACCAGGATGGAACCTGTCACCTGGGAATACAGACATCAGTGATAATGTATGCCTAGGGGTTAGTGAACCAGGATGGAACCTGTCACCTGGGAATACAGACATCAGTGATAATGTATGTGTAGGGGTTAGTGAACCAGGATGGAACCTGTCACCTGGGAATACAGACATCAGTGATAATGTATGTGTAGGGGTTAGTGCACCAGGATGGAACCTGTCACCTGGGAATACAGACATCAGTGATAATGTATGCGTAGGGGTTAGTGGACCAGGATGGAACCTGTCACCAGGGAATACAGACATCAGTGATAATGTATGTATAGGGGTTAGTAGGAGGGAGTGAAAGGAAGTGGCAGTAAACGCAATAAGACCACTTTGATGTGACCAGGTGAGATAATGTAAGCACCCCACTTACCTGGACACTCTGTAGCCCTGCCATCTTGACTGCCTTGATGTGATCAGGTGACATCATTTAAGCACCCCTTTGCCTAGACAGTTTGTTGCCCCGTCCTGTTGACTGCCTTGATGTGACCAGGTGAGATAATATAAGCAAACCCTTACCTGGACAGTATGTTTCCCCGCCCTGTTGACCGCCTTGATGTGGATGTAGAACGTCTCTCCATCCATCAGGTCCGGGTGGTACATGATGAAGTGGCGGTGTCCGTGAGTCGACGAGTACGGCAGCAGATCCACGTCCTCGGAGCCCGTGGAACTGAGGCCTACTTCGTATGTGTGAATGCCACTTTCTGCATCCGAGCCAAACCACGACAACTCCAGCTGAAAGAAGGTGTACATGCTTGGCACTCAGTAAGGTGTACAAGTAATGGATGCTTGGCACTCAGTAAGGTGTACAAGTAATGGATGCGTGGCACTCAGTAAGGTGTACAAGTAATGGATGCTTGGCACTCAGAAGGTGTACAAGTAATGGATGCTTGGCACTCAGTAAGGTGTACAAGTAATGGATGCATGGCACTCAGTAAGGTGTACAAGTAATGGATGCGTGGCACTCAGGAAGGTGTACAAGTAATGGATGCATGGCACTCAGAAGGTGTACAAGTAATGGATGATTGGCACTCAGTAAGGTGTACAAGTAATGGATGCATGGCACTCAGTAAGGTGTACAAGTAATGGATGCTTGGCACTCAGTAAGGTGTACATGTAATGGATGCTTGGCACTCAGTAAGGTGTACAAGTAATGGATGCATGGCACTCAGTAAGGTGTACATGTAATGGATGCATGGCACTCAGGAAGGTGTACAAGTAATGGATGCTTGGCACTCAGTAAGGTGTACAAGTAATGGATGCTTGGCACTCAGTAAGGTGTACAAGTAATGGATGCGTGGCACTCAGGAAGGTGTACAAGTAATGGATGCATGGCACTCAGAAGGTGTACAAGTAATGGATGATTGGCACTCAGTAAGGTGTACAAGTAATGGATGCATGGCACTCAGTAAGGTGTACAAGTAATGGATGCTTGGCACTCAGTAAGGTGTACAAGTAATGGATGCTTGGCACTCAGTAAGGTGTACAAGTAATGGATGCTTGGCACTCAGTAAGGTGTACAAGTAATGGATGCTTGGCACTCAGTAAGGTGTACAAGTAATGGATGCTTGGCACTCAGTAAGGTGTACAAGTAATGGATGCTTGGCACTCAGTAAGGTGTACAAGTAATGGATGCTTGGCACTCAGTAAGGTGTACAAGTAATGGATGCATGGCACTCAGTAAGGTGTACAAGTAATGGATGCTTGGCACTCAGTAAGGTGTACAAGTAATGGATGCTTGGCACTCAGTAAGGTGTACAAGTAATGGATGCTTGGCACTCAGTAAGGTGTACAAGTAATGGATGCTTGGCACTCAGTAAGGTGTACAAGTAATGGATGCTTGGCACTCAGTAAGGTGTACAAGTAATGGATGCTTGGCACTCAGTAAGGTGTACAAGTAATGGATGCGTGGCACTCAGGAAGGTGTACAAGTAATGGATGCATGGCACTCAGAAGGTGTACAAGTAATGGATGATTGGCACTCAGTAAGGTGTACAAGTAATGGATGCATGGCACTCAGTAAGGTGTACAAGTAATGGATGCTTGGCACTCAGTAAGGTGTACAAGTAATGGATGCTTGGCACTCAGTAAGGTGTACAAGTAATGGATGCTTGGCACTCAGTAAGGTGTACATGTAATGGATGCTTGGCACTCAGTAAGGTGTACAAGTAATGGATGCATGGCACTCAGTAAGGTGTACAAGAAATACAATAGATTTACTACTTCAAAGAGAAATAGTGCAGTTCTACCAATTTAATTATATTAAAGTTTAAAATAGACCAAAAATTATGTCGTTAAAATATACTTCATTAACTGTATTGTATAGGATATGTAAAGTAAGAAAATAAATCTATATTTCCAATAATCTTGAAATAATCACTAACCACGTTCTCTTTGCTGACTATGATGTTTGTCTGGGGTGGAGAGGTTGGTTTCTGGCACAAGGTGACGTTGTTTTCACCAGAACTTTTCTGCAGCTGTCTCATTCGGTACGACGATATGTTGTTCTTCAGTCGGGCTTTTTGCCTAAGTCAAGTAAGAAATAAATAAATATACAGACACAAACAATAACAACAATAGCAAGAACACCAATGACTAGTCAGTTATTATTAAGAATGTATATTTTTTAAATATATATAACAGGAGCAATAGAATGAATAGACAAGTATGTTGCCTATTACCAGTTCCAAAAGATAATCCTTACACCGCAGTGTTACAGGAGATAAAACAGTGTGGTACACTGTATTTGATAACATCTTCTAATGTGTGACACAACCTCATGCAGCAACTTGTTCACATATAAGCTTAATTAATTATCTTTTGTATGTCTACATTTCAGTTTTAAAATATTGGTTATACCATTCTCCATTTAAAAATATGTAACTTACATATAAATAAATAGGTATGTTTAACACAAATTAAATGATATTAGAATAATGAAAATGTTATTTATTCTGTCTGTAAAACAGCTGGTCATACAATTTCGAAAGGATATTACATACTGAAATAATGAATTGTGACAGTCACTCAATCCTAAAGTTAGTGGCACTGTGAGTCACTGCAGTTGCTACTGTAACCCAGTCCTTGAGCTAGTGACACTGCGAGTCATTACCTGCGTTGTCACTTAAACTCAGTTCTTGTGTTAGTGACACTGAGTCATTGCCTGCAGTTGTCACTGTCACTCAATCCTTGAGCTAGTGACACTGTGAGTCATTACCTGCAGTTGTCACTATAACTCAGTCTTTGAGCTAGTGACACTGTGAGTCATTACCTGCAGTTTTCACTGTAACTAAGTCTTTGAGCTAGTGACACTGTGAGTCATTACATGCAGTTGTCAATGTCACTCAATCCTTGAGCTAGTTACACAGTAAGTCATTACCTGCAATTGTCACTGTCACTCAGCCCTAGAGCTAGTGACACTATTAGTCATTTCCTGCAGTTGTCACTGTCACTCAGTGCTTGCTATGAGTCATTACCTGCAGTTACCTCTGTTGCTCGGTCCTAGAGCTAGTGACACAGTGAATCATTACCTGCATTTGTCAGTCACTCGGTCCTAGAGCTAGTGACACTGTGAGTCGTTACCTGCAGTTGTCACTGGGATGTTCCAGTAGTACACGGAACCTGTTCCGGTCAATGTACCACACGCTGCCGGTCGAGTCCTTCACAAGTCCATCTCTTGTCCACGAGTTCTCAATGGACACTTCGTGAATCTCAGGCACTGTCGTGTCGACAGTGACTCCGTCAGAACACACGGGCCGCGAGGGCTCCAGGGCCTTGTTGTAGGCCACAACTGTACAGTGGTAGGTCCCAGGGCCTGACACGGTCCTACTCGCGTATGTCAGCGTGGTCTCTTTCACCTGAAACAATGGTCCTTGTTGGAATGAACCTAACAAAACACGTCATTGAACACACTGGGCGTCATGACGGTGGTGTGAATGTATTTATGTCAAGACCAATGTTCTGCTTGATGTCATATAACAATTACTTTCACATCATCAGATTGGGGTGATATAGATG
Organism: Lamellibrachia satsuma; assembly: GCA_033239005.1. Classification (NCBI taxonomy): domain Eukaryota; kingdom Metazoa; phylum Annelida; class Polychaeta; order Sabellida; family Siboglinidae; genus Lamellibrachia; species Lamellibrachia satsuma. The sequence goes on along the minus strand of BSQZ01000016.1, from coordinate 10,347,464 downwards.
TTTTTAGCAAATGTCAATGTTTTTATATTTAACCAAATTAAAGTAGACTGCCATCCAGAGTAACAAACTCCAAATTACAAGTGGAAAAGGAAGTTATTGGCTTATCGAGAGTCCAATAAAATAAAATGAAATGATGAAATCATGGGAAGTAAAGAAAAAATTGTGGATCCACCAAAATCAATAAACAGAGTAACGTAAATTCAGAATTGTTATCGTATTAAATAAAAGGTTAACTGGAGTTATGGATATCCCTACTTAGACCAAACCTGGCCATTATCTAATGTTGGATCTAAACAAGAAGTAACTGTTACCATGCATGTTTTTGGGATAAAATATACAAGTACATGGTGGCTCAATGAATGCATTAGCAATCTAACCTAACCACACCAACCTTTCCGACTGGAGGCACAGAGAAGTCACTGGCTGAGACACAGCCGTCAGAGAAGGCGTACTGGTAGAACATGATGCTGCTCTCTCGGTCAAAGAATCCCTGCCAGGACGCATGCTGAGTGGAGTCCTGCTGGAAGTCTATGTCAGCCTGTGACTGCTGGCTGTCTGACACCACCCCGGGTAAAGGGGCAGTCGTGTCTACAGTGATCTAACAGGAACACATATTAGACTATTAAATATATCTGTCTGACACCACCGTGGGTAGAGAGGCAGTTTTGTCTACAGTGAACTCTATTTTTAAAACATGATTTAGGAAGATTGTTAATTAAAACACATTGCTTAGATTCATGTATCAAAACTTGCCTTATATGTGAAGATTGTGGTCAACATGGCATTATTTGTGACTGTAAGGACAAGATTGTAATCGAAATCATGTTTCCCATTTGGCTCTGCCATCTTATTCAGATTTGGCTGGATCTCAAAGTTACGCAGGAAGCACGCGTTGTCTTTGGGAATGCAGTAGCAGCTCGGGGCGATGCAGTCTGTCTTTGGTCCCTGTCAGCAGATGAAAGCATTGGTAGGTGTGTAGCAATTACATTAGTATCAATGGTCCTATATCATAGTTACTATAACCTCATTCTGATCTACAACAACATGATTGCAACAACAGAGAGCTGTGTAGAATGAAAGGAACACATTGTACAAGTTGTAAAGCAATCAAAGAACACATTGTACAAGATGTAAAGCAAACAAAGAACACATTGTACAAGATGTAAAGCAAGCAAAGAACACTTTGTATAAGATGTAAAGCAAACAAAGAACACATTGTACAAGATGTAAAGCAAACAAAGAACACATTGTACAAGATGTAAAGCAAACAAAGAACACATTGTACAAGATGTAAAGCAAACAAAGAACACATTGTACAAGATGTAAAGCAAACAAAGAACACATTTACAATATGTAAAGCAAACAAAGAAACATGGTACAAGATGTAAAGCAAACATAGAACACATTGTACAAGATGTAAAGCAAACAAAGAACACATTGTACAAGATGTAAAGCAAACAAAGAAACATGGTACAAGATGTAAAGCAAACATAGAACACATTGTACAAGATGTAAAGCAAACAAAGAACACATTGTACAAGATGTAAAGCAAACAAAGAACACATTGTACAAGATGTAAAGCAAACAAAGAACACATTGTACAAGATGTAAAGCAAACAAAGAACACATTGTACAAGATGTAAAGCAAACAAAGAAACATGGTACAAGATGTAAAGCAAACATAGAACACATTGTACACGATGTAAAGCAAACAAAGAACACATTGTACAAGATGTAAAGCAAACAAAGAACACATTGTACAAGATGTAAAGCAAACATAGAACACATTGTACAAGATGTAAAGCAAACAAAGAACACATTGTACAAGATGTAAAGCAAACAAAGAACACATTGTACAAGATGTAAAGCAAACATAGAACACATTGTACAAGATGTAAAGCAAACATAGAACACATTGTACAAGATGTAAAGCAAACAAAGAACACATTGTACAAGATGTAAAGCAAACATAGAACACATTGTACAAGATGTAAAGCAAACAAAGAAACATGGTACAAGATGTAAAGCAAACATAGAACACATTGTACAAGATGTAAAGCAAACATAGAACACATTGTACAAGATGTAAAGCAAACATAGAACACATTGTACAAGATGTAAAGCAAACAAAGAACACATTGTACAAGATGTAAAGCAAACATAGAACACATTGTACAAG
>BSQZ01000016.1:10055285-10340285 GCA_033239005.1 Lamellibrachia satsuma | reverse complement strand
AGGTGATAAGGGAGGTGAGCAAGGGAGAATGTGTTATAATGGGTGATTTTAACCATGGCCATATACAATGGGAATCATTAGAGAGTGCTGGAGGTGACGATCATCAGTTTCTACTTCTAACACAGGATTGTTTCCTTACTCAACATGTCTTGGAACCAACCAGGTTGTGTTAGATTTAATTTTGTCTTCTCAAAATGAATTAGTTGACAATGTTAAAGTACACGAACCTTTGGGTTCAAGTGACCATAACCAAATCCATTTTAATATAAAAGTAAAAACAGGGAATACATATAAAAAACAATTCGAGGAGGAACTTCAACAAAGGCAGATATAAAGTGATGAGAACATATCTAGCAAATATAGATTGGAATAATTTGCTGAAGAACAAGACAGCAACAGAATGCTGGACTTGTTTAAAATATGAGATTGAGGGCATTATTGAGAAATTTATTCCATTAAGAAAACAAGGGAAGATCCAGGAAAAAACACCTGTCAAAAGAAGCTATTAGAAAAATTGCTCACAAACAGATGCTGTGGAGGGTCTATAAACACACTGGAAATGTAGAAGACTACACAAACTACAAAGATGCACTTAACCTAGCTACTACTGAAATTAGAAAATCTAAAAGAACCTTTGAACAAAAATTTGCAGGTAATATAAAAAATGACAGCAAGAGTTTCTATGCTTATGTAAGGAGTAAACAGAAAGTTCGAGATAAGGTCGGACCACTGGAAAACAACAGTGAAAACATAATTTCAGATGGGTTCCAAATGGCAGAGGTCCTGAATGAGTATTTCAGCTCAGTTTTTACCACAGAAGATATCAGCTCACTTCCAGTTCCATTGACTAAATTTGAGGGCAATACATCAGAATATTTAGGGCAGTTATTTGTAACTCCTGAAATGATAGCAAAGAAAATTAAGAAGATGAAAGATAATAAATCACCTGGAGTTGATGGGATACCACCAAAACTGCTAAAGGAAATTGTTGATCAAATTAGTACACCACTTGCGAACTTATTTAACTTGTCACTAGAAGAAGGAATAGTTCCTTCAGAATGGAAAGAAGCAAACATTACGCCGCTGTTTAAGAAGGGATCGAGGAAGAAGCCAGATAATTACAGACCAGTGAGTTTAACATCAGTTGTATGTAAATTACTTGAAACATTAATTAGAGACCACATGGTGGAATTCCTCATAAAACATAAATTAATAAATACATCTCAACATGGATTCCTAAAAGCAAGGTCATGTCTAACCAATCTCTTATGTTTTTTAGAAGAAATTACAAAGTGGGTAGATCACGGGTCACCAGTGGATGTTGTCTACTTAGATTTTCAGAAAGCTTTCGATAAAGTGCCACATCAAAGATTGTTACTTAAACTAAAAGCCCATGGTATAGGCAATGATGTAATCAACTGGATAGAAAAGTGGCTTACACACAGAAGACAGAGAGTAATAGTAGATGGTAAGATTTCAAACTGGAAATCTGTTTTGAGTGGGGTACCACAGGGATCAGTGTTAGGCCCTATACTGTTTTTAATATATATATATAAATGATTTGGAGGATGACATATCTAGCAAAGTACTCAAATTTGCAGATGACACAAAAGTATTCAGAAAGATTACTAATGATACAGATAAACAAAGTTTACAGGATGATCTAGAAAAATTAGTTAAATGGTCAGAAAAATGGCGAATGTTATTCAATTTTGGGAAGTGTAAATGTATACACATAGGACATGGAAATAGGGACGAGGAATATAAAATGGGGGATGCTGTACTAGGTAGAACCACACAAGAAAAGGATTTAGGAGTAACGTTTAATGCTGACATGAAAGTTTCAGAGCAATGTGGGATTGCTGCTTCGAAAGGAAATCAAATTCTAGGCCTAATTAGGAGAACTATCACGTATAAGGAGAAACATCTAATAGTACCCCTGTACAAAGCAATAGTTAGACCACATAGATGAGAAAATTGTTGGACTCTCGATAAGCCAATGGCTTCCTTGTCCACTTGCCATCTGGAACTTGTTGTTCGAGATGGCACACAGTGATGGTTACAACTGACTCCAACCTGCAACACACAGTAATGGTTACAACATACTCCAACCTGCAACACACAGTGATGGTTAGAACAGACTCCAACCTGCAACACACAGTGATGGTTAGAACAGACTCCAACCTGCAACACACAGTGATGGTTAGAACAGGCTCCAACCTGCAACACACAGTGATGGTTAGAACAGACTCCAACACACAGTGATGGTTACAACAGACTCCATCCTGCAACATACAGTAATAGTTACAACTGACTCCAACCTGCAACATACAGTGATGGTTAGAACGGACTCCAACCTGCAACATACAGTGATGGTTACAACTGACTCCAACCTGCAACACACAATAATGGTTACAACAGACTCCAACCTGCAACATACAGTAATAGTTACAACTGACTCCAACCTGCAACACACAGTGATGGTTACAACAGACTCCAACCTGCAACACACAGTGATGGTTAGAACAGACTCCGACCTACAACATACAGTGATGGTTACAACAGACTCCAACCTGCAACACACAGTGATGGTTAGAACAGACTCCAACCTACAACATACAGTGATGGTTACAACTGACTCCAAATTGCAACACACAGTGATGGTTAGAACAGACTCAAACCTGCAACATACAGTGATGGTTACAACAGACTCCAACCTGCAACACACAGTGATGGTTAGAACAGACTCCAACCTGCAACACACAGTGACGGTTAGAACAGACTCCAACCTGCAACACACAGTGATGGTTAGAACAGGCTCCAACCTGCAACACACAGTGAGGTTAGAACAGACTCCAACCTGCAACATACAGTGATGGTTAGAACAGACTCCAACCTGCAACACACAGTGATGGTTAGAACAGACTCCAACCTACAACATACAGTGATGGTTACAACTGACTCCAACCTGCAACACACAGTGATGGTTAGAACAGACTCCAACCTGCAACATACAGTGATGGTTAGAACAGACTCCAACCTGCAACACACAGTGATGGTTAGAACAGACTCCAACCTGCAACACACAGTGACGGTTAGAACAGACTCCAACCTGCAACACACAGTGATGGTTAGAACAGACTCCAACCTACAACATACAGTGATGGTTACAACTGACTCCAACCTGCAACACACAGTGATGGTTAGAACAGACTCCAACCTGCAACACACAGTGATGGTTAGAACAGACTCCAACCTGCAACACACAGTGATGGTTAGAACAGACTCCAACCTGCAACACACAGTGACGGTTAGAACAGACTCCAACCTGCAACACACAGTGATGGTTAGAACAGGCTCCAACCTGCAACACACAGTGATGGTTAGAACAGACTCCAACCTGCAACATACAGTGATGGTTAGAACAGACTCCAACCTGCAACACACAGTGATGGTTAGAACAGACTCCAACCTGCAACACACAGTGACGGTTAGAACAGACAGTATGTGGGAAGAGAGTATAAACTGAAATACAACAGTTCACAGTGACCATCTTCCAGCAGCTATATACAGATAGTTCACTGACAAGTAGAAGCTGGCAAGATCAGTACGATATACCTTCTTAGTATTAAACTGATCAGATTTATTTAAAGAAGAGAAACTCATTATAGTATGCAGTATACAAAATGTCGCAGAAAAAGAATATTGACTAAATCGAACTTTTCTTGATGGACGTATTTAAAAACTAAAGTGACATCAGCAGCATGCAGATGGAAAGACACTAATTGCTTTAATTTATTTACTTACCTGTTGCCCGGCATTGTTTGCACCTTGCAGTGACGTCACCCACGTGTGCGTTGTGTTCTCAGCGGCTGACGAGACCAGAAGTTGTTTATCTTCATGTGAACTGATGGTGATGATATTTGTGTTATCAAAGATGAGAAATCGTCGTGCGACCTCCGCATTGCCTGCCTTGTCTTCTGCCGCCAGCACCACAGCATACACACCTGACAACCAACACGTGTACATTCACCAACATCATGGCATACACACCTGACAACCAACTCGTGTACATTCACCAGCATCATGGCATACACACCTGACAACCAACTCGTGTACATTCACCAGTACCATGGCATACACACCTAACAACCAACTCATGTACATTCACCAGCATTATGACATACACACCTGACAACCAACTCATGTACATTCACCAGTACCATGGCATACACACCTAACAACCAACTCATGTACATTCACCAGTACCACAGCATACACACCTGACAACCAACTTATGTACATTCACCAACACCCTGGCATGCACACCTGACAATCAACTCATGTCTATTCAGCAGCACCACAGCATACGCATCTGACAACCAACTTATGCTCCCAGAAAGACACATTTTAAAGTTTTATGGTGCATAAGTTTTAAATTGAAAAGAGAAAACCTACTTACATTTAACCACTCATATCAAACATTTAATTAATAATGCATTTCATGATTCTTACCAGGGTCAACAAGATTGGTGTTGAAACTATTCTTGTTTGCTTCCAGAGACTTCCGAACAAGTGCCGCGACCCCGTGATGTGCCAGCTTGTCCCCATATGGCTGTAGTTTGTAGAGTGCCAACTCGTATTGTTTTATTCTAGCCAGTGCATCACTCCAGCCCGCCCAGCGCACGGTGAGAGCTGTCTACAATTACATTACATTAGGCATCACTCCAGCCCACCCAGCGCACAGTGAGAGCTGTCTACAATTACATTACATTAGGCATCACTCCAGCCCACCCAGCGCACAGTGAGAGCTGTCTACAATTACATTACATTAGGCATCACTCCAGCCCACCCAGCGCACGGTGAGAGCTGTCTACAATTACATTACATTAGGCATCACTCCAGCCCGCCCAGCGCACAGTGAGAGCTGTCTACAATTACATTACATCAGGCATCACTCCAGCCCACCCAGCGCATGGTGAGAGCTGTCTACAATTACATTACATCAGGCATCACTCCAGCCAGCCCAGTGAGAACTGTCTACAATTACATTACATCAGGCATCACTCCAGCCCGCCCAGTGAGAGCTGTCTACAATTACATTACATCAGGCATCACTCCAGCCAGCCCAGCGCACAGTGAGAGCTGTCTACAATTACATTACATCAGGCATCACTCCAGCCCACCCAGTGCATGGTGAGAGCTGTCTACAATTACATTACATCAGGCATCACTCCAGCCAGCCCAGTGCAAGGTGAGAGCTGTTTACAATTACATTACATTAGGCATCACTACAGCCAACCCAGTGCACCATGAGAGCTGTCCACAATTACATTACATCAGGCATCACTCCAGCCTGCCAAGCGCATAGTGAGAGCTGTCTACAATTATATTACATTAGGTGTGAACAACAGATTATCAACATATACTATCTGGAAATACATCAATCATATAAACATTATTGCTGTGCTTGAAAATGATCTGCAATGTTTTGCTTCCACTATTGCCTCTCATCAAAATGAATGGTTAACATTGTTAACAAGTTTGCCGTAAATACTTGTACTGTCAAAAATATACACATACAATTACATATCAAAGAAATGTATGGTTTTGCCATGTTTTCACACTTGTGCTGGGACAAAATAACATGACAAAACCATACATTTCTTTACATGTTTTCCAATATTTGCTGTATACTTGTTACCATGTTGGTTTTCCAGTGGGGGCATAAAATAAAAACAGATAACTTATACTAACTACTGTACTATTTATTTCTGACAACAGTCTTGTAAAATTTATTGTATATGTAACTCTGAATAAATATGTACATATAGAAATAATACAAATCAGACAATTTTACAATTCAATGAAACCCCAACATTATTCACTTACTGCTTTGGTGATTGGTGGACCTCTGTCCAGCATGTTGTCCGAGCAAGTTGATCCCACGGAGCAGTGGACAGGTTTGACCAGATCGATGACCAGCTCAGCGGTGTGTGTTATTGTCTGGCCAGTGTAATACTTTGGAGCACCAACAGTTCCACTGGCATCAGAGTCAAAGTTTCTAATCTTCACGTAGCCTCCGTTGGATGCTGACGCCTTAAAGTGCACCCTACAGTTAAACGACACACAGACAATTACAATATTATTATTATAATAATATTTGTTGATTATATTACTCATATGTAGTTTTGAAGTATATTTTATTTGTATTAGTTTTAAGTAGCCTAATATCTTATGTTAAATTGAGGAATGTGAAATGTATAAATTGGGAGAAAATCTTTTATGCAGTAACCAACGCAAGTCCGATGTAGTAGAGAATTGAAAAGGGCCAAATAAATGACGTTTTTTACTACAAAGTGGACTGCTAATCATGCAGCCACTTTGGGAAGAACATTAACAGAAATGTGAGCTCCTCAAAGCAAACCAGACAGGAACTAAACACATGTACAGCCCTGTCCATCAAGTTTCTCAAAGCCCATATTCCTACAAGCATGACGATAACATATATACATCAAAAAGTCGTCATGAACATGTAATGCAAAGAATACAGACATTCCACCACCAATACACAAATTTAATTACAAACAGGTGGGGCCATTTCCCCACAAGGTCACCTACAAACCTGTGACCACCCCACCAAGACTAAGTACAAGACCAGAGAGAAAAGATCTGTCTGAGCTGCTACAAAATTAACTCTAGGGAATAACTGATCCTGCACAAAATCAACCATCAGTCACTGTAATATATTTAAAACGTATAAAGCCTAGGTGCCCATGGTTGCACTGGAATAGATAGTATCACAGATGACACAGCAACCTCTAAGAGGTGGCAGGTCTACCGTTTGCAAATAGCATTTACTCCATTCTTGATAAAATCGCCAATTTTTATGTGAAATAAATTGACATTTTCCTCTCTTGATATTTTAGAATGTTATTTGCAACTTCCATCACATATCATCTAACAGACCACAAGATTCTCTATTGTTAATACTCCTTATACAGTGATATATGTATGTTGTCACTGTACATCAAGCTCCTGATACACTGAGACTGATATGTATGTTGTCACTGTACATCCAGCTCCTGATACACTGAGACTGATATGTATGTTGTCACTGTACATCCAGCTCCTGATACACCGAGACTGATATGTATGTTGTCACTGTACATCCAGCTCCTGATACACTGAGACTGATATGTATGTTGTCACTGTACATCCAGTTCTTAATACACTGAGACTGATATGTATGTTGTCAATGTATTTCCAGCTCCTGATATACTGAGACTGATATGTATGTTGTCACTGTACAACCAGCTCCTGATACACTGAGACTGATATGTATGTTGTCACTGTACAACCAGCTCCTGGTACACTGAGACTGATATGTATGTTGTCACTGTACATCCAGCTCTTAATACACTAAGACTGATATGTATGTTGTCACTGTACATCCAGCTCTTAATACACTAAGACTGATATGTATGTTGTCACTGTACATCCAGCTCTTAATACACTAAGACTGATATGTATGTTGTCACTGTACATCCAGCTCTTAATACACTAAGACTGATATGTATGTTGTCACTGTACAACCAGCTCCTGATACACCGACACTGATATGTATGTTGTGCAGCAGCAAGTGCATACCCAGCCTCTGATACACTTACACTGATACACTGATATGTATGTTGTCACTGTACATCCAGCTCCTGATACACTGAGACTGATATGTATGTTGTGCAGCAGCAAGTGTACACCCAGCCTCTGATACACTTACACTGATACACTTACACTGATATGTATGTTGTCACTGTATACCCAGTTCCTGATACACTGACAGTGATATGCATGTTGTCACCATACACCCAGTTCCTGATACACTGACACTGATAAGTATGTTGTCACCGTACGCCCAGTTCCTGATACACTGACACTGATACGTATGTTGTCACTGTACACCCAGTTCCTGATACACCGACACTAATATGTATGTTGTCACCGTACACCCAAATCTTGATACACTGACACTAATACGTATGTTATCAGGGTACAACCAGTTCCTAATACACCAACACTGATACATGTTGTCTGTGTACACCCAACCCCAGTACTGTACCTGTCTGCATGTTGAAGAGGAGTATTCTGCATTGTGTTCTGTAGATTACACTCTAGTAGGCTGGTGTGTGGGTTGTCCTGAGAAATCCCAGAGTTACATCCACTGTTGTCAAGTCGCGATAAACTCAGAGAGTCTGGAGACATACAACTAAAGTATTTCTATGTCACTGTTAGTTGATGATTATATCAACAGCACCATTAATGCTCACCAGATTAGTTATACTTCACAGTGGCAGTATCAGTATTCTGTGTAAAGCTGTAATGATTTTAACTGTATATGTCATATGAAATTAGCCACTAATAAAAAAAATCTTTTTCAAATAGTTTGGCTAATTTCAACCATCTAGCAATGTTTAGTATAGTTATCCATGGACAACAATACAGACAGTTGACAGAGCTGTCATTGGAAGTGAAGTATGACATCTCCAGAAACATTGTAACATTGTTATTGGTGACCAGTTAATTGGAAGCCAATTTCTATACTTCACTCACCTCGAACAACATAATGTGTAAATTTTGTATCAGTGACTCCCACACTGAAGTCATTGATGTAGAATTTTCTGGGGTATTCATTCAGTGATGGACCCTTGAACAAACTGCTGAACTGGATCTACAAAGCAATGGCAAGGTAAAGGTATACATGTCTCACTTCTTCTGGATAATTGTTGTTATAGCAAACACACACATGTAGGCACTCATGCAAATAAACACTTACATGTCTTACAACATTACACTTATGCGCAGGAAACATGTGTCTAATATGAACAAGAAACAAATTACATGTATACTACACAACTAGTATTTAAAACTATACACAGACATGTCCACTGAAACACCAAGGACACAGTGAGTTCACCTTGACTGGTGTGGCCTGTATGTTGGTGTAGATGACAGTGTTTGACAGGTTCTCACAACTAATCTCACCTGGACTGTTGTGGAATGTAAGTTGGTGTAGATGACAGTGTTTGACAGGTTCTCACAATTAATCTCACCTTGACTGTAGTTGCCCGTACGTTGGTGTAGATGACAGTGTTTGACAGGTTCTCACAACTAATCTCACCTTGACTGTGGTTGCCCGTACGTTGGTGTAGATGACAGTGTTTGACAGGTTCTCACAACTAATCTCACCTTGACTGTGGTTGCCTGTACTTTGGTGTAGATGACAGTGTTTGACAGGTTCTCACAACTAATCTCACCTTGACTGTGGTTGCCCATACGTTGGTGTAGATGACAGTGTTTGACAGGTTCTCACAACTAATCTTACCTTGACTGTGGTTGCCTGTACTTTGGTGTAGATGACAGTGTTTGACAGGTTCTCACAATTAATCTCACCTTGACTGTAGTTGCCCGTACGTTGGTGTAGATGACAGTGTTTGACAGGTTCTCACAACTAATCTCACCATGACTGTGGTTGCCCGTACGTTGGTGTAGATGACAGTGTTTGACAGGTTCTCACAATTAATCTCACCTTGACTGTGGTTGCCTGTACTTTGGTGTAGATGACAGTGTTTGACAGGTTCTCACAACTAATCTCACCTTGACTGTGGTTGCCTGTACTTTGGTGTAGATGACAGTGTTTGACAGGTTCTCACAATTAATCTCACCTTGACTGTAGTTGCCCGTACGTTGGTGTAGATGACAGTGTTTGACAGGTTCTCACAACTAATCTCACCATGACTGTGGTTGCCCGTACGTTGGTGTAGATGACAGTGTTTGACAGGTTCTCACAACTAATCTCACCTTGACTGTGGTTGCCTGTACTTTGGTGTAGATGACAGTGTTTGACAGGTTCTCACAACTAATCTCACCTTGACTGTTGTTGCCCGTACGTTGGTGTAGATGACAGTGTTTGACTGGTTCTCACAACTAATCTCACCTTGACTGTGGTTGCCCATACGTTGGTGTAGATGACAGTGTTTGACAGGTTCTCACAACTAATCTTACCTTGACTGTGGTTGCCCGTACGTTGGTGTAGATGACAGTGTTTGACAGGTTCTCACAACTAATCTCACCTTGATTGTGGTTGCCTGTACTTTGGTGTAGATGACAGTGTTTGACAGGTTCTCACAACTAATCTCACCTTGACTGTGGTTGCCCATACGTTGGTGTAGATGACAGTGTTTGACAGGTTCTCACAACTAATCTCACCTTGACTGTTGTTGCCCGTACGTTGGTGTAAATGACAGTGTTTGACTGGTTCTCACAACTAATCTCACCTTGACTGTGGTTGCCCGTACGTTGGTGTAGATGACAGTGTTTGACAGGTTCTCACAACTAATCTCACCATGACTGTGGTTGCCCGTACGTTGGTGTAGATGACAGTGTTTGACAGGTTCTCACAACTAATCTCACCTTGACTGTGGTTGCCCGTACGTTGGTGTAGATGACAGTGTTTGACAGGTTCTCACAACTAATCTCACCATGACTGTGGTTGCCCGTACGTTGGTGTAGATGACAGTGTTTGACAGGTTCTCACAACTAATCTCACCTTGACTGTGGTTGCCCGTACGTTGGTGTAGATGACAGTGTTTGACAGGTTCTCACAACTAATCTCACCTTGACTGTAGTTGCCCGTACGTTGGTGTAGATGACAGTGTTTGACAGGTTCTCACAACTAATCTCACCTTGACTGTCGTTGCCCGTACATTGGTGTAGATGACAGTGTTTGACAGGTTCTCACAACTAATCTCACCTTGACTGTGGTTGCCCCTACGTTGGTGTAGATGACAGTTTTTGACAGGTTCTCACAACTAATCTTACCTTGAGTGTGGTTGCCCATACGTTGGTGTAGATGACAGTGTTTGACAGGTTCTCACAACTAATCTTACCTTGACTGTGGTTGCCCATACGTTGGTGTAGATGACAATGTTTGACAGGTTCTCACAACTAATCTCACCATGACTGTGGTTGCCCGTACGTTGGTGTAGATGACAGTGTTTGACAGGTTCTCACAACTAATTTCCTCCTTGACTGTGGTTGCCCGTACGTTGGTGTAGATGACAATGTTTGACAGGTTCTCACAACTAATCTCACCTTGACTGTAGTTGCCCGTACGTTGGTGTAGATGACAATGTTTGACAGGTTCTCACAACTAATCTCACCATGACTGTGGTTGCCCGTGACGTTGGTGTAGATGACAGTGTTTGACAGGTTCTCACAACTAATCTCACCTTGACTGTAGTTGCCCATACGTTGGTGTAGATGACAATGTTTGACAGGTTCTCACAACTAATCTCACCATGACTGTGGTTGCCCGTACGTTGGTGTAGATGACAGTGTTTGACAGGTTCTCACAACTAATCTCACCATGACTGTGGTTGCCCGTACGTTGGTGTAGATGACAGTGTTTGACAGGTTCTCACAACTAATCTCACCTTGACTGTGGTTGCCCATACGTTGGTGTAGATGACAGTGTTTGACAGGTTCTCACAACTAATCTCACCTTGACTGTGGTTGCCCATACGTTGGTGTAGATGACAGTGTTTGACAGGTTCTCACAACTAATCTCACCTTGACTGTAGTTGCCCATACGTTGGTGTAGATGACAATGTTTGACAGGTTCTCACAACTAATCTCACCATGACTGTGGTTGCCCGTACGTTGGTGTAGATGACAGTGTTTGACAGGTTCTCACAACTAATCTCACCATGACTGTGGTTGCCCGTACGTTGGTGTAGATGACAGTGTTTGACAGGTTCTCACAACTAATCTCACCTTGACTGTGGTTGCCCATACGTTGGTGTAGATGACAGTGTTTGACAGGTTCTCACAACTAATCTCACCATGACTGTGGTTGCCCGTACGTTGGTGTAGATGACAGTGTTTGACAGGTTCTCACAACTAATCTCACCATGACTGTGGTTGCCCGTACGTTGGTGTAGATGACAGTGTTTGACAGGTTCTCACAACTAATCTCACCATGACTGTGGTTGCCCGTACGTTGGTGTAGATGACAGTGTTTGACAGGTTCTCACAACTAATCTCACCATGACTGTGGTTGCCCGTACGTTGGTGTAGATGACAGTGTTTGACAGGTTCTCACAACTAATCTCACCTTGACTGTAGTTGCCCGTACGTTGGTGTAAATGACAGTGTTTGACAGGTTCTCACAACTAATCTCACCTTGACTGTAGTTGCCCGTACATTGGTGTAGATGACAGTGTTTGACAGGTTCTCACAACTAATCTCACCTTGACTGTGGTTGCCCATACGTTGGTGTAGATGACAGTGTTTGACAGGTTCTCACAACTAATCTTACCTTGAGTGTGGTTGCCCATACGTTGGTGTAGATGACAGTGTTTGACAGGTTCTCACAACTAATCTTACCTTGAGTGTGGTTGCCCATACGTTGGTGTAGATGACAATGTTTGACAGGTTCTCACAACTAATCTCACCATGACTGTGGTTGCCCGTACGTTGGTGTAGATGACAGTGTTTGACAGGTTCTCACAACTAATTTCCTCCATGACTGTGGTTGCCCGTACGTTGGTGTAGATGACATTGTTTGACAGGTTCTCACAACTAATCTCACCTTGACTGTAGTTGCCCGTACGTTGGTGTAGATGACAGTGTTTGACAGGTTCTCACAACTAATCTCACCATGACTGTGGTTGCCCGTACGTTGGTGTAGATGACAGTGTTTGACAGGTTCTCACAACTAATCTCACCTTGACTGTAGTTGCCCATACGTTGGTGTAGATGACAATGTTTGACAGGTTCTCACAACTAATCTCACCATGACTGTGGTTGCCCGTCGTTGGTGTAGATGACAGTGTTTGACAGGTTCTCACAACTAATCTCACCATGACTGTGGTTGCCCGTACGTTGGTGTAGATGACAGTGTTTGACAGGTTCTCACAACTAATCTCACCTTGACTGTGGTTGCCCATACGTTGGTGTAGATGACAGTGTTTGACAGGTTCTCACAACTAATCTCACCTTGACTGTGGTTGCCCATACGTTGGTGTAGATGACAGTGTTTGACAGGTTCTCACAACTAATCTCACCTTGACTGTAGTTGCCCATACGTTGGTGTAGATGACAATGTTTGACAGGTTCTCACAACTAATCTCACCATGACTGTGGTTGCCCGTACGTTGGTGTAGATGACAGTGTTTGACAGGTTCTCACAACTAATCTCACCATGACTGTGGTTGCCCGTACGTTGGTGTAGATGACAGTGTTTGACAGGTTCTCACAACTAATCTCACCTTGACTGTGGTTGCCCATACGTTGGTGTAGATGACAGTGTTTGACAGGTTCTCACAACTAATCTTACCTTGACTGTGGTTGCCCGTACGATGGTGTAAATGACAGTGTTTGACTGGTTCTCACAACTAATCTCACCTTGACTGTGGTTGCCCGTACGTTGGTGTAGATGACAGTGTTTGACTGGTTCTCACAACTAATCTCCGCCTTCTCTGTGCTGCTGCTGCTGGTTGTCATCTCGGCTGTCACGAGGCAGTAGGTGATGCTGGGTTTGGCACTGACTGTAACACAAAATATGGAACTGTTTCACAGAACTAATGCTGGGTTTGGCACTGACTGTAACACAAGGTAAAGACTGTGGAATTGTGTCACAGGACTGATGTCCATATATAATTATGAAATACACTGTTTTTGTGTTTGCACCTGTGTTAGAGTGGTGCAGTAAGTATTGTTTGCATGTACTCATGAGTACAGGGTTAGTCCATAGGACCAGTGACCAATTATCCTCACTAGTCCACAACAATAATCACTATTCCCATCAAGGATGGAATCTGACAATCATCTGCTTGAGTGTTGCATCTAAATGTGAATGTTGGAATACAGATTGACTGAGTAAAACAAAGTCAAATATCATGTCAAGATTAAATGTAAAAATCATAAAACCACTGTGTTTTGCCTATAGCCACATCACTGCTGCAGTAGTGCCAATGAGATAATAGAATGATGCACCACTCACTTGTCAAACAGTTGGTTGATCCAAACCCATCCGCGCACTGACAACTCGACGGTGTACCTGGACAGTTTCCAGGGTAACAGAAGCTGCTGTCTGAACGCCAGGAGCAGATCTCTGTAAAACCAGACATTGCCTGCCAATATTCTATTCATGAACGGTATCTGAAATTAGCAAAAAAATAACTGGCCCAGATTTTTTTGGAACTGGCCCACCCAGTTCTATTTTGAACCAGCCCAGGTGAGTTTGAACTGGCGCCACAAAAATGCATTAACCATAAGTGTACTGTGGCGCCGACGTCTACAAGGACAGATGTACCGGAAGTGACTAGTAGAGCATTGATTGTTATCATCCGTAACGCCGTGTTCTCGCCAAGTGATTCTATGTTATCGATAATTATGTTTATTACGGTAGTATGTTACGCTACATTATATATGTGAATTACTACATGTGTTGTGTTCTTTTCTATTGATATTTCGTTGATCACAGCAAACGACTTTTAGTGTTTTGCAAACAGTTTATTTATAATCACTCGAACACTAAATTGGTGACGCCTGGTTTCTGCCAGATTCGTGTGGCATGGTCTCAATCGAGAGGTTACGCAATGGGCGCGGAACTGCTGTTCATGTCAACAGTCGAAGATTCAGCGACACATTGCTTCTCCTGTTCACAAGATTGACATTCCCGATCGCCGTTTTGATGCAATTCATGTTGACATTGTAGGCCCACTTCCTCATTCGCAGGGATATAATTACCTGTTCACAGTGGTGGATTGCTTCACCCGTTGGCCCGAAGCTATACCAATGGTCAATGCAACTGCTGAATGTTGTGCTCGCGCTCTTCTCGACCAATGGATCTCACGATTCGGGGTTCCGTCGACAATCATTTCGGATAGAGGACGACAGTTTGAGTCCAATCTCTGGACGGAGCTAATGAAAATCATGGCATGCACTCGTGTTCGAACGACATCTTATCACCCGCAAGCCAACGGCATGGTCGAGAGATTCCATCGTCAACTCAAGTCATCACTGAAAAGTCGTCTCGAAGCAGCTGCTAACTGTTGGATCTTGGTGCTTCCGACAGTTCTACTCGGGATACGTGCTGCTGTGAAGGAAGATCTAGGATGTTCCTCGGCCGAACTAGTGTTTGGTATGCCACTGCGTTTACCTGGACAGTTCTTCGAACAACTACCCGCTGGACACGTAGACGATCCAGCCGCGTTCCTCCCACGTCTGCGCACTGCTATGCGAGATTTGCGACCTACCATTCCGAACATCATGGTTCACACAGAAATGCTGTTCCCACTGCGTTGACATCAGCGACACACGTATTCGCTCGACATGATGCACATCGCACCCTCTGCAGCGACCGCACGATGGCCCGCTTTCATCCTTCAACGGAACGAGAAGTTCTTCGCCTTGGATTACAACGGCCGACATGAAACTGTATCCATTGACCGACTGAAACCGGCGTTCCTAGACACTGATATTATAGGAGCTCTTCCACCACAGCTACCTACTACTAGAGGTGGCCGAGTTGTACGGGTACCAGTTCGATATCGACCTTGAACCCGTACTCAAGCTCTGGGGGGAGGTTCTGTGGCGCCGACGTCTACAAGGACAGATGTACCGGAAGTGACTAGTAGAGCATTGATTGTTATCATCCGTAACGCCGTGTTCTCGCCAAGTGATTCTATGTTATCGATAATTATGTTTATTACGGTAGTATGTTACGCTACATTATATATGTGAATTACTACATGTGTTGTGTTCTTTTCTATTGATATTTCGTTGATCACAACAAACGACTTTTAGTGTTTTGCAAACAGTTTATTTATAATCACTCGAACACTAAAGTACGTAATAAAGCAAAGTTTTCATACATAAAAATTAAAAACAGACACTGCTTTAAATGAGCTAAATAATAATTTCATCTATATAAAGTTAAACCGTGCCAAATATTGTCATTTTTTATAACTATGAGACCAATAAAATAAAGTAATGAATTTAATAAACATTTCAATGTGAATTTTATTTGCAAAACAGTTACAATTGTTGAAAGTACACTTGTAACATTATGTTTGATGTCAATGTTTCATGTATGCCGTTCTCAATTCACTCCAAATCAAAGCCTCCAAATTCACAGCCACTTATCACATTAATCAGAATATCTTGGCACGTTATATTGTCAGTCGGATTGTCTGCATCCTTAGTATCACCAGTATGAAGTAAATTGGCGTAATATGTTATGCGCGTGGGATCCTGCCACCAAAAGAAACAGATAAACTAGAGAGGGTACAATGGCGTGCTGTCCTTAGAACAATGCAGGTGTATGGCGAGGCTCACCGTGATGTACAGGATATAAAATGGCCTAGTAGACATGGCAAGGCTCACTATGATGTACAGGATACAGAACGGCCTAGTAGACATGGCAAGGCTCACTATGATGTACAGGATACAGAACGGCCTGGTAGACATGGCAAGGCTCACTATGATGTACAGGATACAGAACGGCCTGGTAGACATGGCAAGGCTCACTATGATGTACAGGATACAGAACGGCCTAGTAGACATGGCAAGGCTCACTGTGATGTACAGGATACAGAACGGCCTGGTAGACATGGCAAGGCTCACTATGATGTACAGGATACAGAACGGCCTGGTAGACATGGCAAGGCTCACTATGATGTACAGGATACAGAACGGCCTGGTAGACATGGCAAGGCTCACTATGATGTACAGGATACAGAACGGCCTGGTAGACATGGCAAGGCTCACTGTGATGTACAGGATACAGAACGGCCTAGTAGACATGGCAAGGCTCACTGTGATGTACAGGATACAGAACGGCCTGGTAGACATGGCAAGGCTCACTGTGATGTACAGGATACAGAACGGCCTGGTAGACATGGCGAGGCTCACTATGATGTACAGGATACAGAACGGCCTGGTAGACATGGCAAGGCTCACTATGATGTACAGGATACAGAACGGCCTAGTAGACATGGCAAGGCTCACTATGATGTACAGGATACAGAACGGCCTAGTAGACATGGCAAGGCTCACTATGATGTACAGGATACAGAACGGCCTAGTAGACATGGCAAGGCTCACTATGATGTACAGGATACAGAACGGCCTGGTAGACATGGCAAGGCTCACTATGATGTACATGATACAGAACGGCCTGGTAGACATGGCAAGGCTCACTATGATGTACAGGATACAGAACGGCCTAGTAGACATGGCAAGGCTCACTATGATGTACAGGATACAGAACGGCCTGGTAGACATGGCAAGGCTCACTATGATGTACAGGATACAGAACGGCCTGGTAGACATGGCAAGGCTCACTATGATGTACAGGATACAGAACGGCCTGGTAGACATGGCAAGGCTCACTATGATGTACAGGATACAGAACGGCCTGGTAGACATGGCAAGGCTCACTGTGATGTACAGGATACAGAACGGCCTGGTAGACATGGCAAGGCTCACTGTGATGTACAGGATACAGAACGGCCTGGTAGACATGGCAAGGCTCACTGTGATGTACAGGATACAGAACGGCCTAGTAGACATGGCAAGGCTCACTGTGATGTACAGGATACAGAACGGCCTGGTAGACATGGCAAGGCTCACTGTGATGTACAGGATACAGAACGGCCTGGTAGACATGGCAAGGCTCACTGTGATGTACAGGATACAGAACGGCCTGGTAGACATGGCAAGGCTCACTGTGATGTACAGGATACAGAACGGCCTGGTAGACATGGCAAGGCTCACTGTGATGTACAGGATACACAACGGCCTAGTAGACATGGCAAGGCTCACTATGATGTACAGGATACAGAACGGCCTAGTAGACATGGCGAGGCTCACTATGATGTACAGGATACAGAACGGCCTAGTAGACATGGCGAGGCTCACTATGATGTACAGGATACAGAACGGCCTAGTAGACATGGCGAGGCTCACAATGATGTACAGGATACAGAACGGCCTAGTAGACATGGCAAGGCTCACTATGATGTACAGGATACAGAACGGCCTAGTAGACATGGCGAGGCTCACTATGATGTACAGGATACAGAACGGCCTAGTAGACATGGCAAGGCTCACTATGATGTACAGGATATAAAACGGCCTAGTAGACATGGCAAGGCTCACTATGATGTACAGGATATAAAACAGCCTGGTAGACATGGCAAGTCTCACTGTAATGTACAGGATACAGAACGGCCTGGTAGACACGGCGAGTCTCACTGTGATGTACAGGATACAGAACGGCCTGGTAGACACGGCGAGGCTCACTATGATGTACAGGATACAGAACGGTCTGGTAGACACGGCAAGGCTCACTGTGATGTACAGGATACAGAACGGCCTAGTAGACACGGCAAGGCTCACTGTGATGTACAGGATACAGAACGGCCTGGTAGACACGGCAAGGCTCACTACGATGTACAGGATACAGAACGGCCTGGTAGACACGGCAAGGCTCACTACGATGTACAGGATACAGAACGGCCTGGTAGACTTGGCAAGGCTCACTACGATGTACAGGATACGGAACGGCCTGGTAGACATGGCAAGGCTCACTACGATGTACAGGATACGGAACGGCCTGGTAGACATGGCAAGTCTCACTGTGATGTACAGGATACAGAACGGCCTGGTAGACATGGCGAGGCTCACTACGATGTACAGGATACAGAACGGCCTGGTAGACATGGCGAGGCTCACTATGATGTACAGGATACAGAACGGCCTAGTAGACATGGCAAGGCTCACTACGATGTACAGGATACAGAACGGCCTGGTAGACATGGCAAGGCTCACTAAGATGTACAGGATACAGAACGGCCTGGTAGACATGGCGAGGCTCACTACGATGTACAGGATATAAAACGGCCTAGTAGACATGGCAAGGCTCACTATGATGTACAGGATACAGAACGGCCTGGTAGACATGGCGAGGCTCACTATGATGTACAGGATACAGAACGGCCTGGTAGACATGGCAAGGCTCACTATGATGTACAGGATACAGAACGGCCTGGTAGACATGGCAAGGCTCACTATGATGTACAGGATACAGAACGGCCTGGTAGACATGGCGAGGCTCACTGTGATGTACAGGATACAGAACGGCCCAGTAGACATGGCGAGGCTCACTATGATGTACAGGATACAGAACGGCCTGGTAGACATGGCAAGGCTCACTGTGATGTACAGGATACAGAACGGCCCAGTAGACATGGCGAGGCTCACTGTGATGCACAGGATACAGAACGGCCTAGTAGACATGGCAAGGCTCACTATGATGTACAGGATACAGAACGGCCTGGTAGACATGGCGAGGCTCACTATGATGTACAGGATACAGAACGGCCTGGTAGACATGGCAAGGCTCACTATGATGTACAGGATACAGAACGGCCTGGTAGACATGGTGAGGCTCACTATGATGTACAGGATACAGAACGGCCTAGTAGACATCCCTGCCACACAATATACATCACCAGCACATACCCACTGCGCCCAAGAACACTTATCTGAAGGGTACAGAGGACACCCATACCAGCTGATGTTCCTTCCGGCCACAGTTGTAAAAGCTCCCTCTCTGGATGCTTTCAAGCAGTGCCTAGCCAACACTGCCACTGACACTACTGTTCAATGTGTGACCCTTGATTTTAAACTGCAGTTGCACATTGTATTACAAACATTTTGACCACACCTGCGCCTATACATTCTCTCATGCGCGCACAAGTACCTTTCATGTTGTTGTACACCTAGTGACGGTACACTGCTAAAAATAATTTTCTTGTTTAAAAAAAAACTTAAAATTAAAAGTTTTCTTGGGAGCCACGTAAGAAAATAATTTTTTGTGATTTAAGAAATTTTTCATAAGGAAAATTTTCTTAGCTTAAAAAAATGTTTTTTAAATAAAAAACAATCAAAGCATTACTTAATTCTTAAAAAGTAAATTGATTACAACTGGTCACATAAATCTCTTAAGGCGAGTTATTCAAGAGTGATTTGATTGCACTTGCTGCTTTATGTCACAACATTTTTCTGCGTCAATAACTTAATTTTTTTAAATTATAAAAGAGAGCAAATGACACAAAGTTATCGAATAACCAATGTCACAAAAAGTACTAGTCATTTTTATAAATACACTTAATCAAATGGTCCAAAGAATACATTTACTGTGCTGTAATAGGCACAAGGGAGCAAACCAAAATGTTTTGTCAGATATTAATGATTTAGATGTCCATGTCATTCTGTACACACCAAAGAAGGAACAATACATTGCCAGAAGATACAATTAGTGAACTTCCTAGCATATGAAAGCCAAGGATTTCATCCATAGATTTATTTTATTACAAATTAGCTTTCATGAAAGTTAAAACAGTCAGAATTATGACACGTTAATGCATATTTTCGTATCTATTCATGATTAAGTTGACAAGTTGAAAGTACTGAAATTAATAAGAAATGCAAACTGACATTTTTCAAACAGCCGGGCTGGTGCTTGCATTCTAAAATGTACTCACTGTGTTTATTGCATGGCCGGGCCACATGTCAAACTGCTATAAAAGAATATGACTGGACAACATTCTTACCTTATGTCTAATGGAACAAACAGGATACAAATCAAATCATCCAGAGCCTGAGGTCTTCTTTATTACAAAAAGGCCTTAATTTCGATCACTGATGAAGTGAAGAAACACCTTTTGTGATTTCACTGACTCAGGATTCTTAAATATTCATATATAGCATATATACTGAACAACAGTATGTACTTACTCTCACAGATCCTGTCATCATATCCGTCGTGCCTAGCCAGTCTGTAGGCTTTCTTATCTCCGCCATAGTCAAACTCGCACTTCCGACACTGTTGATCTGTGCCAGACTTGCACACATGGAGTACGCAGTTAGCGATCTCTGTGCATGCTGCAAACAATTGAGAACTTAGATAGCTTTACATATTTACTGTTATTCTGTAGTGATCACCATCCACATACCTTTTTCACGCTACTTAATTTATGCAGACAAGCAACGATGCACACAGAAATGTATATTAGTGCTAAAAAATGCAGAATTCTCCAGCTTTAAATTTGAGTGGCCAGACAAAATGGTCAGCATATTTTGGATCGTCAAATGAGTGGATGTGTAAGAGAGATCCTGAAATGTTAAACTTCGACAACAGCCTCTGCCATTATGCTAGTCGCCAGCTTTGTATATGACATTAAACGGTACATAACGAACCTACTGAAAACTAGCAATATAGACACACAAAGCTGTGACGTCACTGGAATGCGTACACACATGCTTCAGGCCATGACATTAAGCTTTTGTACCCAGCGAGCCGGTAAATTTTAAAAGTTACTGGCCCAAATTTAATCTGATATAAAACAGAATATGTGTGCAATGGCCAATGCCAGTGTGTTGAGGTAGTTCAGGTAGTGTATATAGGGCCTATATATGTAAATTTTGCTAATTCTTCTGGATACATCGAAAACTAATGATTCGCTAGGACAGGAATTATACACCGGTATTCCTGTTTATCACGGTACATGCACGATACATGATATTGGCATTGGCCATTGCAGAAACTCCATGTCTACGGCTATGGTACGTAAATGCGGTAGACAAACGAAGTAGACAAAAATAAATTAATTGTAACATCATTGCGAAGCAATACAGTGTTAATGTGAATGACTTCTACCTTTGTATCTGGAAGAAGCAAAATATAACAAATACAATGTTTACTCCTAATCACACAAAAAACTATTTGTTTGCATTATCAGTGTAAAGTTTGGACCAAGTGTGACGTATGCTGTTGCATTTGCATGGACACTGACCAATTAATTTTCATGTAAACTGCACAACATACCCGATCATATGCTTCCGTGAGTGGAGCCAAGTGGTTTATTTATTCAAATAATCATTGTTTATTTCAAACACTGATTAAAAACATTGCCATAAATTAACCTGTTTTAGTCTTCTTTCGGTTGTTTCACTAGTCTCACTTATCCAACTTTCACTTGGCATCGTGAATCCACCGAGAAGAGAGACAGCAGAGGCGTGGTATTGTTGTTATCCACTGTCACAACTCCATTCAGCCAAACAGCATCATTATCGAGATGCCACATTAAATTTTTTTTGCCTGATTTAACTTTTCAGTCGGAGAATTGTGTCAATATAATCAAAGTTTCAAGTTCATTCAAATTGCATCGTATCAACTGATAAAAGCTAACTCTTATTTTATGAATTAGTCAAATGCCCGGATGACAACATAATTAGCTAATTATGTATGTGCCGAGAATCTGGGCGTATACATAATTTCCATCACAATGAAAACCCCACTCTGCATGCAGGCAAAGATGTGTGCAACAAACGGTGGCACCACAGTGCGGAGCCTGGATAATCTTGGTTATTGTTTCACTGACCTAGATTTCTTCCCGATAGCGAGCAGTAGAGCTGTAGCTAGCTATGTTGGACCATTTTGAGATAATTAAGTTATTGCAAAGTGTTATACATCATTGGAAAGGTATGTAATTATGATACATCATGGTATCAGTTGTATGGCTGTATTTTAATTAGTTTTCATGTTAGAGCACTTTAAAGACACCCCATCAATGTTTTCAAAACACGTTTTTTTTATTTTTATCAAAAAAGCGTACCTGGCCTAAAAATAGACTAATATTAATGTTAATGTAATTTTTTTGACATATTATGGAAGTACGCAGTGCTCTCAACCTGTGTAGGGGTCATTCATACCAGTGCATCCATTATTTTGGTTGCAAGAGAGTTGTAAACAGTGCTATTTTGCACACTAATACAGGATCGATTGGTAAAAAGTAAAAAAAAAAGTATATACCCTACAGAGAATTTGTTTAACTCAGTATCTTCTAAGCATGTTTGACATGTATAGGTCATTAGCATTATCATGTATATATGGAAAATATTTTTTACCTGCAAACTATTATGCAGATTTTTACAGAAGCCTGTTCACAGCTGAACACATGTTGGTGCAAGATGAATATTTGACATGTGTACCATATAGGATGAACTGTAAGCTTTTATTGTCACACTTATTTTATTATTAGGGCGTGTTAGTACTTAAAGTAAGAAATAACTACTATAAATATGTACATTACAAGTACACTGGTGTCCACTTTCTCATCATATCAATATGTGTGGATTGTTAAGTGTTAACTATTCTGACACAATATTGCATACCAACTATCAGTTGTATATAATTTTGTACATAATATGTTGCTTCTTTAATTTGTGGCTAATTAAAAAACAATTTTAAGTTATTTATTTGGTAAAACACTGCATGTATGATGAAAATGGAAATATATGCACAAGTTTTAAAGTAAATGTCATATAATGGCTTGTTCATCTAAAACCTTATAATTATATTACACTGTTGAAATACTGAGATTAGCATTAACGACTAAAGTAATACAACACATTAAAATTATAACCTTTTGCACTAATAAATGTTGGCTTTAAAATCATACAATCAAACTTAAAAGACATACAGGTTTCTTAATTAATGTCTCACGTTACCTATTAATGTCACGTGACACAGACAGATTCATACATCTTCACCCATCATTATACCCAAAATGGATAAATTTTGCATAAACAAATATTTACATAACTAGTCATTAGTCACTATATATAAGTCGTATCCATGGTTATAACAATACTTCTAATGAAAAGCAACCAGAATGCACAGTGTAAATAATATTAACATTCCAAGTGTGAGACTGTCAGCCTTGAGCTAATGCCAGTAATAGATGTCTTTCCTCGTCTAGTCTGCTGGGACATCCTTTGACAGGTCAGTCAAGCTGTCACTTTGCAAGTTTGTTTACATTTTTATATCCCGCCTAAATGAGCAAAACACCCTCCAGAACTTCAAACATACACTGCTACACGATAATATAGTTCGATAGATCAATTACTACTTACACAAGTACTCGAAGAACGGATCTTTATGAACTTTAAACATAGCATACCCGATAATTTATTATTCTGATCTTTGTGTGGCGCCACCTAACGTTCTCATTGCTAGATAATTCTTGGCTTCAGAGGACAGTGATAGGGGGTTGTTTTAGTTGTACAGTAGCCACACTTAGCCACAATAAAAAAAAATTATTTTTGTGTTAATAAATTATCAATGAAAGACATACAATTCTTTTTTCGTGAATCAAGGTGAATTCCGGATTTGCGAGAATCATGAAATTGTTACCTTAAAAAACAAAATACTTTAACTTAAAAAGTAAAATACGATGTACATCAGAATAAAGTACGTTTATTCAGCTTTACAGGCATATGGTCTATGTCAGCTGCTATGGACCGTTAAAGGCACCCCATATAAACGGGCCTCTGTGGGTACACGTTTTGGTTGACTTGCCGATCACAGCACTACTAGCGCCGCTTCACGAGCTCCGGCATTGCTATCTGTCGCAAATATTACTGTTTGCAGGCATGTTATTTGTAACAACCTCACTTTTTTAGCTACAACAAAAACATACGCTATGTTCACAAAAACATGTTTAATAAACGTCCAATAAGTATTGATAAAAGTGCGATATTAGACATTATTAAATAACCTCCCAAACTCTACCTCCTCAGCCCCTTCACTGTCGCTGGGAGTCCTTCCAGAGTCGACTAGACCGCAGTCTCCACAAACTGCAGCCAGTCCTCATCACTCCATAAATACCATCAGATCGTGTATATAGATTTTAATATAGTTTTTAACCTAAAACCACCAATTGTTGCCCCAATAGCTGTGCGATGTCTTTTAACTGGCCCTGACCGGAACTACCAACGGACACAGACGCCGCAGGACTTACGACGCTCCTAAGGAGCCCAGTCCTTCACAGGAAGAAGAACTTACCTTCGACTTCGTACCGGCGAAGCCATGTTTTATTTTGTCGCCCGGTGCATATACATCGGGAACAATCGGGCGGCCCGATCGGCAGTTTTCGTGTGCGTGCGCATCGCCCCGAATACATCAAGTGACAATTGGGCGCCCCGGTTCGATTTGGGCCGTCCTATCGCTATTCGGGTGGTAAATCAAGTCCGCTCTCTGATTCTTAGCATCCTATTATCGTTTATAGCATATTCGCGAGGTGTCACTACTCAACTCCGCAGGCGTCGTCGTCATAGAGCGTAGAATCTCCTACGCTTTTTAGCGTGGAAACAAGCTCGATATTAGATTAATGGGACTGTTGTAGACTGTTGTTTGACCGGGGTGTAATGCTACAGAAACCCGATAGTCCCGACGTCAGGACAATAAAATGTGCAATTTAAGCAGGAGGCAAATAATTATATCGAGGATTGCCAATACTGGGAGAAATGCGCGGATCGGGGGGGGGGGGCATGCGCCTTTACTCTCATCACAAACAAAAAAGTCATTCTGGTAATGGACATAGTTATCGACATCAGACAAATTGCAGATGCGGAGTATAGTGACAGCGGTCTCGATCTCAATGCGTTGTGAAAAGCAGACATGAGAAACAACTTGGAGGTAGACACCCTAGAACTATACTGGCGTCGCTTTGTTTCCGTACCCTTTCTAGACTACCTTCTTAACACGAGATTCAGTGTGATCATAGGGAAAGCTGTGTTCGGTCTGAAGCTCTCGCCCAATAACGGGGGCAAGCTGACAGATGCTAACATAATCGAACTCCAATAATGCTACTGCCATGACCAGCCCCCACCCCGAACTGATTTTGTTTTGTTTATTTAATTAGTATGATTATAAAATTATCCACGGTGGTTCACAAATCATCCCCCTGTGCATACTATCACTATGTAATGCCCCGGAATACACCATTTCAAGAATATTAAACACATTACCCGAACCCCCTTGCATGGGTGGCTGCGCCCCCCGTTGGTCAAATCCTAGATCCCTGGGAGTGCATCAAAACTAGGATCTCGCAAGGGGAGCCAAAGGGGGTCATTCCATGTAGCGGCGCAACGGGAAAATATGGGGGGAAAATATGGGGAGAAATGTAAATGCAAGACAAAAGGAGGCACGACCCAACGGCCTCCCCCTAAATACGCCACAGGTAAAAGTGGTTGAAAAATTATTAGAAAAGACGTGTGCAATGACGACACAGGTACGTTCACATCAGGTACGTTCACGTCTTGCTGATATATCACGCGGTGTGTCAATGTCAGCGCTCTTTGTACTATGCAATTAGACAGACGTGGTATGAATTGCCATATAATATACCAGGTGCTCGGAACAAGTATGAGAGGGTATGGCAGGGTCTCAACCTCCCAGTTCCCATCTGTTTTTGGAGGGCCAACCTCCCAACTCAGGTCCGTCCTCATGGTTCTTAAAAAGGGGGTTCTTTTACACACACACACAATCAGCATGGGATTATTGGGATGATTTATTAAAAAAAATATTACAAATTAAAAGAATTATCTCAGAACTCCAATCTTGACATTTTATTAGGTTATAACACTTGTTGACGACCTTTTGAGAATGGTTCATTTACATTCATGTCCATGCAAGACCCGTGTTTCCATACTTACGTTTGTCACAGCACGTGTCCCAGTAATCTTCCGGGCAGTCGCAGTGTCCGGCCTGCGGAGTCCCGCCGTTGTTACAGAACCTGTTGCACGCCTGGGTTTGGCTGGAGTCGTCGTTACATTCCCGGCCAGCGCAAGACGCAGACGTTCCTACAAGTCGAGTCCGACGATGCGTGCCCGCGTTGCCACAAGGGTCAGTGCAAGCGCTCCATGACGACCACTGCTGCCACGAGCAGTCGATTTTTGTGCATGCGGGACGACTACTCCTACTCCACCACCCGGCTGACGCTGGACCGACCAGAAACAGACACAGAACAAGCAGCAACCAACGCGGCGCCATCCTTCTGGTGCGCGATAGTTACGTTAAACGTCCCTCGACGTGTCTTTGCAACCCTGTCAAAACAGCAAGTGAACAATTCTAAATAGCGCCGGACCCGTTTTATCGGTTCCTAGTCACACAGTCCAATGATATTCTGTTTCGACTCTGTATTAGACGCGCTTCGCTGGTCAAGCGTCAGAGCACCAATAACGGGGATGGCCGTATCCAGCCGCTTGTAGCGTTGTGACTGCAGGCCGCCAATAGCGCACTGTCCCTGCAAACGTCATTCGCCGACATACTTTGTTGTTATCGTACTGCATGAGGAGATAGCTGAGTTACGCAGTGTGGCGCAAGTGTTTGATTTGGTGCAAGGACGCATCAGAACACCCCATCTAAACGGCGTCGGGCAACGACCGAATCTAAGTGTTGGCTGGCGATCTCTATAACAGGTGAGCTGTTGACTGTATATCGATGGCTAGATTTGTGCAACATGACATTGTGACTTTAGATATTTCTTTGTAAATGTTTCAGTCATCTTCAATTGAACAAAACTGGTTTTACCATCTGTAATTGTACTAAGCATGATGTGAACCTTCGTTTCGACCTATCGGACCTCGTCAGTAAAGTTGGCCTTGTACTAGAACGACCAATATTCAAACACTTTCAAGTAATCATATTGCCAGCCTTACATTTATATGCTATATTTCATTGAAGTTTAAAGACACGCCAAAACTGTTTTGACCACATCCAGTGGTTTGTTCACCAAAAATGCAACAACATAGTAACTAAGACACCAACCGGAAGAAATCAATGAAGTTACACCCGGATGAATACGTGTCGAGTACGCTCTGCGTGTCGAGTACGCACTGCGTGTCGAGTACGCACTGCGTGTCGAGTACGCACTGCGTGTCGAGTTCACACTGCGAACGGTTCCGTTCGGGGAAAAGTGCAACCTTTGTACCGTTCGAAATTTTATATCAAGGTTCTCATACGTAAATCATTTCACGAAGTTTTCGTAGTTGGCGCTTAGCGTGCTTGTTCGCAGCACACTTGGTGTATCACAGGACTGTTCCGTCATAACACGCAACTGTTTCACAATCAACCAGCGTGGTTATGTGTGTCGGGGGGGGGGGGTGGGGGGCGGAGGGGGGCTCAATACATCCTTAAGACAAATTCAACGTTTTGTGGGTGCACCTAACTATTGTTCTGAGTTACGTAATTTACGTAAAACATCCACATAGGTTCCTTCGACGTAATACCCCAACCCCTGACAGGGCGGATCTAGGATCACGTTGAAACTTTTAATGTTTTAGTGTATTATATATATATATATATATATATATATATATATATATATATATATATATATATATATATATAATGTGTATGCATGTATGTATGTATGGTTAGTGTAAATCAATCAGTGGCAGCTCAATGAGCGCTCAGAAGATTGATGTACCTCATAAAAATACAGCAGGTCAATAAACTCGTTGAAACGTCTAATGTATTAGTGTATTGTACGTATATGTATGGTTAGTGTATTGTGCGTATATGTATGGTTAGTGTATTGTACGTATATGTATGCATTGTTAATGTGCATCAATCAGTAGCAATTCAATGAGCGCTCAGATGATTAATGAACAGGTTTATTTTTGGTGCTTCCTTGTGTAGCCAACTTTCAATAATTGCTTGGATGTCAAGTTTGATGTCCTTGTGTATATAAAGTAGCACCGACTTATTGAGACGATCCTGGTGCTCCGTATTACGGTTTTCAAATTCTACTGAAATTTGCGGACGACATTAAAGTGTTTAGAAAGGTTATAAATGAAGGTAATAAACAACTTTACAAAACGATCTAGACAAATTAGTTTAATGGTCTGAAAAAATTACATATTTTATTCAATTTTAAGAAATGCAAATGCCTACACACGACACGGGTACTTGGGCGTAAACAATAAAATAGAATATACTATTATGGGTACTACCGTAAAAGAAAAGGACTTACGATTAACAATGCGTGCTGATATGAAAGCTTCAGAGCAGTGTGGTATTGCAGCTTCAGAGGGTAATCAAATTATTGGTTGATTAGGAGAAATATAACATACATCCTGAACACCAAGTCCCATGATGCCTCAGTGTCTATATTCACTATTAAGGTCACCTCGCTATTATGGTCACTTTACTCAGTCCCGTGGGTGACCGTAATACCGAGGTTCCACTGTATAAGGAAAACTAGGTAATTATACCTATGTATAAAGCAACAGGTAGGCCTCATTTAGAATACTGTATACAAGTTTGGAGACCATATATTAAGCAGGATATAGATACGCTTGAACGAAAACAGAGGAAAACAACTAAAATTATTCCAGAATTGAGAGACCGTAGTTATGAAGAACGCCTAAAAGAATGTGGTTTAACAACCCTAGAGACAAAGAGGTTAAGAAGAGATCAAATTGAAGTTTTTTATGATATTGACTGGGTATGAAGAAAGTTATAAAAATATTTTCTTCTCACTCAAGAAAGATAATAGAACTAGAGGACATGAGGTAAAATTAGTAAAGGATCAGTGTAGATTGGTATGAGGAAGTACTCACTCGCACAGAGTTAAAATTAAATTAATGGAACAAATAATCTACAAATTGTGTAACTGCTAGCAGTCTGGTTATGTTTAAAAACAAGGTTGACACGTATCACAGGAGGGCGGGTTACACGTAAACGAAAACATTTTAGACTCTCCGTAAGCCAATGGCTTCCTTGTCCACTTGTCATTTACGCATTTGCATTGGGTGGCAATCTTGCTAAGACTTGATTGCATTAGATAAAGGTGAATCAAATCAATGTTGCGTAGATGCAGCGAGCAAGTGCTTATGGTAAGAGATACCTGCACAGTCATATCCAGGTGTCTACACGTATAATGAAAATATCCAGTAGTTTTGCGTTATCCATCGTGTCAAATGCGGCGCTTAGACGGTCATGCGCAGTCCTAATCACCCAAAGTAGGCGGTCTCGGTCGGGTGGTTTCGCCTGTACGCGGACTGAAATGTGTCCGTCAGTGATTCCTTGAATATGTGAGCGGTCAGTCTGTTGGACACAACCTCTTCAATTACTTTCGAAAATTGGGATGTATTGCTGAATTGGCGGTAGTTACATGAGCAGGTGGTAGAGGATCAAGTAAGCACGATTTACACGTTCTTGTGATGGTGGCTGTTATTTCGAGTACTGTTGTCGGTGTAAAAGTGTCAATCGGCGTGTCAAAGCAACGTGTTTCACGCGGCGGCGTGATGCGCTGTCTGACTGTATGTAAACGTATGCGAATTTCGACTACTTTGTTGTTATAGTCCGAAAATGCGCTGCAACAATCAACGGCGGTGTAATGTTCTGAAGGTGACGACTTCCCACTCAGTAAACATGGTACCGGGGTCTGACGAGGGTGCTGGCGAGGAGCCGCTTAAAGAGTGCTGGTGCTGGCGAGGAGCCGCTTAAAGAGTCCTGGTGCTGGCGAGGAGCCGCTTAAAGAGTGCTGGTGCTGGCGAGGAGCCGCTTAAAGAGTGCTGGTGCTGGCGAGGAGCCGCTTAAAGAGTGCTGGTGCTGGCGAGGAGCCGCTTAAACAGTGCTGGTGCTGGCGAGGAGCCGCTTAAACAGTGCTGGTGCTGGCGAGGAGCCGCTTAAAGAGTGCTCGACACGTGGAAAGAAAGGACACGGTCGACAAAAAGAGTGACTGCGCTCAGAGTGGAAGGTAGAAGAGAAGAGGAAGATAGAGTTGGGAGGACTGCGTAAAGATTGATTTAGGGAAGTGGGAGGGGAGTGGGAGGGGAGAGGGAGTGGAGTGGGAGGGGAGTGGGAGGGGAGTGGGAGGGAGTGGGAGGGGAGTGGGAGGGGAGTGGGAGGGGAGTGGGAGGGAGTGGAAGGGGAGTGGGAGGGAGTGGGAGTTAGTGGGAGGGGAGTGGGAGGGAGTGGGAGGGAAGTGGGATGGGAGTGGGAGGGAAGTGGGAGGGGAGTGGGAGGGAGTGGGAGGGTAGTGGGGGGAGAGGGAGGGAGTGGGAGGGGAGTGGGAGAACGAGGGATGGGGCAGTGAAACAGGATCAGTGACGTAGAAGAGAAAACGAATATCGACGACTGGTGGCGGTGCCAGCCTCACCCCGGACTTCATGGATAAAGAGGAGAACAACAACACCCTGACACTCGTCACGGTAGTGGTTTGTTTTCGTGAATGCAGTCAGCTTTTACTCATCACGGGCTGCCAAGTACATTTGGCGATGAACCTCCAACTTTGTACGTCTCCACAGCGACTCGTTCTCTCGTCGTTGTCTCCTCGCGCTGTCAATATCCATTGTCTCACGGATTGGGTTTGTCACCCCGCACGACAGTCCGTCGCTCAGGCGCATGCGTGTCGATACATGTGCTTAGGGAAGCGTTGTGGCTGGTGACAAGTTAATCTCCACTGGATGTTGACGCCATGGCTGATAATGACTCACAAGGACGCCATGGCTGATAATTACTCACAAGGACACCATGGCCCATAATGACTCACAAGGACGCCATGGCCCATAATGACTCACAAGGACGCCATGGCCCATATTGATTCACAAGGACGCCATGGCCCATAATGACTCACAAGGACGCCATGGCCGATAATGACTCACAAGAACGCCATGGCCGATAATGACTCACAAGAACGCCATGGCCGATAATGACTCACAAGAACGCCATGGCCCATAATGACTCACAAGAACGCCATGGCCGATAATGACTCACAAGTCGATCGTGTGTTGAAATAATCGGCGTCAAACGAGCTGTAGTTGCGTTTTGGTTTATATGTCGATATCGTAGATGGTATGTTGGTGACATACATAGCCAAATGGTCTTCTTTTGGGTTATCATAAAGTCCACTATGTGGCCTGCAGAGTGTGTAGGATATCTAACTCAATCAACTTGAAACGGCGAAGCTAGATGTATTCAAGGTTTTTATCGGCAAACAACGACACGGATGGTATTGATAATTGCATTGCAAAAACAAAAGTCGTTTGACAGATACAAAGAAAAGAGAAGTATTTATGATAATATGTGGTAAAATAAACACACAGTTTCTTTGGACACCATGTTGTTTACTCGAGGTTTTGGGATGAGGGTTCGCATGACGTAGCCTTCCTCGGAGATTGCCGAGAACTGTTTGTTATGTATGTTTGTTATGTATGTTTGTTATGTATGTTTGTTATGTATGTCTGTTATGTATGTCTGTTATGTATGTCTGTTATGTGTGTCTGTTATGCGTGTTTGTTATGTATGTTTGTTATGTATGTCTGTTATGTATGTCTGTTATTTATGTCTGTTATGTATGTCTGTTATGTATGTCTGTTATGTATGTCTGTTATGTGTGTCTGTTAAGTATGTATGTTATGTGTGTCTGTTATGTGTGTTTGTTATGTATGTTTGTTATGAAACATAAATAGTGCAAACAATGAAAGCACAAATGGTTGTGTTGTTGAATGACTTTTTCGGTCCCACAAACAAAACACCTATTTATATATTATTTATCTTAAGACTAATACAATGCTGTTGTCTTTGCCACAGCGTCCATAAACCAGTGAACCATGGGTCGCCTAGCGGCGGTGGCTACGACGGTCTTGAGTGTATGGCTGTCGGTCGTCATGCTGCAGCAACCTGTCGTCTCGCTAGTACCGATAGCAAAGATTTGGGACGTAGGGAACGCTATAACAAATTGCTACGGAGGTTTGTATAGTTTCATGCGCCTTGTCTTATCAATCAGGAGCTTTGATCTCATCTTAGGATAAAGCTGCGTGTTATTGTAGCGTACGTGTTATTGCAGCGTACGTGTTATTGTAGCGTACACACATCATGTGGAGTATACTTCAATTAAACGTACGTTGTTCATGCTGTTATATAAATAGGCATACATCTTCATCTATTGACATTTGTGTAATAAATAAACACGTTGCTTTATAATTGTAGCAGTCACAAATGCACTGCCGGACGGTAGCAAGACTATGGAAAGGTAAGAAGATTTTGTTTTATAATTAAAATTCATACAACGTGTGTCTGTGGTATCCGAGGTTATATAGTGATATACAGTTATACTGCAAAAATGAGATCCTGTATGTTGTGGCGAAGAATACCACCATTGACTTACGAAGATGATGAGATTACATAATATTTGCCGTTATTTACAGACTGCCACCATCGACAATGAGTCGATTCATCGACATGGTCGAGTTGCTCGAGACGCGACTCAGCGACAACTCCGCAGAGAACGTGGCAGCGTACCTCCGCATACTTAGTTTTAAAGTCAAACCCCTAAAAGAAGAATTGTTTATGCGTCAGGTGTGCGGCCAGTTGACGACGCCGATCCTCCCGTGGACGTTAAATAAAACAGAAGAAACAGAGTTCAAGGAGATGATAGCTCGAGAAATAAATGGATACGTTGGCCGAGTGTTGGAGCCAGAAGGGAATCACGTGGCGATGGGTCAAGTCATCGCAGGCATCAGCTGCGGCGGATTCGAGAGAGACACGGAATTGACTGTAGCAGGAAAGTTTTTTCGCAGTCGCACCTCGACAATCTATTTTTGCCGACGATCTCCGGAGATATCGGTCGTACGGTAGTAAATGCCTATCTCGCATCGCGACAGACTGGTACCGTCAGCCAAATAGAAAGGGCCAATGTTGAACCTGTTGTTTCGGAGGTAACCAATGCTTTGGTGTACGGAGATATGGACGGCGTCATTCTAGGCACTATTACACCTATGATAGCCAAGAAACAGTGGAAATTTAGTCGTATTTTCCGTGAATATTACCTCAAAGATGGGATCCAAGTTGGCGGTCGGGTATTCAGTGCCGGAAACAGAGCTGAGATATTCGGCGAAATTCTCTTTGACGTTGAACTCAAGATGCAGAGTGAAGCTGCAGCCGGAGTATACTATAGCACAATTAGGTCGTGGCCGAAAAAACTCACAGGAAATGTATCAAATCCATTTCAGATTTATTAAATCCTTCTACTATTTTGTTTTCTATTGTTTCAACCTTATGGAATATGGTTGAAGACTTTGCTGAAAAAACAAGACTGGTAAAATTAGTTCCGAAAATGGTGGATAACTTCTACAAGACGTATGTGAGGTGCCCGAAAGTGAAGACAAAGTATACGTTGCTCTACTTCGTCGACCTGGTGAGACAGCTGGAGACAGAGACGCGTCTCGGGGTCGTGGACATGACACAGGCAATCGTTGGCGTGAGTGAATATTTCAAGTCGTCTTACTTCAGAGTGATGTTGGACGTTGACGACCACGGACACGAGCACCAAGACGGTTTCGCCTGGTACGTACTCCGGGAGATGATAACACACGGCTTTTCCCCCTACTATAAAAGGCGGGAGTTGGGAGTCATCGAAGCAGGCGGAGACGTGGTGGCCATCGGTCACGTCCTCGCCGGGATCCACGCAGGCACTGACCGCAACACTCATATTGCACAGAAGTTAAAATATTACAAGGCAGACACTCTGTACGGCGCGACGGTGGCAGGCAGTCTCGCCCAAGCGGCTGTCAAACGTCATACAGCGAGGACAAAGAAAGGACACGGTCGACAAAAAGAGTGACTGCGCTCAGAGTGGAAGGTAGAAGAGAAGAGGAAGATAGAGTTGGGAGGACTGCGTAAAGATTGATTTAGGGAAGTGGGAGGGGAGTGGGAGGGGAGAGGGAGTGGAGTGGGAGGAGTGGGAGGAGTGGGAGGGGAGGGAGTGGGAGGGGAGTGGGAGTGGGAGGGGAGGGGGAGGGAGTGGAAGGGGAGTGGGAGGGAGTGGGAGTTAGTGGGAGGGAGTGGGAGGGAGTGGGAGGGAAGTGGGATGGGAGTGGGAGGGAAGTGGGAGGGGAGTGGGAGGGAGTGGGAGGGTAGTGGGGAGAGGGAGGGAGTGGGAGGGAGTGGGAGAACGAGGGATGGGGCAGTGAAACAGGATCAGTGACGTAGAAGAGAAAACGAATATCGACGACTGGTGGCGGTGCCAGCCTCACCCCGGACTTCATGGATAAAGAGGAGAACAACAACACCCTGACACTCGTCACGGTAGTGGTTTGTTTTCGTGAATGCAGTCAGCTTTTACTCATCACGGGCTGCCAAGTACATTTGGCGATGAACCTCCAACTTTGTACGTCTCCACAGCGACTCGTTCTCTCGTCGTTGTCTCCTCGCGCTGTCAATATCCATTGTCTCACGGATTGGGTTTGTCACCCCGCACGACAGTCCGTCGCTCAGGCGCATGCGTGTCGATACATGTGCTTAGGGAAGCGTTGTGGCTGGTGACAAGTTAATCTCCACTGGATGTTGACGCCATGGCTGATAATGACGCACAAGGACGCCATGGCTGATAATTACTCACAAGGACACCATGGCCCATAATGACTCACAAGGACGCCATGGCCCATAATGACTCACAAGGACGCCATGGCCCATATTGATTCACAAGGACGCCATGGCCCATAATGACTAACAAGGACGCCATGGCCGATAATGACTCACAAGAACGCCATGGCCGATAATGACTCACAAGAACGCCATGGCCGATAATGACTCACAAGAACGCCATGGCCCATAATGACTCACAAGAACGCCATGGCCGATAATGACTCACAAGTCGATCGTGTGTTGAAATAATCGGCGTCAAACGAGCTGTAGTTGCGTTTTGGTTTATATGTCGATATCGTAGATGGTATGTTGGTGACATACATAGCCAAATGGTCTTCTTTTGGGTTATCATAAAGTCCACTATGTGGCCTGCAGAGTGTGTAGGATATCTAACTCAATCAACTTGAAACGGCGAAGCTAGATGTATTCCAAGGTTTTTATCGGCAAACAACGACACGGATGGTATTGATAATTGCATTGCAAAAACAAAAGTCGTTTGACAGATACAAAGAAAAGAGAAGTATTTATGATAATATGTGGTAAAATAAACACACAGTTTCTTTGGACACCATGTTGTTTACTCGAGGTTTTGGGATGAGGGTTCGCATGACGTAGCCTTCCTCGGAGATTGCCGAGAACTGTTTGTTATGTATGTTTGTTATGTATGTTTGTTATGTATGTTTGTTATGTATGTCTGTTATGTATGTCTGTTATGTATGTCTGTTATGTGTGTCTGTTATGCGTGTTTGTTATGTATGTTTGTTATGTATGTCTGTTATGTATGTCTGTTATTTATGTCTGTTATGTATGTCTGTTATGTATGTCTGTTATGTATGTCTGTTATGTGTGTCTGTTAAGTATGTATGTTATGTGTGTCTGTTATGTGTGTTTGTTATGTATGTTTGTTATGAAACATAAATAGTGCAAACAATGAAAGCACAAATGGTTGTGTTGTTGAATGACTTTTTCGGTCCCACAAACAAAACACCTATTTATATATTATTTATCTTAAGACTAATACAATGCTGTTGTCTTTGCCACAGCGTCCATAAACCAGTGAACCATGGGTCGCCTAGCGGCGGTGGCTACGACGGTCTTGAGTGTATGGCTGTCGGTCGTCATGCTGCAGCAACCTGTCGTCTCGCTAGTACCGATAGCAAAGATTTGGGACGTAGGGAACGCTATAACAAATTGCTACGGAGGTTTGTATAGTTTCATGCGCCTTGTCTTATCAATCAGGAGCTTTGATCTCATCTTAGGATAAAGCTGCGTGTTATTGTAGCGTACGTGTTATTGCAGCGTACGTGTTATTGTAGCGTACACACATCATGTGGAGTATACTTCAATTAAACGTACGTTGTTCATGCTGTTATATAAATAGGCATACATCTTCATCTATTGACATTTGTGTAATAAATAAACACGTTGCTTTATAATTGTAGCAGTCACAAATGCACTGCCGGACGGTAGCAAGACTATGGAAAGGTAAGAAGATTTTGTTTTATAATTAAAATTCATACAACGTGTGTCTGTGGTATCCGAGGTTATATAGTGATATACAGTTATACTGCAAAAATGAGATCCTG
Organism: Lamellibrachia satsuma; assembly: GCA_033239005.1. Classification (NCBI taxonomy): domain Eukaryota; kingdom Metazoa; phylum Annelida; class Polychaeta; order Sabellida; family Siboglinidae; genus Lamellibrachia; species Lamellibrachia satsuma. The sequence continues at coordinate 10,303,346 of BSQZ01000016.1, read as the reverse complement.
TATGTTGTGGCGAAGAATACCACCATTGACTTACGAAGATGATGAGATTACATAATATTTGCCGTTATTTACAGACTGCCACCATCGACAATGAGTCGATTCATCGACATGGTCGAGTTGCTCGAGACGCGACTCAGCGACAACTCCGCAGAGAACGTGGCAGCGTACCTCCGCATACTTAGTTTTAAAGTCAAACCCCTAAAAGAAGAATTGTTTATGCGTCAGGTGTGCGGCCAGTTGACGACGCCGATCCTCCCGTGGACGTTAAATAAAACAGAAGAAACAGAGTTCAAGGAGATGATAGCTCGAGAAATAAATGGATACGTTGGCCGAGTGTTGGAGCCAGAAGGGAATCACGTGGCGATGGGTCAAGTCATCGCAGGCATCAGCTGCGGCGGATTCGAGAGAGACACGGAATTGACTGTAGCAGGAAAGTTTTTCGCAGTCGCACCTCGACAATCTATTTTTGCCGACGATCTCCGGAGATATCGGTCGTACGGTAGTAAATGCCTATCTCGCATCGCGACAGACTGGTACCGTCAGCCAAATAGAAAGGGCCAATGTTGAACCTGTTGTTTCGGAGGTAACCAATGCTTTGGTGTACGGAGATATGGACGGCGTCATTCTAGGCACTATTACACCTATGATAGCCAAGAAACAGTGGAAATTTAGTCGTATTTTCCGTGAATATTACCTCAAAGATGGGATCCAAGTTGGCGGTCGGGTATTCAGTGCCGGAAACAGAGCTGAGATATTCGGCGAAATTCTCTTTGACGTTGAACTCAAGATGCAGAGTGAAGCTGCAGCCGGAGTATACTATAGCACAATTAGGTCGTGGCCGAAAAAACTCACAGGGAAATGTATCAAATCCATTTCAGATTTATTAAATCCTTCTACTATTTTGTTTTCTATTGTTTCAACCTTATGGAATATGGTTGAAGACTTTGCTGAAAAAACAAGACTGGTAAAATTAGTTCCGAAAATGGTGGATAACTTCTACAAGACGTATGTGAGGTGCCCGAAAGTGAAGACAAAGTATACGTTGCTCTACTTCGTCGACCTGGTGAGACAGCTGGAGACAGAGACGCGTCTCGGGGTCGTGGACATGACACAGGCAATCGTTGGCGTGAGTGAATATTTCAAGTCGTCTTACTTCAGAGTGATGTTGGACGTTGACGACCACGGACACGAGCACCAAGACGGTTTCGCCTGGTACGTACTCCGGGAGATGATAACACACGGCTTTTCCCCCTACTATAAAAGGCGGGAGTTGGGAGTCATCGAAGCAGGCGGAGACGTGGTGGCCATCGGTCACGTCCTCGCCGGGATCCACGCAGGCACTGACCGCAACACTCATATTGCACAGAAGTTAAAATATTACAAGGCAGACACTCTGTACGGCGCGACGGTGGCAGGCAGTCTCGCCCAAGCGGCTGTCAAACGTCATACAGCGAGGACAAAGACATCGGACACGGTGGGAGCGACAGGGACGTGGGACCGCTCCCGCTGCCCGCCCAAGTACCTACTCAAGAGGAGCATCAGGTCAGGTCAGCACACGACACGCGCTGAACTGTTGGGCGACATCGACGGCTTCGTGCTGGGAAAGCAACTTCCCGTCTGGCTGCATGGTGACCCGACACTGAAGCTGAGCACGGTTCTAGAGCGTTACTATGGCACTGGCATCAACGACGTGTCCAAGGATGTGCGGTTCGACCAGTTTCAGATGCTCTCCCTCAACAAAGATAAGGTGATCGAACAAACGACGCTGGCCTGTAAAGATATTCAACGTAAGGCCGCCATAATCAAGTTCTTCGACGATAACAGCTTTTGTAAAGATGTTGCCAAAGAAGCAGTGAACAAATTCTACAGATCGGTTTTACAAACCAGTGGTAAGTATTATGTAAACACTAAATAAAACTGATTGAAAATTCCCTCCCTTTTTACTAGCCTCATTTCAAACTCAGTTGGCGAAAAATCAAACCTACCTAGTATCCACGGCAACATGCTAGCTTTTTTCTGTCATGTGATCGGCGAGAAGGTGGAAGTCACCCCTATGATTGGGATTCACCCGCACAGTGTTTACCATTTGGGAGATCCACTATTTTGGGCCTTACAAAATCTAACGACTAAAGTAAATTATTTGGTTAATTTGAAAAAAATAGGCATTTTATTTATTAAATCGACTGTGGATGTTACATAAATTATTTTCACACTACACACTTGGACATTAACGAACCGGATTTGCGATAGGCTAAATCAGTTGAGGATGGAATTGTAAGTTGTCCTAGCTGCTCTTTACATATGATTTTCCGTTAGCAAACATCTGCTTTTCTAAACAATTAGAACGTTAGTAAAACTTCCGTTGCCTTATGACAACACGATATAGTCATTGTTAAAACGCATTTCATGTAATCGATGCCAATCGTGCGTCTGTCTTCAGATTCAACATTTTCGAGTTCCTCTCTTCCAAACTATGGGACTTTGGTGAAAACCTACCCGGGACAGATGAGGGAATCCGACCTACGCAAACAAATCGGTGGAAGTCTTCAGATACCTACAGGCCGGGCGGCCACCGAGGCCCTACGGCTGTCAATGATGTTAAACAAGATGGCCGGCCACCACATCACTTTGCCTCAGGCGACGGGGGCAGTCATCGGTCGCGACAAGAAGGTGTACATACATGATCTGACAGCGTTGAAGAAGTACCTCACGCAGAAGTACAAAGCTCCAAAAACAGCCACATCGGTGTCGACGTTGGGCTGGAAGAGTGGCATCTTGATACTTGACCCGTCCGTCGGCAGTGTCGGCTCCGTCGGCCTGTGGGACGGCAGCAAGATGCACCAGACGCCAGACCTCAGTCGTCAACCGAACGTCGCCATGAACCTATGGACGTCGCCGAAGGGTGAGTGTTTCAAATGTTTCCCAATTATGCTGATCTTATCTCAATCCAGTGGTGTATTTAGGGGGGCATTGCACCCCTTTGGTTCACAGTTTTATTTCGTATGTAACCTGTTGCCCCACTGCTTGGTAACTTGATAAACTAATGGGTGATTAAGCTTACTCCCCATTTGGCCTCCCCCTTTGGCCTCCCCCTTTGGCCTCCCCCTTTGGCCTCCTCCTTTGGCCTCCCCTTTGGTCTCCGCTTTGGTCTCTCCCTTTGGTCTCCCCCTTTGGCCTCCCCCTTTGGCCTCCTCCTTTGGCCTCCTCCTTTGGCCTCCCCCTTTGGCCTCCCCTTTGGTCTCCCCCTTTGGCCTCCCCCTTTGGCCTCCCCCTTTGGCCTCCCCCTTTGGCCTCCCCTTTGGCCTCCCCCTTTGGCCTCCCTTTTGGTCTCCCCTTTGGTCTCCCAATTTGGTCTCCCCTTTGGTCTCTCCCTTTGATCTCCCCCTTTGGCCTCCCTTTTGGTCTCCCCTTTGGTCTCCCTATTTGGTCTCCCCTTTGGTCTCTCCTTTTGGCCTTCCCCTTTGGCCTCCTCCTTTGGCCTCCCCTTTGGTCTCCCAATTTGGTCTCCCCTTTGGTCTCTCCCTTTGGTCTCCCCCTTTGGCCTCCCTTTTGGTCTCCCCTTTGGTCTCCCCATTTGGTCTCCCCTTTGGTCTCTCCTTTTGGTCTCCCCCTTTGGTCTCGCCCTTTGGTCTCCCCCTTTGGCCTCCTCCTTTGGTCTCCCATTTAGTCTCCCCCTTTGGTCTCCCATTTGGTCTCCCCCTTTGGTCTCTCCCTTTGGTCTCTCCCTTTGGTCTCCCCTTTGGCCTCCTCCTTTGGTCTCCCATTTGGTATCCTCCTTTGGCCTCCCATTTGGTCTCCCCTTTGGTCTCTCCCTTTGGTCTCTCCCTTTCGTCTCCCCCTTTGGTCTCCTCCTTTGGCCTTCCATTTGGTCTCCCCCTTTGGTCTCCCCCTTTGGTCTCTCCCTTTTGTCTCCTCCTTTGGCCTCCCATTTGGTCTCCCCCTTTTGTCTCTCCCTTTGGTCTCTCCCTTTGGTCTCCCCCTTTGGTCTCCTCCTTTGGCCTCCCATTTGGTCTCCCCCTTTGGTCTCCCCCTTTGGTCTCTCCCTTTGGTCTCCTCCTTTGGCCTCCCATTTGGTCTCCCCCTTTGGTTTCTCCCTTTGGTCTCTCCCTTTGGCCTTCACTTTGCGGACTACCGGAGCATTAGGTCAAATACGGCCCAATCCGGAAATAAGTATCATTAATTTGACATCTGCAGGAACGTTCCGAATTATCACGAGAAACAACACATCCAAACATGAACTCCAGCGTGACGAAATCACTATTTGCACAGATTTTAAGAGATACAATTACCAATTCGATAAGTAATTTATTTGATATTGATAAACCAAATGTATACTTATTGATACGAACAGTCAGCTTAATAAAACATAATGAAAAAATCGGTAAAGGCAACATTATATTTATTTTTTATTAAATTAAAAATTCGTGATTAGTTCTCTGCTGACCACACGTGGAAGCTGAATACACATTCTGATACGTGCAGAAACACACTTACAGGTATCCACAATTACAGTCGAATAAATGTAGTATTTCAACCATTGCAAGCCATACCTAGTCCGTGACGGAATCATACAATTATTGTGACGGTATCACGAGTGTGCTGTTCATATGTTTTTCCTCTTGGAATGTATTGGTTGTCAACCAGATAGATGAATGTCAACAACTAAAAAAACGCCAAACTTTTAAATGCAAAAGAGCATACCAATATTAAGAAATCCCACCAGGTCCAACTTCTATTGTTCTAATCAGTGCATTTATCGCATACGAAATCATATATGGCCCGGCCATATGCCACGACTTTGGTGGTATGAAAGCAATTTTTTATTAACAGGACACTGGATCCATCCTTTGGCATCCTCCGCATTATCGTCACAGTGATTCCCATGACACGCCCCACAGGTGATACTTGGATCATCTCGTTGTGTTGTGATCAGGCCACGACCAAGTCGCTCCTTGAATACAGTGACATTTCTGGAACCTTCATCTGAAAGAGTATAATGTATAATGTCTTCATCTGAAAGAGTATAATGTATAATGTCTTCATCTGAAAGAGTATAATGTATAATGTCTTCATCTGAAAGAGTATAATGTATAATGTTTTCATCTGAAAGAGTATAATGTATAATGTCTTCATCTGAAAGAGTATAATGTATAATGTCTTCATCTGAAAGAGTATAATGTATAATGCCGTTATGTTGGGAAACACCCATATTATGAGGCATTTCAGAGGATAACAGACTTCACACTGGAAATGGAATCATCCAGATAGAAGTCTTTAACAAACTCGATAGTTTCGATTACACAGTTTGATCGCTAAGAGCTCGGTTTGGTGTAAATTGCTCTTGCCGGGGTTAAAGTTTTTAGTGTGTGAATATTAGAAGAATAGTAAAGCACAGCATTTTAGTTCAACAGAGACAGTTACAATCAATGAATTGGAATGAAACTGAGATGTTGATGTGATTCCATCACGGTTATGTGATTCCGTTACGAACAGTGTGATTCCGTCATGCACGTGACTCCGAGAAATAAATGCCAATTTAATTATTTATTTGTTCGACTCATTCAATTATGTAATAGAAAAAAAATTAGCTTGTTAAACCGTGATCATCCAGTCTGAGGTAATAATTCGAGAGCAAAAACGTGACGGAATCACACAATTTGCGTGGTGACAAGCAGCATTCCGATACCAAGTTTAGCGGGTAATTTCTCTCTGGTATCAACTTAATATGTTCATAAATTGTATTGTGAGATGAGCTACTCGTCTTCCTGTTTACATTGATACCAAATATGATTAGTTATCTTTCATGTGGATGACGAATCATTCGGTTTACATTTTACAATGAGCTTTGGTGAATTCTAAAAACGCCTGACGTCATCACAAACTCCCAGTAAACCTCAAATCGTTTGGTACCAAGAGTAAGCATAGAAATACAATACAATTTAGATGTTTTCACCTTTGAGAAACTAGTTTGGGCACCATTGTTTACATCTCTTGTCTTTATATATCTTGTCTTAATGTTTTTAGTGTGTGAATATTAGAAGAATAGCAAATTGTCTTGTCTGTTTGTCTGGAATTCATGTAAAGTTTCAAAATACCCTTTAAAATGTAATACATTATAATTACACTTTTATGGATGCAGGAGGTGAACAAGAAAATCGAAAATAACATTAACAACGATATTATTATTATTATTATTGCAGGGTGTGACTCTCTAGCCGAACAGGGTAACTGCGATTTCTACAAGTGTACAGAAGCTACGTTTCCTTGTGGCAACGACGGCTATGCTTTGGGTTATGGCTACAGATACTGCGACAGATTCGGAAAATACTATGACAAGTTTGATACCGTGGTGAGTCTGACATAATAACTTTGCAAAACCGTTCGTTTAAAATAAAGCCTGATTTTAGCGTTGACTGTTGTAGAAAATTAGTATAATGTGATAGAAAATGCCCAACGTGTAATCTCACATAAAGGCCCATCCATAAAGTACGTCACGCTCAGGGTGTTGGGGTGTCCGGGTTAACCTTACGAAGCCAGACAAGGGGTTTTGTGGTCAATTAGTGTGAGAAATAAACAAAATATTAAACAAAATGCCCAACGTGTAATCTCATATAAGGACCCCTCCATAACGTACGTCACGCTCATGGTGTTGGGGTGTCCGGGTAAACGTTACGAAGTGCTACATGGGGTGTCTTGACGATCGTTACGTTTGTTAAATAGTCTTGATCGTCAAGCTGTTGATATGTGATAGCATTTATTGTTTTGCCAGTTTTGTCATATATTTCAACTGAATTTCAATGGAAAAGGAATGCTGTCTATGCCATGCATCAACGAAGTCTGTAGTAGCGCGCGAGTAGTCCATAAACGTGGTGTGCTGACAAAATTGCTCTACAAAATACCAGCTTAGTTAGTGCATCGTAAGAGCGGTGGAGCGGAGTTAAACGACTGAATCCTAGGGAGGATGTCTATCCTTGGGAGGATGCCTATCATCGGGAGGATGCCTATCCTTGGGAGGATGCCTATCCTTGGGAGGATGCCTATCCTTCGGAGGATGTCTATCCTTGGGAGGATGCCTATCCTTGGGAGGATGTCTATCCTTGGGAGGATGCCTATCCTTGGTAGGATGCCTATCCTTGGGAGGATGCCTATCCTTGGTAGGATGTCTATCCTTTGGAGGATGCCTATCCTTGGGAGGATGCCTATCCTTGGGAGGATGCCTATCCTTGGGAGGATGTCTATCTTTGGGAGGATGTCTATCCTTGGGAGGATGTCCATAGTGTGTGGGTAGGCACATAGGCATAAGTGTGCATGTATTTTAGTGTGTCATGACTCCGACTCATGAGTGCATCAGTACCTACAGGGACGTACAGGGACGTACATTGACGTACAGGGGCGTACAGGGACGTACAGGGACGTACAGTGATGTACAGGAGCGTACAGGGACGTACAGGGACGTACAGGGGCGTACAGGGATGTACAGGGAAGTACACGGACGTACAGGGACGTACATGGACGTACAGGGACGTGCAAGGACGTACAGGAACGTACATTGACGTACAGGGACGTACAGGGACGTACAGGGGCGTACATGGACGTACAGGGACGTACATGGACGTACAGGGACGTACATTGACGTACAGAGACGTACAGGGGCGTACAGGGACGTACAGGGACATGGATATTTGATTAATTGTTAGCTATACAGACATATATTCTACCTGTGAGCTACGAATCAATGCAGACAAACAAAGAATATAAATAGATGTATGCATAATAGGTGTAGAGGGGGGTTTCTCAAAACGAACGTAACTTTAATGTGTGCTTGTGCGTGTGCGTGTGCTTGTGCGTGTGCTCGTGCGCGTGCTCGTGCTCGTGCGCGTGCTCGTGCTCGTGCGCGTGTGCGCGTGCGTGCGTGCGTGCGTGAGTGAGTGAGTGAGTGCGTCCGTGGTGCGTGCGTGCGTGCGTGCGTGTGTGTGTGTGTGTGTGTGTGTGTGTGTGTGTGTGTGTGTGTGTGTGTGTGTGTGTGTGTGTGTGTGCGTGTGTGTGTGTGTGTGTGTGTGTGTGTCTGTGTGTCTGTGTGTCTGTGTGCGTGTACAGGCCAGTAAAACATTAAATAACATGTAATCGAGAGATAAAAGAACTAGCAGGGAGTTGTAGAGTTTACATTATCTCGAAGCCATCTACAATGAAACTTGATTTTACGCAAGATAAAGGACAAGTAAACATATGTGTTTTAAATATTCGTCAAGGAATTAGTTACAGTGTCCAATTATTTCCACACGATGTCTTACAATATGTTTCATAGTTGCTGCACTGGTATTTTTTTATATTATTTGTACACATCATATTTGCGTACTTTTTACTTTCTCTGCGTTTCAAGATTGCTGCATTTTGGGATGCAGGGTAAATTTGTATTCGTGTCATTGAACTTTCCTCATTTTTATTGAAAACGCATGCTACGGTGGCCATTTGTAGTTAAAGGTGCTGTATCTGTATTAAAGGTGCCGTATCTGTATCAAAGGTGCCGTAACTGTATCAAAGGTGCTGTATCTGTATTAATTGTGTTGTATCTGTATTAAAGGTGCTGTATCTGTATTAAAGGTGCTGTATCTGTATTAAAGATGCTGTATCTGTATTAAAGGTGCTATATCTGTATTAAAAGTGCTGCATCTGTATTAAAGGTGCTATATCTGTATTAAAAGTGCTGTATCTGTATTAAAGGTGTTGTATCTGTATTAAAGGTGCTGTATCTGTATTAAAGGTGTTGTATCTGTATTAAAGGTGCTGTATCTGTATTAAAGGTGCTGTATCTGTATTAAAGGTGCTATATCTGTATTAAAAGTGCTGTATCTGTATTAAAGGTGTTGTATCTGTATTAAAGGTGTTGTATCTGTATTAAAGGTGCTGTATCTGTATTAAAGGTGCTGTATCTGTATTAAAGGTGCTGTATCTGTATTAAAGGTGCTGTATCTGTATTAAAGGTGCTGTATCTGTATTAAAGGTGCTGTATCTGTATTAAAGATGCTGTATCTGTATTAAAAGTGCTGCATCTGTATTAAAGGTGCTATATCTGTATTAAAAGTGCTGTATCTGTATTAAAGGTGTTGTATCTGTATTAAAGGTGCTGTATCTGTATTAAAGGTGTTGTATCTGTATTAAAGGTGTTGTATCTGTATTAAAGGTGCTGTATCTGTATTAAAGGTGTTGTATCTGTATTAAAGGTGCTGTATCTGTATTAAAGGTGCTGTATCTGTATTAAAGGTGCTGTATCTGTATTAAAGGTGCTGTATCTGTATTAAAGGTGCTGTATCTGTATTAAAGGTGCTGTATCTGTATTAAAAGTGCTGTATCTGTATTAAAGGTGCTATATCTGTATTAAAAGTGCTGTATCTGTATTAAAAGTGCTGTATCTGTATTAAAGGTGCTATATCTGTATTAAAGGTGTTGTATCTGTATTAAAGGTGCTGTATCTGTATTAAAGATGCTGTATCTGTATTAAAGGTGCTATATCTGTATTAAAGGTGCTGTATCTGTATTAAAGGTGCTATATCTGTATTAAAAGTGCTGCATCTGTATTAAAGGTGCTATATCTGTATTAAAAGTGCTGTATCTGTATTAAAGGTGTTGTATCTGTATTAAAGGTGCTGTATCTGTATTAAAGGTGCTGTATCTGTATTAAAGGTGTTGTATCTGTATTAAAGGTGCTGTATCTGTATTAAAAGTGCTGTATCTGTATTAAAGGTGCTATATCTGTATTAAAAGTGCTGTATCTGTATTAAAAGTGCTGTATCTGTATTAAAGGTGCTATATCTGTATTAAAAGTGCTGTATCTGTATTAAAGGTGTTGTATCTGTATTAAAGGTGCTGTATCTGTATTAAAGGTGCTGTATCTGTATTAAAGGTGCTGTATCTGTATTAAAGGTGCTGTATCTGTATTAAAAGTGCTGTATCTGTATTAAAAGTGCTGTATCTGTATTAAAGGTGTTGTATCTGTATTAAAGGTGCTGTATCTGTATTAAAGATGCTGTATCTATATTAAAGGTGCTATATCTGTATTAAAGGTGTTGTATCTGTATTAAAGGTGCTGTATCTGTATTAAAGGTGCTGTATCTGTATTAAAGGTGCTGTATCTGTATTAAAAGTGCTGTATCTGTATTAAAAGTGCTGTATCTGTATTAAAGGTGCTGTATCTGTATTAAAGGTGCTGTATCTGTATTAAAGGTGTTGTATCTGTATTAAAGGTGCTGTATCTGTATTAAAGGTGCTGTATCTGTATTAAAGGTGCTGTATCTGTATTAAAGGTGTTGTATCTGTATTAAAGGTGCTGTATCTGTATTAAAGGTGTTGTATCTGTATTAAAGGTGCTGTATCTGTATTAAAGGTGTTGTATCTGTATTAAAGGTGCTGTATCTGTATTAAAGATGCTGTATCTATATTAAAGGTGCTATATCTGTATTAAAGGTGTTGTATCTGTATTAAAGGTGCTGTATCTGTATTAAAGGTGCTGTATCTGTATTAAAGGTGCTGTATCTGTATTAAAGGTGCTGTATCTGTATTAAAGGTGCTGTATCTGTATTAAAGGTGCTGTATCTGTATTAAAGGTGCTGTATCTGTATTAAAGGTGCTGTATCTGTATTAAAGGTGCTGTATCTGTATTAAAGGTGCTGTATCTGTATTAAAAGTGCTGTATCTGTATTAAAGGTGTTGTATCTGTATTAAAGGTGCTGTATCTGTATTAAAGGTGTTGTATCTGTATTAAAGGTGCTATATCTGTATTAAAGGTACTGTATCTGTATTAAAAGTGCTGTATCTGTATTAAAGGTGTTGTATCTGTATTAAAGGTGTTGTATCTGTATTAAAGGTGTTGTATCTGTATTAAAGGTGCTGTATCTGTATTAAAGGTGCTGTATCTGTATTAAAGGTGCTGTATCTGTATGCCTGCAGGGCAAGGAATGGGTGGACGCTGTTCGAAAATGTCTCATGAAAAAACTGGCGCCGTCGTACAAAAGAGGATCCAACTGTGACACCATCAAAAGAACGGCCTTCGCCACGCACGTTGACTGTTACCTTAGCAGCGGCGTAGGTTTCTGCAAGATGTCGTTAACGAACAAAGTAGCCATGTGGGACGTATTTCAGTTGAAAGATTTCTTTGGAAAGGGTAGCCTAAAGGTGTGGCTGCAGGTAAGGGATCATTTTATCTTATTAATTATAATGTTATACACATGCACACTCGATGGTGTCGCGAGATATAAACTCGATCATTTAATTCTACCGATCGCCTTTCCAGTTATAATAACATTGTGCGCCAGTGAATTATATAGAAAGATGGTCACGTAGCTTTGTACCGCATTAGACATATAATACTCGATATAAATTGTTATTTAGATGTGTTATTTCAATACATTAAACTAAGTTAGTATTATCAATATCTGACAGATGACGTGTGTCCTACACGAACCAGTCAACATGTATAACACGAAGTTTGATTTTGTAATCAGTTGGGTATTTGACTGGGTCATAGCAAAATATAGTCGATTTGGTGGTTTTAATCATGTTTGAGTTTACATGGACATTACGCAGCTAAGATTGTACAACATGTTAATAACACGTATAGCATTTATATATGCATACAATATAGATGCATACAACATAGATGCTGAACATCACGACTGGACGAATAACGATGTTCTTATCAACACAACTGCTGAGATTTACTTACTCAACGTTTCGGCTGTCATCTGTAGTCTTTATATATTATCTAATCTACCAACTTGATGAACAATTTCACGAATCATGACTAACTTTCTTACGGAATGCAATCAGGGCTGGGTCTAATTTCGTAATTCTAATTGTATTCATATTTGATGATAGACAAATGCTGTATTTGCAATCAATTATGTTTATGCACTTTACAATTGATTTCTTTCTTGAAATTATTGTAATTACGATTTTATTACAGGAATACCTCCAACTCACAATCTCTAAACTCAATATACCTCCCAATTTAGGTGTGATCAGCTGTTTCGGGAGTATATCATCAAGCAAAAAATATAACATGTTGTGGCTGGCAGTGACCCAACTACTGTTTGCTACGAGGGAGGATTAGCACCTGCCAATGTCCAGGGCTCAATATCAACTGTCTTCTTGAATCAGATTGCAAGCTGGCCACACTATACAGGTGCAGGTTGTCTGAATTGAATCACCAAATTTCTCCACAAGAATACTCAGCTAGAAGTTCTTAGTATGGTTCCTCGTGAGTGCATCAAAGGCAATGTATGACTAACGGATGACTGACCTTTTCACTGTGGACTTCCTGACTTAATTAAACAAATAAACGTAAAGAAGAACTGGTAACTAATACAGTTGTTTACATAAGGTATGTATCAACTAGTGGTGTCTGACTATAACAAGATTGTTTACATAAGGTAGGTATCAACTAGTGGTGTCTGACTATAACAAGATTGTTTACATAAGGTAGGTATCAACTAGTGGTGTCTGACTATAACAAGATTGTTTACATAAGGTAGGTATCAACTAGTGGTGTCTGACTATAACAAGATTGTTTACATAAGGTAGGTATCAACTAGTGGTGTCTGACTATAACAAGATTGTTTACATAAGGTAGGTATCAACTAGTGGTGTCTGACTATAACAAGATTGTTTACATAAGGTAGGTATCAACTAGTGGTGTCTGACTATAACAAGATGTCGCCTCCTGAAGGAAATCCTTTGTAGCTTCATTATATTTAATATGCGGAAGTTTTATTATCTCGTTTTGAGAAAAAAATATATATCGATCTATTCACTTCAATTCACCTCACTTTGCGACTTCAATTTCAATGTCTTGTTCTGATTATTTATCAGTTCAATTCAAATTCACAACAGCTGTTCATCATTCAAATTCAGATTGACTTGCCATAATTAGCAATACTGAATAAACAGGTGGATTCAACAGCTAGTATCGAATAACGCTTCTGTATTGTATTGTAGCTGTATTTATAATTGATCTTTTGATTTTTTTAAAGTGTAATCGTAATTTAAATAGGAATAAAAAATGAAAAGTAATTGTAATAATAATAATAATCGATTTGAATGTACGTGACTAGACCCAGCACTGGATGAGATCGCAGTTACTACACATTTTGCGTCATGCTATTTTATGATAAAGCAGAAAGAAAAAGAAACATTTTCTAGCACTTGTACAAAATACACAACAACTTTTGTGGACAATTATGTTGAAAACATATTTATCCTAATTGTTTTGTCTGCAGGTTGTACAGGTAGGCCTTGTGTGCCGTGATAAGATTATATCAACAGCAAAAAGCAAGATATATGATACCATCATGAAGAAAGGTAATATAACAGTTACGTATTTATCAATATATATTAACATATTAAGGAAAAACTACTATAGGCAAAAAATAATATTTTATGCAAATCAGGCCACGTGCGGCCGGACGGTTGATTGTTTGATTTGTAATACGTGCAGCCTGATTCGGTTGGTGTCTGTCGGTGAAAGATCACAGAAACGGCTCGACTTGGCTTTAGTTGCTGACAGTCTGTTGACTCGCATGAACACTATGGAAAGCTGACTCAAGTGTCAACACACTTCTGAACTGACCAAAGCTGACTTAAGTGTCAACACACTTCTGCACTGACCAAAGCTGACCCAAGTGTCAACACACTTCTGAACTGACCAAAGCTGACTCAAGTGTCAACACATTTCTGAACTGACCAAAGCTGACTCAAGTGTCAACACACTTGTAAACTGATCAAAGTTGCAGTCACAGTATATGAGCCGACTTCGAGAAGCTTGCACAAAGCGGGCAAATGCACAATCCGTCACACTAAATCCAACTGATTTTCGTTGGTTAACGATGTGATATTATTTGTTTATATTTGACAGTCAGGTAGTGCATGCGGCCGGTAGGGCTATGATGTTTGGAAGCGACTGAAGTTTGCGGAACCTTTTTGTAAATCTACGATACTAAAAACTACTTTAAATAATAAAAAAAAAGTTGTAGTTGCGATTACATAGCAAGATTTTTTTTTTATTTGACGTGATTATTATTAGAAGAAAACTTTTACTTACTATTTCTTGCACAACGTTGAAAACATAACACACTAGTTTAATAAGCCAATTAATGGCCTTTATTTAGATCGTTTATCAACCAGATGTGCATAGTTTAAAAGGTAGTGAATTATTTGTACAATGCGGGTTCTACATAATAAATTTTGGTGCATTTCTTTGTTCAGATGACACGTCCAAGTGTGTTGCCTACGCCAAGGCGGGCGACTGTCGATTCTACCAGTGCTTCCACGACAAGTTCTTGTGCAGCGTGTTCGATACGAATCACATGACCGACTTCGAGTCTCCGCTGTGTAAAGACATGGAGAGACAAAGTGACTTGTTTGACTCGAAGGTAACAGACTGTCATTAGGCGTCAGCGTTCACATTAACGTGTCTTTTAAAACAAATGAATCCTAGAAACTTTGCGCAAGAATAGGTGTCGTCGGTCGGTCGGTCGGTCGGTCGGTCGGTCGGTCGGTCGGTCGGTCGGTCGGTCGGTCGGTCGGTCGGTCGGTCGGTCGGTCGGTCGGTCGGTCGGTCGGTCGGTCGGTCGGTCGGTCGGTCGGTCGGTCGGTCGGTCGGTCGGTCGGTCGGTCGGTCGGTCGGTCGGTCGGTCGGTCGGTCGGTCGGTCGGTCGGTCGGTCGGTCGGTCGGTCGGTCGGTCGGTCGGTCGGTCGGTCGGTCGGTCGGTCGGTCGGTCGGTCGGTCGGTCGGTCGGTCGGTCGGTCGGTCGGTCGGTCGGTCGGTCGGTCGGTCGGTCGGTCGGTCGGTCGGTCGGTCGGTCGGTCGGTCGGTCGGTCGGTCGGTCGGTCGGTCGGTCGGTCGGTCGGTCGGTCGGTCGGTCGGTCGGTCGGTCGGTCGGTCGGTCGGTCGGTCGGTCGGTCGGTCGGTCGGTCGGTCGGTCGGTCGGTCGGTCGGTCGGTCGGTCGGTCGGTCGGTCGGTCGGTCGGTCGGTCGGTCGGTCGGTCGGTCGGTCGGTCGGTCGGTCGGTCGGTCGGTCGGTCGGTCGGTCGGTCGGTCGGTCGGTCGGTCGGTCGGTCGGTCGGTCGGTCGGTCGGTCGGTCGGTCGGTCGGTCGGTCGGTCGGTCGGTCGGTCGGTCGGTCGGTCGGTCGGTCGGTCGGTCGGTCGGTCGGTCGGTCGGTCGGTCGGTCGGTCGGTCGGTCGGTCATTATACTTGTGCGTTCCAGGGTAACACGTGGCTGCAGGAAAACAACAAGTGCCTGATGCAGAAGCTGCTGCCTCTCTACAAAAGCGACTCCATCAACTGCGCCGACCTGTCTACAGTCACGTTCCAGAACCGCATCGACTGCCTCACCAACACGAACTACTGCGGCATCACGGACATCACCGGCAATCTGTTCGCGCTCGACCGCATCACCGACCTCAAGTCATACCCTGCCCTGCTGCCGGACAAGGCCGGCCTGACGATAGCTGGACGGGACTACTTCTACGGCGAACTCTCATCCATACGTCACTTCATGGGTAACAAAGATGTCTGCCACAATAAATGATAAAAGAACAACTTTACTTCCAAAACACGTCAATGCGCCTGGACCAGCCGTGCAGGACATCACTGAACAATAGTAAAATAACCTATGAATGGACATCACTGCCAGTTGACTTTTCCTGGCCCCGTCAAGTAAATATATACGACATGCAATTGACACTGAGGTAGTAGACACTGGTAGTATGCACTCTGTCAATTGACACTGTGGTAGTAGACACTGGTAGTATGCACTCTGTCAATTGACACTGTGGTAGTAGACACTGGTAGTATGCACTCTGTCAATTGACACTGTGGTAGTAGACACTGGTAGTATGCACTCTGTCAATTGACACTGTGGTAGTAGACACTGGTAGTATGCACTCTGTCAATTGACACTGTGGTAGTAGACACTGGTAGTATGCACTCTGTCAATTGACACTGTGGTAGTAGACACTGGTAGTATGCACTCTGTCAATTGACACTGTGGTAGTAGACAAGGGTATTATGCACTCTGTCAATTGACACTGTGGTAGTAGACACTGGTAGTATGCACTATGTCAATTGACACTGTGGTAGTAGACACTGGTAGTATGCACTCTGTCAATTGACACTGTGGTAGTAGACACTGGTAGTATGCACTCTGTCAATTGACACTGTGGTAGTAGACACTGGTAGTATGCACTATGTCAATTGACACTGCGGTAGTTGACACTGGTAGTATGCACTCTGTCAATTGACACTGTGGTAGTAGATACGGGTATTATGCACTCTGTCAATTGACACTGTGGTAGTAGACACTGGTAGTATGCACTATGTCAATTGACACTGAGGTAGTAGACACTGGTAATATGCACTCTGTCAATTGACACTGTGGTAGTAGACACTGGTAGTATGCACTCTGTCAATTGACACTGTGGTAGTAGACACTGGTAGTATGCACTCTGTCAATTGACACTGAGGTAGTAGACACTGGTAGTATGCACTCTGTCAATTGACACTGTGGTAGTAGACACTGGTAGTATGCACTATGTCAATTGACACTGAGGTAGTAGACACTGGTAATATGCACTCTGTCAATTGACACTGTGGTAGTAGACACTGGTAGTATGCACTCTGTCAATTGACACTGTGGTAGTAGACACTGGTAGTATGGACTCTGTCAATTGACACTGAGGTAGTAGACACTGGTAGTATGCACTCTGTCAATTGACACTGTGGTAGTAGACACTGGTAGTATGCACTCTGTCAATTGACACTGTGGTAGTAGACACTGGTATTATGCACTCTGTCAATTGACACTGTGGTAGTAGACACTGGTAGTATGCACTCTGTCAATTGACACTGTGGTAGTAGACACTGGTAGTATGCACTCTGTCAATTGACACTGTGGTAGTTGACACTGTGTAGTAGACACTCTGCAATAAACACCAAGTTGCCATATTTTACACGTAGTGCTACTTTGTGGTTTACTTCAACCGTCATCTTCCGGCACCTGCCCACCATAAACGTACGATCAAGAACACATTTTGCTTAATTATTGTCGACAAAAGAGAGCACGGGTTTTGTTAATATAAGTGGATAATGTTTTAATAAAATTCCAGTTAGATGCAGTAGGAACTAGACTAAGAAGTATAATATTATATTCTGTACATTTGTTATTTCTGATTACATGTGCACGTGTATGTAATATGTGTGATTACATGTGCACGTGTATGTAATATGTGTGATTACATGTGCACGTGCATGTAATAAATGTGACTACAAACGCACATGCATGTAATATTTGTGATTACATGTGCACGTGTATGTAATATATTTGATTATATGTGCACGTGTGTGTAATAGTTGTTTTATGTCACATAGCCTAACATCCGTTACCACATAAAATATGTCCATGTGAATAATTTTGTAATTATTACAAAGAGAGATAATAGAGATACGGGGACTGGAGGGATGGAGGGATGGAGGGATGGAGAGAGGGAGGGAGGGAGGGAGGGAGGGAGGGAGGGAGGGAGATATACAGAAAGAGAGGGGTGCAGTGGGCATGGAGGGGGTGAGACATGGAGGCGGGGAGGCGGAGGGTCGGGAGGCAAGGAGGCACGGAAGGTGGGAGGGAGGCATGGGGCAGGGAGGCAGTGAGGCAGGGAGTTAGAAGTAGACGGGTGGTCCAATGGTTGGGGATTTGAACCCAGTTCATGAGACATGAGACGAGCGTGCAATTGTACCACCTCAGAGGATGTGTTCAAAGAATATGCCTAGGAACCGGAGGGAACTAGGAACGGGGGGCTATGAACCGGGGGGGGGGGGCTAGGAACCGGAGGGAACTAGGAACGGGGGGGGGCTATGAACCAGGAGGTTGGCTAGGAACCGGCGGGGGCTATTAACTGGAGAGGGTTAGGAACCGGAGAGAGGGTTAGGGACAAGGGGGGCTGGGAACAGGAGAACACTAGGAACCGGAGGGGCTAGGAACTGGAGAGGACTTGGGGCCGAGCCCCCGACATTTGTGATGGGTATATGTTAATATTATGTTTCTCTCCCCAATATGCTCGCAGTAACCAACTTCACCATCCCTACGCCATATTCAAAAGCTTCCGACGCCACTAAAAAGTGTTCAGATGGATCACCTGTGTGTCTCGTATGTTGCGTGCGTGCGTGCGTGCGTGCGGGCGTGCGTACTTATTAACTGCCCACTAAAAAGGCATGCGGGTTTACTGAGGTGGGTGGCGATTGTGGGCAGATGTTATCCGGGTAAACCCGCAAGGAAAACCGGCGGGTAGATGGTTTGATATAACGGGGTGAATAATGGTTATCACACCACACTGATCGGGGCGAACAAAGACATAGACGAAGTGTCTGCCGTTCGACGCCTGACAAGACTTCAGACGTCTAACACACCCAATATTACGTGTTTAGTGCCTTTATTTCTTCCGCACCCCAACCGATGGGCCGATAAGATCAATCGACGTTGAATGCCTTGCACACTGTCGCTAACTGTGCTGGCGTAAGATGAAAGACAAAATCATGTCATTCTTCATCAATCACAAGAACGTCGTCGTTATATAAACGTTGAATGAGTAAGTTGTACCAGTAAATGCGAAAAGAAATACTGGCAGGCCATATTTAGACGGAGAGATGAGACTAATGTTAAAAAAATTCAATACGGGACATGCCCGATAACCCCACACACCCATCCGTCCTGGTAGCCTCGTTTCAGTGGTCGGCACCTCATAGATATCTGTTTAAAAACTGGTTTTGTAAAAAGTTCACAATGCTACGGTTTACTCAGTAGGCAGTTTGCTCCAATGTGTCGCCGACCTAGAAAAATAAGTTCTTAATTCCCATTCTATACGGCTCCTTTGATATGATTACTTCGTGTCTGGTCTTGTCATTCCAATCTACCTTTCGATGTTTAGCTATTGTATGCACCCATTAATTGATATATGTCTACCACAGTTTCAAATGTATGCACCCATTAGTTGATATATGTCTACCACAGTTTCAAACGTATGCACCCATTAGTTGATATATGTCTACCACAGTTTCAAATGTACGCACCCATTAGTTGATATATGTCTACCACAGTTTCAAATGGGTGTGGATCTTTAGTGATACTATATTTGTAAGTGATGTCAATCGTAGGCCTACGATTTATAACCAGTGATTTACTTATTACTATTTATAAGTACAACGATAACTTTAGGACTCTCGACGGTCAGCACGAAACACCCGTCAAGTGTTGAGAATGTCATAGCTATGACAGCTGCATTGAACGAGACACAATGCTAAACCAGGCAGACGGAAATGTGACATACGACTCTTTTATTAGCGACTTCATTTCGTTGTAAAAACCCGACACTGTCAGAGAAACGGAGCATCTTATGTGTGACGGTGAAAACTTTACGCAACAGGATGAAAAAAATGTCCTTGAATGAAACTCTCTCCTATGCAATTTGGGGATGCGGTGGCTCGGCGGTTGGAGTGCCGGACTCTCAATCGAAAGGACGGTTGTCTGTGCAGAGATAGCTAGAAAAGGAAGAACACACACAGAAACGTGCATGGACAAATGCATTTTTATCGTACACCGTATATGTGAGTAAAACGGGGCTCGGTGGAAATCATATCTTATGATCTGAAAATGAAAGCAACATGAAAAACTTCTGCACTGCATGACCGATTGTATAAGATGACATCGCCGTATCGCACAGTTACAATGAGGTAACACGTATCAACGGGCTCTCTTTGTTAGCTGAGCGGGTAGTCAGGCAGTATGTAAAGGCAAATGCTGCGTTTTGCCAAAGATCGCACGATAATTATCTACCCAATCTCGACACACCCATCACAAAGAGTGTTCTTATGTCAATTATGCACATATCGATGGTTCCGGGGAGTATGTAAAGGCAAATGTTGCAGTTTGCCAAAGATCGCATGATAATTATCTACCCAATCTCGACACACCCATCACAAAGAGTGCTCACGTGTCAATTATGCACACATCGATGGTTCCGGAGAGTGCCGATTTGTCATCATTTGAATACTTCGGCACACGCGATGCGTGCAGAGAAAGGTGACTTCTAACACGTTTAGGCGACACAAGCACTTTCTATGTGGCGCTGTAACCCTTATAGTAGCCATTTTTTTCAACGGCCACACAAAACGGTTGACTGGCAAATCCCGAAACAGGTACAACGTCAACGTCCCATCTTCAGCCACGTCTCGTTGACCCGGTGTAGTCAGTTCAAGACACTACCGCTACACTTACATTCCAAACACTCAGCTAGTATTGTTATATACACATAGTTCCAACATTAGTAAATAGATTATAATATATTAATTATCACTATAATATAGCTCGAATCAATACCAAAGAAACTGTCCTCATTAAAGGTATATATTACACATGACTATTTTGAAAAAACCAAAATATTTTGAACGTCTTCGCCCAGAGATGGTTCTTGCGTGAATGTTTTCGTGAGTGCCCGCCCGCCCGCCCGCCTGCCCGCCCGCCCGCCCGCCCGCCCGCCCGCCCGCACGCACGCACGCACGCACGCACGCACGCACGCACGCACGCACGCATGCACGCATGCACGCACGGTACGTATGAATGTATTTATGTATGTGTGTCTGTCTGTCTGTCTGTATGTCTCTCTCTCTCTCCGATTCTATCGGTCAATGTGCGGTTTTCAAAGTTCAATGCGTCAGAACGTGGAACCACTGGAGCGTGGCGTCACAACGTGGAACCACTGGAACGTGACGACGTGAACCGAGACGCGGCTGTAGAACGACGCGTCTTTCACACAAACTGTTTTCCCTGGCTGTGTGTCGGGAATAGAGTCACAAAGTTGCTAGCTGGTTTTTGCTCAATTTCCCAGTGACTCTGTAACGATGCAAGGCGCCTTGACGTTGAGGTTCTGCCTCTACGTGTTCCTCCATGTCTGGGCGAGCGGCCTCGGTGTAGAGGCCCAGAAGACGGTGTGGTTCCAGCCGGGCACCAAGTACACGTACAACTACGAGGGAACGACTCATCTCAAAGACGTCGCACACATCACAGTATCGGCACAGGTCAGTCATTCATCATACACTGTGTGACTCTTTCAGTCCAACAAAAAACCTTCATGACTACGTTACCAACATGAAAACTAACGCTACCAACTTGGTTATATTATATTGGCATCAAAACTAGCAGTGTTAACACTACTAATATATATATATATTATATATATAGCACTGCTAGTTTTTGATGTCGATATAATATATATAGCCATGTTGGTAATTAATGTTTGATCAAACATTAAGTAATTTACTAGTTTGCCTGATGATTTTGCAAAAACTATCTACAAAAGTTGCACCACTGAACTAGCATGTTGCAGTGGATACTAGATAGGTTTGTTTTTTTTGGCTAAATAATTTTGAAATGAGACAAGCGAAAACATCGAATTGAATAGGGACCTTTAGAAAAAATGGTCCTATGATTGATCCCTGGGGAACTCCACAGCAAATAGGTTCAAGGTTAGATTCTACTCCGTCAAATATAAAATTCTGTTTCATATTAAACAGATAACTTTTAAACCAGGTTGCTCTGATACGTAATGTTCTAATTTGTTTAGCAATATATTAAGGTAAACTGTGTCGAACGCTTTATTAAATTCAAGGAAGACGCCTATTGCACAATCAGGTCTGTAGTTATTTATTAACGCTTTATCACCTCCTTTATGAAGGCGTTGCAGCTTTTATCATCCGGGCAAATACCTTTAGTTAATGATTTAGTTAAACGTTTAGAACATGTGTTATAGGAAACAGGACAACAGGGTATGTTAATTTTACTATAAATGTTACTATTGAGTCCCATCCGGGACTTGATATTTTACTATAAATGTTACTATTGAGTCCCATTTGGGACTTGATATTTTACTATAAATGTTACTATTGAGTCCCATCCGGGACTTGATATTTTACTATAAATGTTACAATTGAGTCCCATCCGGGACTTGATATTTTACTATAAATGTTACAATTGAGTCCCATCCGGGACTTGATATTTTACTATAAATGTTACTATTGAGTCCCATCCGGGACTTGATATTTTCAAGCCATTTGCTGCTTTTTCTACTTCGTCCTGATCAGCAGGTATAATGCACGGTTGGTTAAACAAACAGTCACCCGTTAAAGGAGCGTGCGACTACACGTGTGTTATTACGCTTTGACAATGGTTGAAAGCTTCCTCAGACTGCAACGCCGCATTCCACCGACAACTTAGTTGTCACCTGAGCTTACTCTTACAGTCGCATTATGCACAGACAGTTACACACACGCATGCACGCATGCACGCACGCACGCACGCACGCACGCACGCACGCACACACACACACACACACACACACAACGCCGCATTCCACCGACAACTTAGTTGTCACCTGAGTTTACTCTTACAGTCGCATTAAGCACAGACAGTTATAGCAGATATCCACAGCTCAAACAATTGGGTACCTGTTGTTTCTTATTTCGCCCAGTCACTGATCAGCAGAAACGTACCACAAACACACGCACACGAACACGCACACGCACACGCACACGCAAACACACACACACACACACAGAAAGGCAATTGAATAAGAGAAACGTCCTGGAATTTCAAAAAGAATATAAACTTAAAGAACAAAATAAAAAAACAAAAATGAACACGTGACTGGAAGCTGAATCACTTCCCGTGTCACAAAAAGGGCAGATTGTTCCATAAAAGGAGTTATATGTGAAAGAGTTTTCCATAAAATGACAATTTCCTTTATGTGGGAAAATGGCAACTTACTGGAGACAAAGTCCCGAAAGGGCACATTAATCGTGAACATTTTTGGTAAATTTATCATTTTCTTTTTTGTTAGATTGCATATGGGTAGACTATATGTCTACCCATATGGGTAGACTATGTGTCTACCCATATGGGTAGATTATGTGTCTACCCATATGGGTAGACTATGTGTCTACCCATATGGGTAGACTATATGTCTACCCATATGGGTAGACTATATGTCTACCCATATGGGTAGACTATGTGTCTACCCATATGGGTAGATTATGTGTCTACCCATATGGGTAGACTATGTGTCTACCCATATGGGTAGACTATATGTCTACCCATATGGGTAGATTATGTGTCTACCCATATCGGTAGACTATGTGTCTACCCATATGGGTAGACTATATGTCTACCTATATGGGTAGACTATATGTCTACCCATATGGGTAGACTATGTGTCTACCCATATGGGTAGATTATGTGTCTACCCATATGGGTAGACTATGTGTCTACCCATATGGGTAGACTATGTCTACCGAGCAAACGACAGCCTTTCTTGTTTCTTCCGACGAACACAAATGACACCTATTTTGTCACGTCACACAAATGCCAAGGACGCTGTTAATACACACATAACCGGCTTTCTAAATCATAGTGCGTTAAACTTTTGTCTAGACTGAAAATTAATATATGCATTTGTGTCCTTCGTTTAAAACACTCGCATAGTATTCTTGGTGTATTTTTTTATCAGCACATTTTAAAGCACCCAACAAAAAGGAAAGTTAGCATACTTTCGCAAACAAAGCAGACGTTGTTTGACTTACTTGACTTAATCCTCTTGGCCCCTTCAGGAGCACAGGGCGTCAACCATGTTTCTCCACCTCACTCTCTTCTGGGCTATAGCTTTGGCCTCTTGCCAGGTGACCCCCACTTTTTCAAGATCTTGTAGTGTTGAGCGTCTCCAGTTGATTTTTGGCCTTCCTTGTCTTCTCTTTCCTTGTGGGTTATAGTCCAGTGCTTGTTTGGTTGTATTTGTTGGATCTTTTCTGAGTGTGTGGCCAATCCAGCTCCATTTTCTCCTCTTGATTGTAGTGCTTATTTCTTCCTGTTTGGTTTTCTTCCAGAGCTCTTTATTTGATATTTTGTTAGGCCACCATACCTTAAGGATGTATCGGAGGCGACTGTTGATGAAGACTTAGAGTTTGTTGTTGAGAGACTGAGTAGTTTTCCACGTTTCACAGACGTTGTTTAGTCTCACATAATCTACCAAATAGAATACACTGATAGTTACTTACACTATGCTACATGTGCTATGTAAAGTATCTTACACTATGCTACATGTGCTATGTAAAGTATCTTAGCTTATCGCAGATCCCGCTCGTTGATGTCCGAATTTGTACTGTGTGAATGTTTAAAGGTGCTTAATCAATTAGATTTTTTTAGTCTCATTTAAAAATAATTTTTGCAAAAAAAAAACTTACCTTACCACTGCAACATACTAGCTATAATTGGGTTGATTATAATAAATATATTATACAAGGAAAAAAGAGTTAATTATACCTCTGTATAAAGCAATAGTCAGACCTAATTTAGAATACTGTATGTAAACAATATGGTCTCCAACACCTTACATATCGTAAGAAGGATATAGATGCGCTTGAATGAATACAGAGGAGAGCAACTGAAATGATTCAAGAACTGAGAAACCTTAGTTATGAAGAACGCCTAAAAAAGAATGTGGCTTAACGACCCTAGATACAAGGAAATTAAGAGGAGATCAAATTGAAGTTTTTAGGATATCAAATGGATACAAAAATATTGATAGAAATGTGTTTTTCTCACTCAAGAAAGATAGTAGAACTAGAAGACATCAGGTAATATTAGTAATGGATCAGTGTAAATTGGATGTCAGGAAGTACTCATTCTCACAGAAGACAATACATGAATGGAACAAATTATCGACATATTGTATAAATGCCAGCAGTGTGAATATGTTTAAAAACAAGGTTGACACATATCTCAGGAGGGCGGGTTACACATAAATGAAAAAATGTTGAACTTTCGATAAGCCAATGGCTTCCTTGTCCACTTGTTATCTGGGCATTTGCCTTGGATGGCAAACTTGTTAAGTCTTGTGAAATCTTGTTTACGTGTTGGGATTTTTTTACAAAGAAATTAATGCACTCTAAGAAAAGCACATAAAGACATAGTGTATCGATGAGGTGTGACCTACATCTAGAGCACGATGACGTGTGCTCTACATATCAGGGCCCACGCACCGGCGTTCAATCAGTAGTAGCACTGTATATCAACAGAGCGTGGTGAAACTTTCCACAGTCAAAGGAAGTGTGCAGACCACAGTTTTTTCCCATTAGTGGCCATGCTAATCTTTTGCATGATTGTAAGCGCTTACCCTCAGAATTAACAGATTTCGCAAAATATTAGTACGTCTAAGGTGATTTTAAAATGTCACACCAAAATGCATACGCGTATTCAAATCCACTTCATACTGCAGCATGTAGTTGCCAAATATCCGACATTATGTGCGTCACCTTAATTTTAACTTGACGAGAAAAAAATCCAACCAAAATAAAGGTGGGTGCCAGGCCACGCAGCCGGTTTAATAAAACAGTGCGTATTTTTTTCAAATCATCAAAAGAATTGACTTTTATTTAGTAAAGCTCAAAATAGTGGATATCCAAAACAGTAAACACTTTATGGAGTCAAGGCTGATCATAAGCGCGAGTTCCATCCTCTCGCCGATCACACGACAAATTTGTGAAATTTCACCAAGGGCGAAATTCGGGAGTTTTCGACGTTTCCATTTTTATTTAATAAAAGTTGGATCAAGCATTACATAATTTACTAGTTTGTCTGATGATTTCACAAAGACTACATATAAAGGTTACGCAAACGAGCTAGCATGTCCTAGTGGATACTAGGTAGGTTTGGTTTATTCAAACCTGAATGCAACAGTGGACTACAACGTTCAGACGAAGGTTCTACTTCTGTAAACAAAGACAACCTAATTACGTTCGCCACCTACTAATTTTATTTTTAAATGTGCACTTCTCTGGTTTTGATTAAAATACATGCGAAAATCATGAAGGATGCCATAGAAAATGTGTGTTTTAGAATGAAACATTCCGATGGATTTGGCTCGTTCTGAGCGCTAGTTATATGTTTGTCGTGCTATTAGTGTGGTAATACGCATGTTAAAAGGGGTTCACTTAACAATTTGCAGAATGTGGATAAGTCTGGTTTTGATAGTCAGCTCTTCTTCCAGGTAGGACGAATTCCCATTCCATAGTTGAGCTTTAGTGTCCAAACTTTAAAAAAATTTACCAGTGTGACTGAAAGCACCAATAATTAGAGCGATACCATCAGCACCCGGTAGATAACATTTAGTTGTAGCGGTTTAGGCGTTGCATTTTCCATCAATGTCAATACTTTTTTGCCGAAATGGAAATCAGCCGTATATAGATAAATGAGCGTGTGCTGAAGGCAGTTCATGGTGCTGAGTCACTATCTTTGTGTAGGCGCAATCCCATTACCGGACGCATGTTCCCGTGAACTGGTGTCAGCACTTCAAGGCGATCTAAATCACTGTTCAACGAACTGTGTGACATAAGGATTGGGAGCTAGAACGACAGGATGCAAATAACCTGGCCCAACGCCAAAACTTACAATGATAAAAAATACCAGCACACAGAAGATTTCATTTACTTATAACGGTTTGGGCGTTGTCGTCTATAACTAATATTAATGTGTTGTGTCTACGAAATCAGTCGAACTCAATACTGGGGACATTTGTATAGGTTGTTGAGTCATTACATAGATTCTGTAGATTAAGATTAAGACGTACAATTTCCAAGAATACTGCTTATTAAAGTATGACAACCAGACAAGTTGAACATAGAAGTCATTGATTTTATTAAATGACAACATCAACCATTTAGACATTTAAAATACATGTTTCAACCCATGTTAATATTAGAGCATACAACACGATATTTATTTGACCTAATTGACAAATCTATAAATTATAGTCGATGTAATACGACATCGCAAGGGAATGTGAATGGACGACTACAGGTGTTCCAGAGTATTGAAACACTACCTTTGTGTAGGTCCATTTCTCACAGCACAAATCTATGGTCCCATGAATAGGTTTTAAAGTCGTTTACTTGAATCTTTAATTAACTATGAGCAACACTATAAAATGTTGATGAGCTGGTTGAACGCCAACCGTCACAACAATAGCATCAACACCCAGAACAATATACCTTTTGACCATAATTATGAAAAAACTAAGATAATGTAGTTTAACGACTCTAGAGACACGGAGAGGGTGAATATGTTTAAAAACAAATATACAAATATCCAAGAAGGAAGGGTTACACACAGATGAAGAATTGTTGGATTCTCGACAACTAAAGGCTTCCTTGTTCACTTGCAATCTGGGTTATTTGTTTTAGATAGCAGTCTTGTTAAATCTGGTTAACCTGGTCGTCAGGGACAGCCAATGTGTCCGGCTGTCAGTCTGGTCGTCAGGTACAGCCAATGTGTCCGGCTGTCAGTCTGGTCGTCAGGGACAGCCAATGTGTCCGGCTGTCAGTCTGGTCGTCAGGGACAGCCCTGACCAATGTGTCCGGCTGTCAGTCTGGTCGTCAGGGACAGCCCTGACAAATGTGTCCGGCTGTCAGTCTGGTCGTCAGGGACAGCCAATGTGTCCGGCTGTCAGTCTGGTCGTCAGGGACAGCCCTGACAAATGTGTCCGGCTGTCAGTCTGGTCGTCAGGGACAGCCAATGTGTCCGGCTGTCAGTCTGGTCGTCAGGGACAACCCTGACAAATGTGTCCGGCTGTCAGTCTGATCGTCAGGGACAGCCCTGACCAATGTGTCCGGCTGTCAGTCTGGTCGCCAGGGACAAACAGCACCCGGGACAGAAACGGGTTCGCTCACTTTCTAAAGAAAGCAGGGGTTCCAGTTATGTGTACCCACCCGTATGTGCACTGATCAAATTTCGTCGACAACGTCAATGCCGAAACAGGCGTCGGGCCTAACCACATGTCGTGAAGTTTAACAATGTTACGCCAATTCCCAGAGACGGACTGTCGCGCAACGGTTAGTAGAATTGAGCACACCGCATGATGTATCCAGCCAATGTAATCGTCAGCAGCAAAGCTTCGACCGTAACTGGCGGCAGAAACACCGTACGTCTACACTTTACGTCACCTGGCAGGCTACCCGTGCATAGTTTCATCTAAAAAGTTCCCATAGTTACCACTTTAGACAGTAGCCTCAATGTTCCAACATTAGTGCGCTATTTGGGTGTTAACAACGCCACTGATTTGGAAATGCACTAGTCAAAATAAATAAACAATTCGGTCATTCACGCTTGGTGCTATTATGCTGCATTTTCCAAACCAATTTACCTAGAGGCTTTCGTTTGATGCGGCCGAACACGCGTCATACGTCTTCTGTCGTAAATACCACAAGAGAGGCAG
This sequence comes from Lamellibrachia satsuma, assembly GCA_033239005.1. NCBI lineage: Eukaryota > Metazoa > Annelida > Polychaeta > Sabellida > Siboglinidae > Lamellibrachia > Lamellibrachia satsuma. Next base: position 10,274,988 of record BSQZ01000016.1, on the reverse strand, counting down.
TTGTATCTTCGGTAGAGAGGGTTGCTAAACCCACCGCACACTACACAACACAACGACGACGCAACAAGGCGTCGTGGAAGAATCTTGAATAGTTCAGTGCCTTTGTATGAATGTGGGATGCACGTGGGATGCACGTGGGATGCACGTGGGATGCACGTGCAGGCGTCGTTGATGAACTTTAAGGAGTGAACATTATTGTGCAACGTGCTAATTTGTGAATCCAACAACAGTGGTTATCGTGAAGTTTTCAATTTATTTGATGGTCACACGTTCTTACAATCATACAAAAAGTTTACATGGACACTATTGGGAAAAATAACTGTGATCTGCGCCATTTCGACGTCTGTGGAAAGTTTCACCACGCTCTGTACGTATACAGTGCTACTGCTGATTGCGGGGATCCTGAGATGTAGACGTTATCGTCCTCTAGATGTAGATCCCACACCTCATCAATACAATATGTCTATATGTAAATTGCATCAGTTTCTTTGTAAAAAAATCCCAACATGCAAACAGTAGTAGACCCCGACAGATTATGTAGGTGTTCTTTCTTCTATATTATTAATGCTCGTTTATTAGTAATTCAACTACCAATGATCCATTTACACTCCTCATTTGACGCCGACGAATAAAACAGTACTTTCTAACTAAAACCTGTCTAATATCCACTGCAACATGTTAGCTCGTTTGTGCAACTTTTGTATGTAGTTTTTTTATGAAACCATCAGAAAAACTATTAAATTACTTAATGTTTGGTCAAACATTAATTGAAGTAAAAATGGAAACGCTGAAAACTCACGAATTTCACCCTTGGTAAGTGAGGCCCTTGCTCGGCACTGACCCGCGCAGTGTTTACTATTTCGGATATCCATTATTTTGAGCTTTACCAGATCTAACAACTGAAGGCAATTGTGCGGATGATTTGAAAGAAAAAAATTATTCTTATTAAATCGATTGCGGATGTTACATAAACTATTAATGCTCTACATATCTGGACATCAACGAACCAGATTTGGGATAGGCTAAATCAGTTGAGGATGGAGTTTTAAAAGACAGCTGTAGCATGTTTGCGTTACATTGCAGCTGACCATTGTAACATGTTTGTGTTACATTGCAGCTGACCATTGTAACATGTTTGCGTTACATTGCAGCTGACCATTGTAACATGTTTGCGTTACATTGCAGCTGACCATTGTAACATGTTTGCGTTACATTGCAGCTGAACATTGTAACATGTTTGCGTTACATTGCAGCTGACCATTGTAACATGTTTGCGTTACATTGCAGCTGAACATTGTAACATGTTTGCGTTACATTGCAGCTGACCATTGTAACATGTTTGCGTTACATTGCAGCTGACCATTGTAACATGTTTGCGTTACATTGCAGCTGACCATTGTAACATGTTTGCGTTACATTGCAGCTGACCATTGTAGCATGTTTGCGTTACATTGCAGCTGACCATTGTAACATGTTTGCGTTACATTGCAGCTGACCATTGTAGCATGTTTGTGTTACATTGCAGCTGACCATTGTAACATGTTTGCGTTACATTGCAGCTGACCATTGTAACATGTTTGTGTTACATTGCAGCTGACCATTGTAACATGTTTGCGTTACATTGCAGCTGACCATTGTAACATGTTTGCGTTACATTGCAGCTGACCATTGTAACATGTTTGCGTTACATTGCAGCTGACCATTGTAACATGTTTGCGTTACATTGCAGCTGACCATTGTAACATGTTTGCGTTACATTGCAGCTGACCATTGTAACATGTTTGCGTTACATTGCAGCTGACCATTGTAACATGTTTGCGTTACATTGCAGCTGACCATTGTAACATGTTTGCGTTACATTGCAGCTGACCATTGTAGCATGTTTGTGTTACATTGCAGCTGACCATTGTAACATGTTTGCGTTACATTGCAGCTGACCATTGTAGCATGTTTGTGTTACATTGCAGCTGACCATTGTAACATGTTTGCGTTACATTGCAGCTGACCATTGTAGCATGTTTGTGTTACATTGCAGCTGACCATTGTAACATGTTTGCGTTACATTGCAGCTGACCATTGTAACATGTTTGCGTTACATTGCAGCTGACCATTGTAACATGTTTGCGTTACATTGCAGCTGACCATTGTAACATGTTTGCGTTACATTGCAGCTGACCATTGTAACATGTTTGCGTTACATTGCAGCTGACCATTGTAACATGTTTGCGTTACATTGCAGCTGACCATTGTAACATGTTTGCGTTACATTGCAGCTGACCATTGTAACATGTTTGCGTTACATTGCAGCTGACCGTTGTAACATGTTTGCGTTACATTGCAGCTGACCATTGTAACATGTTTGCGTTACATTGTAGCTGACCATTGTAACATGTTTGCGTTACATTGTAGCTGACCATTGTAACATGTTTGCATTACATTGCAGCTGACCATTGTAACATGTTTGCGTTACATTGCAGCTGACCATTGTAACATGTTTGTGTTACATTGCTGCTGACCATTGTAACATTGCAGTTGACCATTGTAACACGTTTGCTTTACATTACAGCTGACCATTGTAACATGTTTGCGTTACATTGCAGCTGACCATTGTAACATGTTTGTGTTATATTGCAGCTGACCATTGTATCATGTTTGCGTTACATTGCATCCGACCATTGTAACATGTTTGTGTTACATTGCAGCTGACCATTGTAACATTGCAGTTGACCATTGTAACACGTTTGCTTTACATTGCAGCTGACCATTGTAACATGTTTGCGTTATATTGCAGCTGACCATTGTAACATGTTTATGTTACATTGCAGCTGACCATTGTAACATGTTTGTGTTACATTGCAGCTGACCATTGTAACATTGCTGTTGACCATTGTAACACGTTTGCTTTACATTGCATGTGACCATTGTAACATGCTTGTGTTACATTGCAGTTGACCATTGTAACATGTTTGCGTTACATTGCAGCTGACCATTGTAACATTGAAGTTGACCATTGTAACACGTTTGCTTTACATTGCATGTGACCATTGTAACACGTTTGTTTTATATTGCATTTGACCATTGCGTTACATTGCAGTTGACCATTCTAACACGTTTGCTTTACATTGCAGGTGACCATTGTCCCGGTGGCTGCTGGGAACGAGTCACAACGCTGTCATTTCAAGGTGGACATGTACGACATGCGAGTGGCACAACATGGCACCCAACGTAATCAGTTATTCTAATTATAGCTTTTAGTCTTCTTTCGAATAATCTCTGAAAGTGTGGACAACTGTTGAGTCGATTCAATTTATTTTGAGTAATGATAATTCGAGTCGAATCATCTGTGGGCGATTACATGTTGAAACATGATACCGACTTGTTCTAGGCTAATAAATGTTTACTACAATCTTAGAACGAAGACCGGTCCACACGTGGAGCCGGTTGAATTTTTCGATCCGTTGGAAAAATAATGCACTAATCTTACTGCGCTAAAACCAAGCCGATAACTATAGCATTACGTACAACACTAGCTGAATATGTCTACTAATATATAACGGAATTGGGAACATATATATCAAGTGGATGTACCCTATCTACTTTACCTTAAGAAAAAAATTATTTAAGTGAAAATTGCGCCAACCCTCCCCGGTTTCCCTATAATGGTGCCCACTTAGTAGAATCGCTTCGAATCAGAACAATTTGATTCAACTAAGCGGTTGATTCATTTAAGCGGCGCATTTTTCCACTGAGGAAATAGGGAAAGATTCTGCCCAGTCCCTCCTCAAATAGGGAATGATTATGTCCCAGTCCCTCCTCAAATAGGGAATGATTATGTCCCAGTCCCTCCTCAAATAGGGAATGATTCTCTCCCAGTCCTTCCTTAAATCGATTTTTTTAGCTAGTCTCATTTCAAATTCATTTTGCGAAAAACAAAATCTATCTGGTATCCACTGCAACATGCTAGAACGTTTGTGCAACTTTTGTATGCAGTTTTGTGTGTCACATTATCAGACAAAGTATTCAATTACTTCATGTTTGGTCAAACGTTAATTCAAGTGAAAATGGAAACGCTGAAAAGTCACGAATTTCACCCTTGGTGAAATGTCGTAACTTTGTCATCGGCGAGAGGATGGAAGTCACGCCCATGATCGGCACTGATCCGCATAGTGTTTACCATTTTTGATATCCACTATTTTGAGCTTTACCAGATCTAACATGTAAAATCAATTCTTTCGATGATTTGAAAAAAATAGCAATCTTTATTAAATCGATCCAGATGTTACATAAACCATTCACACACTACATATTTTGATGTCAACGAACCGGATTTGCGATAGGCTAAATCAAATGAGGATGGAGTTTTAAGCGGAGCGCACAGTAATGGCTCATTTAACATACAACATCATAGCACATAATATTATACGTAGCAAAACACACATGTGTGTTGCTAACCAGTTGAGACTGATTGCGTCGACATTTCCAGGACAAAGAATATATGGGGATCAATTACCCAATAAAACTAATGTTGTGACATGTGTTTTACAGATGACAAGCAGAAATTGCCGGAAATAGATTTCAAAAAAAGGTGTGTATTTTGTTGCTTAATAAAATATTTAATTAAAAATTGGACGGACGTACAAAGTTGTGCATTTGTTGCTACGTTAGCAAGTAAAGCATATTTGTGACCCCTCGCTGACCCATATTTGTGACCCCTCGCTGACCCATATGTTTATTTTATATTTCCAGGATTCCTATTATGTATAGTATACATATGCAAGATTTATTTTAGAAAGAAATTTTAACCAAGAGCATTTATATTATTGATGAGCATGTCGTACTTTACTACACATCACTCCTAAACAAGGTGTTCAACGTAATAAACATGTTCTTTTTATCACAACTGTAACATTTACACCCTACTACGACGTTTCGGCAACCAGAAATCAGTTCCCGAAGAAGGCAGCCCGCGGTTGACGAAGCATCGTAGCGTGTAAACTTTACAGTTGTGACAAAAAGAAAATTATGTATTATATTATCCTCCCAACTTGAACATTTTAATGAGTGTTCAATGTAAACACAACATAACCCGTAAACACAACATAACCCGTAAACACAACATAACCCGGCACCACTTCTTATAAGCCGCGGTGTGTGCGTGCACTTGTGCGTGTCTTCGCTTGTGCGTGTGTGCGCGTGTGTGTAGGATACATATACATGTATCATTTTGCGTATGCATACAAATATGTATTTACTGTAATATTAATTTAATCCCTCAGAATGCTGTTCGACATGTCTGGGAGCGGCGAGATCCAACGCGTGTTTTACCCGGAGGACGAGGAAGCCGTCGCGTTGACGCTCAAGAAGATTCTGCTGGGGACGCTGTCGTCGAGACTGGTGGTGTCCGAGTCCCAGAGAGCGGCCGGGGCGCGCTGGGCCTACCGGGTCAACGAGACGGGACACGAAGGTGGGTCGGTGAAACCATATGCGTGGCCGTTGATAGAAACTGGGTCTTGTTACCGCTACAGCACCACGTAAAGCGTTCTTGTGTGGCTTGACGTGTTCGGAGTCACCTTTCTCTGCACGCATCGCTTGTGCCAAAGACTTTAGTGACACGTATCAATTGTTGTTTCTTACACAAATAAACCACTGTCGTCTGGGCACTTTCCAGCTCAATAGATGTGTGCGCAATTTATACTCCTTTATCTGGTGTGTCGAGAGTCGGTAGAGATAAGCGTCTTGGAATCTTCGGCTAACAGCAACATTGATATATGAGACACATAACGAACCATGTGCACAAGAAAATAATGCAACAAAGTTCAGATAAGTTAAACATATAACTAAGTAAAATGTCATTGTCATTTGCTGCTACAAGGTTTATACAATGATCCAAGCTAATAATGAAACGTTGTTAGAACGTTCCCAAACGTACTTAGAACGTTCATAACAGGTTATGAAAACGTTTGGAGGGAACGTTCCTATGCAATAGAAAGGGTTTTCATCGGTCCCTAAACGTTCTTACAAAACCTCTAGGGAATCTCTAGCGAACATATTAAACGTCGACGAAACCATTAGCGAACTTACAAAACGTCGAGGGAACTTCTAACAAACTTACAAGTCTTCGAGGGAACTTTTAGCGAACTTACACATCCTTGAGGGAACCTCTAGTGAACATACTAAACGCCGAGGGAACCTTTAGCGAACTTACACAATCTCGAGGGAACCTTTAGCGAACATACACAACCTCGAGGGAACCCTTAGCTAATTTACAAAACCTCGAAAGAACCTTTAGCGAACTTACAAGTCTTCGAGGGAACTTTTAGCGAACATACAAAACCTTGAGGGAACCTTCATCGAGGGAACCTTGCTAAACACGTATGTATGTAACAACCCACAGCTCACAAATTACCATTAAATCGTTCATTATGTGGCGCGACCGTTTGCGTGACATCATTGTACATCAGCGTAACCATTTACGGATTACAAATCAGCATACAACAGACGTGTACTGACCAACTATTTGTGTTATTCAGAGACAATTGTTTCGTTTGGTTCCAAAGTCCATTTGATTGTCTAAATGTATAATGACTCATATACACGTATTGTGTGTTGATGTGTCTACAATGTAACGAAATTGTACGTGGCAGATCGTGTGTAGGACACTGATGTTCCTGTTGTTAACCCTTTGACCATGCGGTTACTCAAACTTAATGGCAAATCACAAACTGGGTAAAACAGGCTTGTAGTGTTATTGCGTATACGTCAAATCTAGGGCAGGCTGTAAATTAGATCCACATGTTTTTATTAAACGTAGTCACATTTGGTATAAGATAGTTTACATGTTTTACAATGATCACGCGAATACAATAATTATCTACGATTTAAAAACGCGCAATACTAACTGAATTAAATGGGTGTACTATGTAATTAAGACACCAATTTACAAAATAACACACTCTAACGTGGTAACTATAGTTATATTAGTCAACATACTGACCATAACAGGTCCACAGCCGCATGGACAAATCACGCCCTGGTGCTTACCAAAACGAATATATATCCTGATCACAATTCACACAGTAAACACAAAGGTCATGCAAACATGACCCATTAAAGTTAGCATGATCAGATAACATTTATGTTTGAAAAGTGCATCAGTTGAAAGTGTACCGCAAATACGGAATGACTCATATAATGTGTTAAATGTAACCAATTCGTGCGACCATTCATCATTCTAACCAAATGAATGGCAGCTGTATTCAACGGAGATCCGTATTCAACATAACTGATGGTGACACTTAATTAAACATTCTTCGTAATCTCAGTACTTTACCAGATGACCATGTTCGTGTTCTCTGAATGGTGCACCCAACAACGGCTATAATATCAGCATCAGCATCAGCATCAGTGTCGACGCTATCGCTGTAATTGTTCGTGTGGATTGCACCCCGTAGCACGTCAAAACACGACGTGTGTGGCGTCATTAGAGCGGCGGTCTCGGTGGGGGGGAGAGGGGTCAGATCCTCTTGCCGCAGTCCGAAGACGAGACGCTTTGTTAACTGCGCGCTGTCTCAGTTCACTCAGCTATTTAAACGATTACTTGGCTACAAACAGTGCTGAAGTTAGGTTAGCTTATGCTAACGAACAGCTTTCGCATATGTACATAAAACGTTTGCGTGATCTCTACAGAAGCCAAAATGACACGACATGATTTCTTCCTACGCGAAGAAACACCTGTTTGGTAGTGGGAGATGAAAGAGCAGCTACACAGATTATTTAAATTAACGGAACCCGTTTCAACCTGTGAAAATTACATGATTAACGAGAAACAACACTTTCTTGCGATAGCAATAATAACGATTACAGTAACAACATATTTAAATAATAACGATTGCAGTAACAACACATTTAAATAATAACGATTACAGTAACAACACATTTAAATAATAACGATTACAGTAACAACACATTTAAATAATAACGATTACAGTAACAACACATTTAAATAATACAGTTAAATTACGCTTGGTCATATTAACAACAAATGGTGCATTTGCGACGTTCGTTAGTACACTCGTTTAGTATTCTGGATATCTTATTTCATTTCATATCCACATTTTTAAACACACGTACGTGCATGCATACTTAAGTACGACCACACGTACGTGCGGTGTACGTGTGCGTGTGCGTGTGCGTGTGTGTGTGTGTGTGTGTGTGTGTGTGGCAGGCAGCCAACACCACACTGTTGCATAGTATAACACGCATTCACACACGCACGCACGCACGCACGTACGTACGCACGCACGCACGCATAATCACACACATTGTGGACTGCAAGTTTGTGTGGGTGCGATTGTGATGCTGTTGTCGCGTGGTGGTTGCGGGTATGCGGGTATGCGGGTATGCGGGTATGCTAGTGGTATGCTGTTAGGTGGATGCGCGTAAACAGTATAGATGTGGAACGGAGACAAAATACACTTTCAATAAGGATGCGGACCTGTGAGGTTTATAAGTCTTTTGTATGTAACTGTGATTACCAGGCCTGCGCAAGGCTCCAGGGTGTATGTGTGTATGTACGTATGTGTATTATCACATACATTGTGCATGTAGGGGAAAGGAGGGGAAAGTGGGCCCATTAAGCGAGGATCAATCTACATTTGACATTTTTGCATAAAACAGTTAATTGTGTATTACCCAGTTCAATATATTGACTACGTGCATGCGTAATTATGATACTCTATCTTAATAAATACTATGAGTCAAATGTGTTTTAAAAAGAGACCCATTTTTTAATTAAACAAAATTGGAGGCCAAAGTGAGCCCCTCACAAAGATGTCCCATGTCACTCAGGCATCGGCACAAATCTCACACAAAGACGACCCCCGCTTATACCCAGAACACTCCCTATGTGCCCTGTGGCCACACCCACCACACTGCACCCTTCCTTCACCTTTATGTATTCGCACAGTATAAGAACCTGTATAGATATATATTCAATATGGCGTTGATTATGCTAATGTGTTGTAATTATTAACTAATTAATTGACACTAGTTTGTGATTTAAACAGTAGATCTAATTATACATGTATACATTATGAAATTTAAATAATATGTGTACATTGTAGCAATGCCTACGGTATAACCACATTGTCCCCGAAGTAACTGCAGGTATAGGGCCCACATTAGTCTCTGACAAAGAGGGTTGGACGGTATAACCACATTGTCCCCGAAGTAACTGTGGCTATAGGGCCCACTTTAGCCCAGACAACGAGTGTTGGACGGATGCCGGTTTTGTTTCAGTGCGTGCATTCACGTCAAAATGGACACGCACATTCCATTATTTTTTACCAATGCAAATAAAGTGTAACCTTTGCATTACGACAGGGGTCCACTCGGCTGTGTATCACGCCAGGGAGTTGGTCGAAGACGGAGGAATTGTCTTTACGAAGATACGACAGACAAAAATGCTGGAAAACGCAGACCAGGGACAAATTAAGGTACACGAAGACGAAACGTGAGGAACATTAAAACCGATAAAAAATTAGAGTAGTAGGAGAGAGTGGGTCCAGTTGAAGCACGGGGTAGCCCCCCTATGACACAAGGGGCCGGACAACGCATGCACCGCGAGAGTCGGGAGACGCGCACTTTTGTTGTTGATACACACATTTTATTGGCCCCTATGTCACAACTAAGTGTTGTTAGTTAGTTAGTTTTTGTGATAAATAAAATATTTGTGTTTCTGTAAAAAAAAGGACGGCCGCCTACGATAGCACGTCAACGGAAAACGCTATTTTTTTATAAATGAGATGTATAAATTCGATTAAATACAGATCTCTTAGAAATGAGAAGGACAAGATGAACTTTTCAGATGGTGCGCTTGAATACGACACTGGGCATTCCGATGAAGATTGCGGTGAAAGAATCGTTTTATTCCCCGAACGAATTGGCCCCAAGGTAAGGATTTGTTATGTTGAAAAACCGCAGTTAGCAGAATGCTTTCTTTGACATGAGCCGAAAGGTCACAGCGGAATTCCTCCAAAACTATTAATGGAAACAGTGGAACAAATTAGTATAGCACTTGCAAGAGTGTTCAACCTGTCATTAAAAGAGGGAGTGGTTCCTTTTAAACGGAAAGAAGCAAACGTCATACCATTATTTAAAAAGAGTTCGAGAAATAAGTCAGAGAATTACAGACCAGTGAGTGTAATCAGTGAATAATAAATTATTGGAAAGGTTTAATAAAAGACCATATGGTGGACTTCCTTGTTAGGCATAAATTATGAAGTCCATCTCAACATGGATTCCTAAAAACGTTTTTTGGATGAAATTACTAAGAGGATAGATGAGGGATCACCGTTAGATATTATATACTTAGATTTTCAGAAAGCTTTTGACAAAGTGCCACATCAAAGATTACTAGTTAAATTAAAAGCCCATAGTATCGGGGATGGCATAATCAACTGGATAGAACAATGGCTGACTGATAGAAGACAGCGTGTTGTAGTAGATGGGGAGGTTTCAAAATGGAAATAAGTTTTGAGTAGGGTACCACAAGGATCAGTATTAGGACCTTTATTATTCTATATATATATATATATATATATATATATATATATATATATATATATATATATATATATATATATATATATATATATATATATATATATATATATATATATATATATATCAATGACTTGGACGATAATATAAAAAAATTAGTTAAATGGTCTGAGAAATGGCAGATGTTGTTCAATTTTATTTTGGGAAATATAAATGCCTACACACAGGACATGTAAACTTGGATATAAACTATAAAATGGGAGATACTGTTCTGCGTCCTACTGTAAAAGAAAATACTTAGGAGTAACAATAAGAGTACTAAAGGGAAGGAAACGAATCGTGCACATGGTCCCCGGATTTACCTGGTCATTTCCTTCCCTTTACTACTAATAAGTGCTGATATGAAAGTTTCAGAGCGGTGTGGTATTGCAGCTTCAAAGGGTTTTCAAATTCTTGGGTTGATTAGGAGAAATATAACATACAAGGAAAAAAAGGTAATTATTTAATTATATATATATATGTGTGTGTGTGTGTGTGCGTGTGCGTGTGCATGTGTGTGTATAAAGCAATAGTTAGGCCTCGTTTAGAGTACTATATACAAGCTTGGAGATCATATCGTAAGAAGGATATAGATACTCCTGACAGACAGACTGAGATACCTTAGTTATGAAGAACAACTGAAAGAATGTGGTTTAACAACCCTAGATACAAGGCGGTTAAGAGGAGATTAATTTGAAGTTTTTAAGATATTGAATGGTTATGAAAATATAGATATACATGTTTTTTTTCATTCAAGATAATAAAACTAGAGGACATGAGGTAACATTAGTAAAGAATCAGTGTAGATTGGATATCAGGAAGTACTCGTTCTCACATAGGACAATCAATGAATGGAACAAATTATTTACATATGTTTAAAATTAAGGTTGTCACATATCTCAGGAGGGCGGATTACACATAGATAAAAAATTAAGATTGTTGGACTGTCGATAAGCCAATGGCTTCCTTGTCCACTTGCCATCCATTAAATCTTGTCTTGTTAAATCTAATAACTTATATAACGTAATCTACATAGGCCTAATTTTGCCGTGTAAAATAATCGCGATAAATGAGGCTACAAAACTCCTTAGTTAATGCAACACCATTTTTACTCATAGAACTTGCGTGTGTAGCCCTACTGTGTGGAGTACTGGTCGACGTAGCTCTGACGCGATGCCCGCGTTGTGTAGCCCTACTGTGTGGAGTACTGGTCGACGTAGCTCTGACGCGATGCCCGCGTTGTGTAGCCCTACTGTGTGGAGTACTGGTCGACGTAGCTCTGACGCGATGCCCGCGTTGTGTAGCCCTACTGTGTGGAGTACTGGTCGACGTAGCTCTGACGCGATGCCCGCGTTGTGTAGCCCTACTGTGTGGAATACTGGTCGACGTAGCTCTGACGCGATGCCCGTGTTGTGTAGCCCTACTGTGTGGAATACTGGTCGACGTAGCTCTGACGCGATGCCCGCGTTGTGTAGCCCTACTGTGTGGAGTACTGGTCGACGTAGCTCTGACGCGATGCCCGCGTTGTGTAGCCCTACTGTGTGGAGTACTGGTCGACGTAGCTCTGACGCGATGCCCGTGTTGGATAACGATCGTAATCCCGATCGGTAAACACAAATACTGTAACAGCGCCGTCTAAACGCAACTTTGGATCGCCATTTGTAAGCGCCGTGTAAAAGGGTGTATTTAATTATTATTGTTTTAACTAATCTCTAGATTAAGACATTATGTATTGTTGATTATTAGTCCGAGTGAGATGTGGCGGGGTTTTTGGTCCAGGGCATTATAGGCATTTATGCAAAATAACAACACAAGTCCAGCGTAGATTGAAATAGGCCAAAGAATGACATTTAGATTTATTAATTAAGGAGCATGAAATTAGGCAAGCATACACCATCAAAATAAGATACATCCAATAATCTCAGCAAGCATGCCGGCCCCCAAAAGGTGTTTACACATAATTAGTAAATCATGCCTATCAGCTACCCACTACCAGTACTATCTGTACCACTACTGACTTATATACAATTCACATGGTATCGGTGGGGGTCACTCCGCCGTGAATTAACCATACATATATATATATATATATATATATATATATATATATATATATATATATATATATATATATATATATATATATATATATATATATATATATATATATATATATGTACAAACAGAAAGGCTGGGGTACTCGATCCCCCAGCCAAACATGGTAAATGAAAAAAAAAAAAAAAAAAAGTGGGCTAACTACCCAACATTCTTGAACAATATGGAAACACAACACACAATGTATAAAGGTGTTACATATCTAGACATTAGTCAACCAATAACTACTAACACATCAGACCGAGAGGTAGGGCCAAACAGCCACACAAATGTACTCGTAAAAAGTACCCGCACTAAAAACCCTGTGTACACTACTGAAAACTTAGTGGAGGGAAAAGCGTTAATGCAAAACCTCGTGTACCAAACTATAACAGGGAAAAGCGTCAAAAAATTCAAAAACTTTGTGAACTACCTCTCTGTCTTCAGTGTTTCACAGTGTATCCCTACATAATGCACCACTTGATTTATTAGATAACACTGGGTAACAACTGTTAACACAATATTAGGGAGGTAGGGTGGGATTTTTCAAACGGATCGGAATAAACCGAACAACAAAACTGATCTTGCAATAAAATCAACAAATTCAGCGATAACGATTAATCAGTAACAGTAGAAATTCGGAAATATTTGCAGCGCAAAGGTCTCACAACGACACAAGCTAACTTGGAAATCGAGAGAGGCTGGCTCTAGGTCACGTGGTTGGTGCATCCATACGCGTGAGCGAGTAATTAGGCCAATACTCTCTCTACCATAAAAGGTATAACCTCAAATCGCCTTCATTGCCTTGTTATCTCGCATAAAATCCTTTATGCGCCGCTGTCACATAAATTCATTTATGCAAAATAACAACACAAGTCCAGCGTAGATTGAAATAGGCCAAAGAATGACATTTAGATTTATTAATTAAGGAGCATGAAATTAGGCAAGTATACACCATCAAAATAAGATACATCCAATAATCTCAGCAAGCATGCCGGCCCCCAAAAGGTGTTTACACATAATTAGTAAATCATGCCTATCAGCTACCCACTACCAGTACTATCTGTACCACTACTGACTTATATACAATTCACATGGTATCGGTGGGGGTCACTCCGCCACTAGGTCACCCTCTGTGACCGACCCCCACCATAATTCATTTGTTTTCATATTTTTCATTCGACATTGGGTGCCATGGTCCTCTCGCTTCGCCTCTGCCTGTCGGTCCAATGACATTTGTTTGTTTCACAGCTACAAACCAACGATGCCAGAAGCGACAGAAGCGATGGCGAAGGGAAATGCTGAGCTCAGTACGTGAATCCTGTTACCAGCATTGATACAAATCATTCAAATAGTCTTGTGTAAAGGCGTCCTCGCTGATCTTGAATGATGATATCATTCGTTGCCATATTCTCACAAAACGTCCAACAGTTCTAATTATTTATAACTCTGAACAATTTTAAAACAACTTCCCTATTTTAAACTAAAAGTAACCTCTCCATTTAAATATAGGTTCTATCATTATCCCGAAAAAACAACGGTTATAAATAATCTTTCACTATTAAGCAATGTCTTCCTTGAGTACAATGTATATGGTGTACCTGGCAAGGACACGTACAAAGTACTTGGAACATTTAATTCCGCAGATCTGCCCAAGATGGGAGGAACATCGACCGCCGTGTTGACGTTCGTCAAAGCTGAGCTGCTGGACAATGTTCGCGAGAACAAAGAAGACGATATTCGGAGCGGCATGAAAAACAGCAGTCTTAAAGTGGAGCCGGTCAGTCCACTAAACTATCATACTGTTCAATATCCTGTTATTGTTTAATTAACAAGCGCATGCATTTATCTATTAAGCGAAATTACTGGAAAAGCTAGTAATATTAACAATAACAACAGTAGTAATAATAATAACAATAATAAAATAATACTTTTAATGTCGATCTGCGCATAGAAAATATCGACCATTTCCTAAATTTTCTAGTTTGCTGTGTTTTTGCCTTCCTGGCTTCGGAGTTCCGGTGTTAAACACTAACACACTTGAGTTAAATTGCCTTAAATTTGCCTGTGTGTTCTGGTTCTAGATAAGGCGTTTAGCCTTTGTAACATGATATTAGGAAGATTCTCATTTCCATTCGCCGTTTATTGTTTCGAGAGCGTGGCTTGTGCGTAGCTAGGGCCTGCGCGTTTTGTTTCAACTCAATTTTGTTGCATCGGCTGGAAATCAGATTCGGCGTGAGTTGTACTGCATTAGCACAGCTTGTGACATGTGACAGAGAAGAGGGGAGAATTTTGGAGAAGAAGTAGATAAAGACAATTTTATTGGCAACTCAACTGAGTTGGATTCACATCGTTATACAGTCAGTAAAATAATACACGTAACAGTCAACAATCATAAAATACAGTACTCATAAAAATCCTACCATGATAAGTGGCGCAGCAGATATAATATTATTATAGTATTTATTGCCAGTTGTGTAAACCCCGTGGCATTAGAGTTTCGATACATATTATTATAGTATTTATTGCCAGTTGTGTAAACCCCGTGGCATTAAAGTTTCGATACATATTATTATAGTATTTATTGTCAGTTGTGTAAACCCCGTGGCATTAAAGTTTCGATACATATTCGTCCGAGTTATTGGCAATGGATACTTATTACTGTGCCTTATACCATAATCTATATGTCTTTTGTCAGGTAAGAGATGATTCGGTTTGTGTGAGCTTACTTTCTTCTTGTTAATATATCGCTCACACAGACAGTCCCACCTTTCTTTCAATGTTTGTTGACCTAAATCATTGAGTATATCTGGCTTTTTATCTGCACAGCTTTTGCCGGGAAAGATGTACTTTAGGGCTCTTTTCTGTATAATTTCGATATTGTCAGATAAGTAATTCTGCAAATTTATTGGTATGCCACACAGGTCTCACAACACTTACATATACAGTAACCAGATCACTCTGATTAATACCTGTTCGTTTTAAATGGTACAATATATATATATATATATATATATATATATATATATATATTATATGGTAGACAGTGCAAAGCTGGGAAAATATTATATATACATATATGTATATGTATATGTATATATATATATATATATATATATATATATATATATATATATATATATATATATATATATACATTATATATCTATATATATATATATATATATATATATATATATATATATATATACATTCATATATATATATATATATATATATATATATATATATATATATATATACATATACATATACATATATGTATATATAATATTTTCCCAGCTTTGCACTGTCTACCATATAATATATATATATATATATATATATATATATATATATATATATATATATATATATATATATATATATATATATATACACATATATATATCCATATACGTTAGGGCGGCCAGAAGGTTTGGGCGGCCAGAACGTTAGGGCGGCCAGAACGTTTGGGCGGCCAGAACGTTAGGGCGGCCAGAACATTTAGGCGGCCAGAACGTTAGGGCGGCCAGAACGTTCGGGCGGCCAGAACGTTAGGGCGGCCAGAACGTTAGGGCGACCAGAACGTTTGGGCGGCCAGAACGTTAGGGCGGTCAGAACGTTTGGGCGGCCAGAACGTTAGGGCGGCCAGAACGCGAGTGTTCATTTATATTTTTACCAGTTCTGTCTAAAAAAAGTAAGACCAAGCATTATTTCCACTCGGAACTTCCTGCCCCAATGATCTAAGATCTGCAGACCACGCATCGCGGGTTCCTGAGTGACCTCAGTACACACAACTGACTCTCAGTAGACGTCATCCTCGTTCCAAAGGATGGGCCGATGACTGATGAGCTTGTGGCTTGTCAACCAAGGCGCCTATTTTATGTTGACTGTAACAAGGATCTGTGTTGGGGCCGCTGTTATTCACTATGTACACTATAACGCCGCTTGGTGACATTATCAGGAAATGTGATCTTAACTTTCATTTGTACGTCAATGACACGCAGCGCTACGTCTCATGCCGCTTTGAAATAGACACCACCTGGAAAAGAGACAGACCATGGGGCTCCTGGAGAAGAACTGTGGAAGAAGAGATGAAGCTGGTTTAGCTGGAATGAATGGAACTTACTTCGTAAACTACAACGTGTGCAAAATATGGCAGAATCTTGGTGCATAACTATATAATATCCGTCACACTGCACCCAGGTGACAAACGGTGGCTCCGCAGCGCGGAGCCCGGATAATCGAGACTATCCCCTAACGGTGAAATGCACTAGGTCAGGGGTGAAATTGTTGCCTCGATTATCCAGGCTCCGTGCTGTGGCGCCACCATTTGTCGTACGCCACCATTTGTCGTATTCGCCTGGACGCACATGGCCCAGTGGCAGTGGGGTTTTCATTGTGACTTGTGATGGAAATTATGCATGCACCTAGATTCTGTGTGAATGCATAATAAGTTAATTACGATGCCATCCGGGGATTTGGCTAATTCATAAAATAAGAAACGATTAGTGAAATGGTTGCGCCGCTGGTGCGGAGTTTGCCGGTTCGGGCTAGAATTCCAGTGGATCGTACCCAGAGGCAGAGATAAGTCTACAGGAGGTAATGGTATCTTTTCACTGACACGGTAGTTACTGGTGCAGAATTCAACCTGTTTTCAACCATTGAAATTTCGCTTGATATCATGTTAGAGACGTCACAGCGTCTGTTTACGACAATAACGATAGAGAGTCTTGTCTTAGCAAAATATATTTTGATATATAGTTACCGGTGCAGTTTTCGACCCACGCGAAATCTCGCTTGATATCGCGTTAGAAAAGTGACAGCGTCTGTTTACGACAATAACGATACATGGTCTTGTCTGAGCAAAATATATTTTAATATATAATATAACATGGAACACGCTTATGATATACGTACCTTGATATAAACTGACTTTGCATGCTTACCAGACATTATTATTGAGCGTCTGCTGACGCGTGTCTCGTTCTTGGCCACGTGATAATAATACCCCATTCTTGTATGGCAAGCCATTCTTGTCATAAAAGTAGGAATAATTAAAATATACGAGAAAATATGTACTACATTAACGTTATATATTCAATACAAGTATATGCATATGTGTTTTATAAAGCGCTGTGTCAAGCCTGGTTGTTATAAAAAGTTGAAATGATTGGAACAAAGTGGTAAAATGAAAAAAGATTGTCTGTACGGCTTGCCATAAATATAGGTCGAACTCCGCCGTTTTCCTCGACTCGCGCGACATGGTTCAGATGGTCAATATTCATAAGTTTTTCACTCAAAACAATTGTTTTAATAATTTGTTTAGATTGAATAAATGAAGTAGCCGTTGCAGATTTGGTATATCGATCTCTTACACAAAATGTTTCTTCATATTTTTTTTAAACGGCATATTCTATTAAGTAGGTCGAAAACTACACCGACCAGAATAATATAACACAGAACTATTTTATGATATAACTAGATCAAAAAAATGACTTTGCATGCTTACCAGACATTATTATTGAGCGTCTGCTGGGCGCGTGTGTCATTCTTGGCCATGTGACAATAATCACCCTTTTTGTGGTAGATGTATGGCAAGCCAGTCTTGTCATAAAAGTAGGAATAATTAAAACGTTAAATATACGAAAAAAATATTAACAACATTAACGTTACATATTCAATACAAGTATATGTATATGTGTTTCATAAAGCACTACAACAAGCCTTACTTGTTATCTTGTTATAACAGTTGAAATAATTGAAAGAAAGTAGTATTCTGATTGGAGCAAAATTTGAGGTTCTTAATAGTTCTTAATAGGTTTGGGTTTTTGACAGAATTTTTTTTCCTAACATTTTACAGAAATCCCAGAAATGCCTGGCTGATTGTGTACGTCCGAACACCCCATTTCAAAACCCTGAGGACGGGCCTGATAGAATATGCCCTTTTGACAAAAATCTGAAGAAGCTTTGTGCAAGAGAGTGATATTCTAATTAACTAATGACAGTTATTTCATAATTTCAATGCAAACAAATGGTTAGAATAGTTGTTTTGAGTGAAATATGTTTCAGTTATTGAATGCTGAAAACACGCGTGAAACAAGGCTATTGTTTGAATCTGGGCTATATGCTCAGTGTGTTAAAAAAATGGTAAGATGCAACACATTAAATGTATAAACACCATGGGTCCGTTCGTTAACATTAAATGTATAAACACCATGGGTCCGTTCGTTAACATTAAATGTATAAACACCATGGGTCCGTTCGTTAACTTTCCTTTGATGATTATTATGAATAGTTGTGTACATTTTCGTATGATAAAGTGTAATAAAGCATATTTACATGAAGGCCACCAATATCACCGATGTGTCACGATAGTCTTGCCATCTAGTGATCATTGCCCTTATTAAATACCAAAGTATATCTCAAAAATGTGTTTGCCTCATTTTTCTTTGAAATTACTGACTTTGTTGGACGTTTTCACTCCCAGGACCGATATATCTGACTAGTGATGTCTGTAATGTGATATCTAATGATATATTAAAATAGGTCAAATAGAGGGATGACTCAGATTTTGCTCCAGTGACAGCTCTTATAACCTGACACTGTATATAACTATAACTGTTACAACTGGGTTTTATTTCTTTGGAATATAAATTTTGGACTGAAGTACAAAGTTACAGAAAACTTAGTTGTCTGTATCTGCACCATAGCATGTCCTGGAATGTATGTTAGGCACTGTCGTGGCACCTAGCGGACAGCCTGTGAACCAGTTGGTTTATATGAAATCAGTACATCGAAGGTGT
Source organism: Lamellibrachia satsuma (assembly GCA_033239005.1). Taxonomy (NCBI): domain Eukaryota; kingdom Metazoa; phylum Annelida; class Polychaeta; order Sabellida; family Siboglinidae; genus Lamellibrachia; species Lamellibrachia satsuma. The sequence goes on along the minus strand of BSQZ01000016.1, from coordinate 10,255,486 downwards.
ATCACGATAGCCGATACGTATCGCGCAGAAGAAAATACTGCAATATATCAATATACTGGTAACATAGTGCAACCCTAGTAAAATATATGCATCCGCAATGTGACGCCATTGTGGACTTGTTGTGAGGCTTGCACATATCAAAACAAGATGGCAGCTATACGAACCGACAACACGAAAGCAGATGAAATGAAGATTGTGTTTAATTGTGGCACTGGGGTGGATGGCAAGAACAAGCGATTGAAATGATGACCTGTTGCTGTGACTAATCGTATAAAAACGATCTGAAACTATGATGTAAAATATGAAAACTTGTGGCCCGAACTGGCCTGGCAGCCCCAAAAGGGGCGCCGGGCCAGTGTTCATGTCGAGGCCTGCAGTATATGGGTTGGACATGAGAAAGTACTCATTCTCACAGAGGGTGATAAATGAATGGAACAAACTGCGAAATGATTGTGTTAATGCTAGTAGTGTGAATATGTTTAAAAATAGAATTGACAGATATTTGATAAGGGCAGGCTACACATAGATGAGAAAATTGCCAATGGCTTCCTTGTCCATTTGCCATCTGGAACTTGTTGTTTGGGATGGCAATCTTGTTAAATCTTGTTAAAGTATTTATTCTATTGAGCTGAACTTGGTAGTGGAGCAAGAAACATTCTTGGAGAATTTGTTAGAGACATGGCATTGGGCGGTCACTGCCATTTTTGAAAATTCCACTGACATGTTGGCAGGTCATTCTTATTGACATAGTCATACTTTTATTAGTTGGATTGAAGAAACATAGTATTATTGTTTTACTGGTCATTGGAGTTGTGTTTGTGGTTGACAGATTCCCCCTTCGAAAGTCAACCTGACTACCATTAACAGTGCCATCAAAACTAACTTCACTTGTGTCATCAAGGCCCGTGCAACTGGTGAGTTATCGTATTGATTATCAACAGTTTAAGAAATATTTTGGTGGATGACATTAATTAAAGTGACATATGTTCAATGAAATTATGTAATTATTATTATACAACATTGCACTGATATCTGATTTGGATATCTTTAATATAAAGTAGTTTGTGACTCTGTATGTTTGTCTGTCTGTTCCCTCGTATCTTCATCAGTTTTGCATGTACTGGGCTGACATTTTGTAGGCATGCCTGGGGGCCCACTGTGGTGGTTTGTACATTAGAGAATATTTGCCGAAGGAACCATGATGGACGTTTGACGTAACTTATGTGACTGAGAACAATAGTTACATGCAATAATTATTGTTAGGAACGTTATGTGTATTTCAACAATTTTTACATGATCTCTGTCAAACGTCTACTGAATGCTTCATGAAACCGGCAATTGTACGTTATTTTTGTGGCGCGAAGATGTCTTGCCATTGGCATTGCAAGTGCCAAAACTTGGCTGGGTAGTGCAAGGAGTCATAAGTTCTTGCCTTTTCTCCCATGCAATGCCAGGGTTGCATGGGCAACTGGACTAGTTAGATAACATTGTAGTATAAATGCTGTTGTGATATTTGTAGATGTTCACACGGGCTTACCGTGCTTCCGGGACCTTGCCACAATGTTGACACGTCTCAGTCGAGAGGACATCGACACGTTGACCCAGCACTACCTTCAGGAAAAACAACCAGAAGTTGCCCGCCAGACGATGATCGATGCCCTAGGGACAGCGCACACATCTGACTGCTACACAGTTATGATGAGACATGTCTTCCTTGTCAAACGTCCTGAGGCCGAGTTACTGATGAGAGCCTTGTTTCAATTGGTTGATCTGTCAACCCCAGCACCGCAGGTATAATCTGGTCATCACTGTTTCTTATATTGCATGGTGAAGTGTTTAATTATAAAAAAACTCCAGGAATTTGGCAGTGAGCCCACATCATTAAATATATTACAGGTATGAATTTTTAATTATAGTTCAGTCACCTAAATTTAGTGTTAATGAGTGGGGCGCGGTGACTCAATCGAGGAAACCCGGGTTCAAATCTTCTTGCTGCCGTTTTGAAGCTCGTTCAGTTTTGCTCATCCAACATTGCTTCATCAGCTGGAACAATAAGTAGCTGGTTATAGGCAGTGTGAAAATATTTATATTTTTTATTATTTTGTTTAACTTATTTACATTTTTAACATAATTATTTTTTTAATGCATATTTGTATGAATATGGGTTTTTACTTGAAATAAAAGTATTCATATTCGTGAACAAATTGTCTTTGTGCAATAATTGCAGTGTAAAGTGCTTTGAGTAGTCCTACAGACTGGATATCTTGCTATATAAGAACATACCTTTTTAGTGTTTATGCTGTTTAATCTAAACCTGTACAATTATTTTGTGTTCTCTGGCAAGTGTTTGTTCCCCAGGATGTATTGAATGTGTCTTTCAGATCATCATGTCCACCTTGGATGATGTTGTCTTCCACCATCCGTACTCCTTTAGTGGTAGGTGGCTGTAGTTTGGCTACAATGTTTCATGTAACGTATTAATATGTCTTAATGTTGATCTACAGTAAAACTTCAGTAGTAAAACAACTTGCATCTGGCAATATTTTAAAACTTGTTAAAAGACAACATCTCCACCATGTCTAACACATTACTTAAATATGTATTTGTTCTTTTGAAATGATTTTAAGTTGAATTAGAATACCCTGATTTGAAAGATGCAATTGAATTGATAAAATGTATTTGAGCCAGCATTTATGTTGATTGTATGGTCAGACTGTCTTCAGGCGATGATCCTACTGATGATCAGTTGTATTATTGACTTGGTGTATAGTTAATTAAATGAATGCTTAATTTACTGTGGTGGTGTATAATATATACCAGAGCATTATCTGCACTTTATGCATTGCAGTTATGTTTAATATATGAATATTTATAACACAAAGATGGGTCAATGCACAGGTTGTGGTGATGCGGAGCAGAACAATTTGTGTGTGCATGCATGCATGTGTGTGTGCATGCGTGCACGTCTATCTTTAACTTATATATTGGAGCCAGTTAATTGCAGATTCTAATACTTGTTCTGTATCAATCTTCACCAACAGACAAAGAAATGACGGAACAGCTCAGTGATCGGACAACACTTGTGCTGGCATCTATTGCCAAGAAAGTGAAACACACGCACTCCAAATGGGCCAGCAGTGTTATTCAGAGACTGGAAAATCGCCTTGGCGTTCATGGTATTTATTTGTTGAAATTGGATGTTTAAAGAATTTGCTTGTCTTGCATGTATCGTATGCATAAATTCTTTAGGCATAGATATAAAGACTGAACCAAAGGCTCAGAAAGAACAAACAAATTCTTTGTTTATTTAAATGATTTCATCAATTCAGTTTCAGCGAACAATATTGAAACCCAAGTATAAAAGACCAACAGTTCTTGATATAGGCATGTCTGATTTATCAGCACACTTCAGTTCTGAAGGATTTTGGTTGGATTAACAAAGCGCGGATTATTGAAACACGGAATAATATCAAGGTTATTTCCAAAATGAAGGCATGTTGATTAATGAAGAAGAAAAAACGGATTATAAAAAAAATGGATAAAGGAGACATGACTGTCTATACAGTTAAATAATGTGAAATGAAACAAAAATTGCATGTTTAATCCGAAAAATGCATACATGAAAACATGTATTCGCTAGGTGGCAGGATTTTTAGCCTAAAGTGTTCTTTTGATCACAAAAATAGCCTTATTCAAGGCTAACGTAGCAAACTAATTAAAACTAAATTGTATGATGGCCCTGTGCAAACGGCAGTTAAAGGCCGCAAGGCACTTAATTTGTGGCAGTTGCAGTAACTGGGTAGATTTCGTCAAGTCTGGGTGCGAGAAGTCCTGGGCTGAGGTCCAGGCAGATAGTTTTAGTTTTGAGTGTAGGGGATGCGCAAGGATGAAGGAACTAGAGGTGGAGTTGGAAAAGCTGAGGCTGCTCATTGTGGCAATGGTGGGAAGGGAACAGGGGAGTTGTGCCAGTAGTTCCGGTGAGGGAACAGTAGACGATAAAGTGGGGAAAGACACAAGAGATGCTAGGGAGAGCTCACCTCAGCCTGGGAGGAAGCTGAGAGGAGGGAAGGTGACAGGTCATAGGGAGACAGGACGTAAGGAGACGGGAAGGAAAGGAACGGGAGGGAAGACAACCGGGGTGAAGGAGAGGGGAGTAGCAGAGACAGGAGGGAAGGAGAAGGGAGTGGGGGAGACGGGAGGGAAGACAACTGGAGTGAAGGAGAGGGGAGTAGCGGAGACAGGAGGGAAGGAGAAGGGAGTGGGGGAGACGGGAGGGAAAACAACCGGAGTGAAGGAGAGGGGAGTAGGGGAGACAGGAGGGAAGGAGAAGGGAGTGGGGGAGACGGAAGGGAAGGGGTCAGGACAGAATGTGATGGAGGGGATCGAAAGGAAGAGTTATTCTGCAGCAGTGATAGAGGGGGTGAGGAAGAGAGCGAGGGTGTTTGTGGGGGATTCGATAGTTAGGAAGACCGACAGAGTCTTAAACAAGGGAGATGATGTGGTGGTCTGCTTGCCTGGAGCCAAAATAGAGGCGATAACTGAGAGGGTAAAAAACATCGTAGGCTCGGGTAAGGGTGGATCTGTTTTAGTACATGTAGGGACAAATAACGTAAAGAGGGAGGGTACAACTGCCATAGTTAGGAAATATAGGCAGTTGGTCAGAACACTAAAACAGACGCGGGTTGAGCAGGTAATACTGTCAGGGATTTTACCTGTAATGGGCAGGAGGGGTCATAAATATCGAAATTGTCCGGGGATGGCAATTAACATGTTAGTCCAGAGGCTGTGTAGGGAAGAGGAAGTTGGATTTGTGGATTTATGGGGAAGTTTTGTTGGGAGGGCTGATATGTACATGAAGGATGGGCTTCATTTAAGTGGAAAGGGGGCGGCAGTATTCGCGGACAAACTTTCAGCAGCAGTAGATAGCGACTTGGGTACAATGACAAATATTTTTGGAAGTAAACATTCTTTAAACTAGAAGTGCAGGGGGGTTACCTAGAGGTGTCTCAAGCAGAACAAGAGGCCACTAGCACAGATAAACCAATATCAAATCATCCGAAAAACATCTCTGAAAAAGGTTATAGATGCGTATGTTTAAATGCAAGGAGCATAGTAAATAAGAAAAACGAATTAAACATTATGGTAGAAGATATTGACCCTCACATAATTGGTATAACTGAATCATGGGCCAACATAGATATAACAGATGCTGAATTAGGACTGACAGGATACGTAATGTTTAGGAAAGATCGAATAGGAAGAAGGGGCGGGGGAGTTATTTTATATGTTAAAGAATCTATTCAGGCTTACGAAATAAAACTAGAAAGGGAAGCAGATTGCGATGAAGCTGTTTGGTGCAAAATTGTTTCAGGAAATTCAAAATTAACTATTGGATTAGTTTACCGAAGTCCAAACATAAACGAAGAGGACAACACAAAACTAAAAAACGCTATAAAGGAAGTTAGTAAAGGGGAATGTATCATAATGGGAGATTTTAACCATGGACACATACAATGGAATTCTCTAGAGAGCACAGGGATTGAGGATCAACAATTTCTATGTTTAATCCAGGATAGCTTTCTTACTCAGCACGTGCTAGAACCAACCAGGGGAGAAAATGTATTAGATATAGTTTTGTCATCACAAAAAGAATTAGTGGACAATGTAAAAATATTTGAACCATTGGGTAATAGTGACCATAATCAAATACATTTTGACATCAATGTAAAATCAGAAAGTAAAAATAAGAAAACGTACAAGAGAAACTTCCACAAAGGTAACTACAAAGATATGAGAAAATACTTAGCACAGCTAGATTGGAATAACATGCTGAGGAATAAGACTGCAATTGAATGTTGGAATATTCTAAAATATGAAATTGAGAGTATCATTGATAAATTTGTTCCCTTCCGAAAACAAGGAAAACGGTGTAGAAAGAAACACTTGTCAAAAGAGGCAATTAGAAAAATAATGCTAAAACAAACTATGTGGAGGGTTTATAGGCGTACCAGAAAGGAAGAAGACTATGCAAAATACAAAGAGGCACTTAATGCAGCTACAACTGAAATCAGACAATCTAAAAGAAGCTATGAGCAAAAACTGGCATGTAACATAAAAACTGACAGCAAGAGTTTTTATGCATATGTCAGGAGTAAACAAAACGTACAAGACAAGGTTGGACCTCTAGAAGACAGTGCTGGAAATATAATATCACAGGGGTTTTTAATGGCGGAAGACCTAAATGGTTACTTCAGTTCAGTGTTTACAAAAGAAGATATTAGTTCATTACCAGTTGCTGATGCTAAATTTCAGGGGGCTAAATCTGACTATTTAGGACCGTTAGTTGTAACTCCAGAATTGGTAGCTAAGAAAATAAAGGCAATGAAGGATAACAAATTTAGATTTTAACCATGGACACATACAATGGAATTCTCTGGAGAGCACAGGGATTGAGGATCAACAATTTCTATGTTTAATCCAGGATAGCTTTCTTACTCAGCACGTACTAGAACCAACCAGGGGAGAAAATGTATTAGATATAGTTTTGTCATCACAAAAAGAATTAGTGGACAATGTAAAAATATTTGAACCATTGGGTAATAGTGACCATAATCAAATACATTTTGACATCAATGTAAAATCAGAAAGTAAAAATAAGAAAACATACAAGAGAAACTTCCACAAAGGTAACTACAAAGATATGAGAAAATACTTAGCACAGCTAGATTGGAATAACTTGCTGATGAATAAGACTGCAATTGAATGTTGGAATATTCTAAAATATGAAATTGAGAGTATCATTGATAAATTTGTTCCCTTCCGAAAACAAGGAAAACGGTGTAGAAAGAAACACTTGTCAAAAGAGGCAATTAGAAAAATAATGCTAAAACAAACTATGTGGAGGGTTTATAGGCGTACCAGAAAGGAAGAAGACTATGCAAAATACAAAGAGGCACTTAATGCAGCTACAACTGAAATCAGACAATCTAAAAGAAGCTATGAGCAAAAACTGGCATGTAACATAAAAACTGACAGCAAGAGTTTTTATGCATATGTCAGGAGTAAACAAAACGTACAAGACAAGGTTGGACCTCTAGAAGACAGTGCTGGAAATATAATATCACAGGGGTTTTTAATGGCGGAAGACCTAAATGGTTACTTCAGTTCAGTGTTTACAAAAGAAGATATTAGTTCATTACCAGTTGCTGATGCTAAATTTCAGGGGGCTAAATCTGACTATTTAGGACCGTTAGTTGTAACTCCAGAATTGGTAGCTAGGAAAATAAAGGCAATGAAGGATAACAAATCACCGGGAGTGGATGGGATTCCTCCAAAATTACTAATGGAAACAGTAGATCAAATCAGTATACCACTTGCAAGAGTATTCAACTTGTCATTAAAAGAGGGAGTTGTTCCGTTTGAATGGAAAGAAGCAAACATCATACCATTATTTAAAAAGGGTTCGAGAAATAAGTCAGAGAATTACCGACCAGTGAGTTTAACGTCAGTGATTTGTAAATTATTAGAAAGGTTAATTAAAGACCATATGGTGGACTTCCTCGTTAAGCATAAATTATTAAATTCATCTCAACATGGATTCCTTAAAGCGAGGTCATGCTTAACAAATATGTTATGTTTTTTGGAAGAAATCACTAAGTGGATAGACGTGGGATCGCCAGTAGATATTATCTACTTAGATTTTCAGAAAGCTTTTGACAAAGTGCCACATCAAAGATTGCTACTTAAATTAAAAGCCCATGGTATCGGGGATAGCATAACTGACTGGATAGAACAATGGCTGACTGACAGAAGACAACGAGTTGTAGTAGATGGCGAAGTTTCAAATTGGAAATCGGTTTTGAGTGGGGTACCTCAAGGATCAGTATTAGGACCTATATTATTCTTAATTTATATCAATGACTTGGACGAGAGTATAACAAGTAACGTACTGAAATTTGCGGACGACACAAAACTGTTTAGAAAGGTTAATACTGATGGTGATAAACAACATTTACAAAACGATGTAGACAGATTAGTGAAATGGTCTGAGAAATGGCAGATGCTGTTCAATTTTGGGAAATGTAAATGCCTACATACAGGACATGGGAACTTGAATGTAAACTATAAAATGGGAGATACTGTTCTTGGTACTAATGTAAAAGAAAAGGACTTAGGAGTTACAATAAGCGCTGATATGAAAGTTTCAGAGCAGTGTGGTATTGCAGCTTCAAAGGGTAATCAAATTCTTGGATTGATTAGAAGAAACATAACATACAAGGGAAAAAAGTTAATTATACCTCTTTATAAAGCAATAGTTAGACCTCATTTAGAATACTGTATACAAGCATGGAGACCATATCGTAAGAAGGATATAGATACGCTTGAACGCATACAAAGGAGAGCAACTAAAATGATTCCAGAACTTAGAGACCTTAGTTATGAAGAACGCCTGAAAAAATGTGGTTTAACAACTCTAGAGACAAGGAGGTTAAGAGGAGATCAGATTGAAGTTTTCAAGATATTGAATGGGTATGAAAATATTGATAGAAATATGTTTTTCTCACTCAAGAAGGATAGCAAAACTAGAGGACATGAGGTAAAATTAGTAAAGGATCAATGTAGATTGGACATCAGGAAGCACTCGTTCTCACAGAGGACAATAAATGAATGGAACAAACTGTCTACAGATTGTGTAACTGCTAGCAGCGTGAATATGTTTAAAAACAAGGTTGACACATATATCAGGAGGGCGGGTTATAAGTAGGTGAACATTGTTGGACTCTCGATAAGCCAATGGCTTCCTTGTCCACTTGCCATCTGGGCCTTTGGCTTGGATGGCAAATCTTGTTAAATGTTGTTAAATCTTGTTAAATAAAATATCTTGTGAATATTATTTTTTGTTTAGAAGTATATTTATTTAGAAGTATATAATGGTTAAATTACTGTAATTTTCTTTGTATAATACGACAAAATTTATATATTACGATGTATAATTTATATATTACCATGTATAATTTATACATTACCATGTATAATTTATACATTACCATGTATAATTTCCCTGCTTCCTTAGCCTTGTTACCTTTTTGGTCCAAGTAGCGCAAAGTTGCATCAACATCTTCTGTAGTGAGCATCATTATCGCTCACTCTGCCGCTATTTGGACTGCAAAAAGTGTGCAATAACACTATTTTTTACGAATATTATATAATATATTTTTTGTAAATGGAACAATTGAACGAAATGAGGTAAGAATTGTTGTTTAGCAACGTATATAATTTAAGCCAATCTATAGTTCCTGATTACCTCATATTCGTTCTGACAAATTTTGTTTAGCCTTGTTATCATGTATAATACACACCTGGACTTTTAAGTAAAAAATGAAGGAAAAAATGCATATTATACATGGAAAGTTATGTCTGAAGAAGAAAGGTAATAAATGATTAAGACATACCATTTGGCCGGTTGTTCCCACTTAGTATAACACAGACAAAAATGGCTGTGACTTATTAAAAAACTAACTAAACTGTAGACAATATTGAATAATAATTTGACAGTACTTGACCTAATCCAAGAGAGTTAAGTGTCGTCTTTCCAGATCCATACCATCACCGACAGCTGCGCTCTACAATGACAGAGAAAGAACTACATGACCACCTGAACTGGAAGACTTTACACATCCACGCACTCGGCAACGCAGCCAGCGACTCGTCCCTCGGTCACCTCATGTCCTACATCAACGACTCTGACTCACACATCACCCTGCGATCTAGCGCCGTCGATGCTCTCGCCAAATACAGCCAGAAATATGTGAGTGCCATATATAACCTGTGTGAGTTGTATGTAACCTGTGTCAACTCTGTGTAATTATGACTGTATATACAGGTGTATATTGCTTTGTTGACATATAGCAGACATACAATATACTGCCATTGTTGACACGCTGTATATTGCCTTTGTTGACAGATAGACTTGCTATATATTGCCATTGTTGACAGGTAGCAGACGTGCTATACACTGCCATTGTTGACAGATGGCAGATGTGCCACATATTACCATTGTTAACAGATAGCCGACATGCTATATATTGCCATTGTTGACAGATAGCAGACATGCTATATTTGCCATTGTTGACAGATAGCAGGCGTGCTATATATTGCCATTGTTAGCAGATAGCTGACATGCTATATATTGCCATTGTTGACAGATAGTTGACATACTATATATTGCCATTGTTGACAGATAGCTGACATGCTATATATTGCCATTGTTGACAGATAGTTGACATACTATATATTGCCATTGTTGACAGATAGCAGGCGTGCTATATATTGCCATTGTTGACAGATAGTTGACATACTATATATTGCCATTGTTGACAGATAGTTGACATACTATATATTGCCATTGTTGACAGATAGTTGACATACTATATATTGCCATTGTTGACAGATAGTTGACATACTATATATTGCCATTGTTGACAGATAGTTGACATACTATATATTGCCATTGTTGACAGATAGCTGACATGCTATATATTGCCATTGTTGACAGATAGTTGACATACTATATATTGCCATTGTTGACAGATAGCAGGCGTGCTATATATTGCCATTGTTAGCAGATAGCTGACATGCTATATATTGCCATTGTTGACAGATAGTTGACATGCTATATATTGCCATTGTTGACAGATAGTTGACATACTATATATTGCCATTGTTGACAGATAGTTGACATACTATATATTGCCATTGTTGACAGATAGTTGACATACTATATATTGCCATTGTTGACAGATAGTTGACATACTATATATTGCCATTGTTGACAGATAGTTGACATACTATATATTGCCATTGTTGACAGATAGTTAACATACTATATATTGCCATTGTTGACAGATAGTTGACATACTATATATTGCCATTGTTGACAGATAGCTGACATACTATATATTGCCATTGTTGACAGATAGTTGACATACTATATATTGCCATTGTTGACAGATAGTTGACATACTATATATTGCCATTGTTGACAGATAGCGGACGTGCTGCTGTCGGTGGCATTGATGGACAAGGAAGACAATGTGCGTCTGGCAGCCATCAGTGGCTACAAGAGACATCCCCACGGTGGAGACATCCAGGCACTGCTGGATCCAGTCTACGGCAGGCAAGTGACGATGGGCACACCTTTCTAAGAAGTATTGAAGTAGCTGTCATCTTACTAACTATTACTTAGGTGTAATGAACATGCCAGTATAATATTAGTAATGAAGGTATGATTTATGTAACATTGTATAAGGTAAGTACATAGCAGAGGTCAAGTATAACAAACAATAGATGTACATACGTGATACTACGGTAATGTACATACGTGATACTACGGTAATGTACATACGTGATACTACGGTAATGTACATACGTGATACTACGGTAATGCTGGAGAGAAAAGTGTATCAACAGTAATGGTTCCAATGTGTACAATCAGTCTGGTAAATTGATCCAAATCATCGCAAGTTGTCACGGTTTCTGAACAGCAACAATGAACAGCGATGTTTTATACCATCATTTGAGACAGACATGTTAAGTTTCTCAGATTTGCCGGGAGGCTCCCATAAAACAAGTCTCCCGGATTTCTAATGAAACCAAAAATATGTTTGTGTGGCCTAAAAAATCATCAAACCCTGTCTTTAATCATGCCCACAACAACAGCACGACTTATTTCAATAAAGTTTTGTGCATGCTGGACAAGGGAGACTTAGTTAAACAGTGCTTTCTTTGTTGTGGAAGTTATTTTTTTTCATCAGAAAAATAGTCCCCTATTACCTCCCACAGGTGCATATCGAGTTCAAATATTGCCCAACAATACATCTCCATTATATACAAATTTTATTTAATTCACATATATTTGATAATTGTCACAATTGGAGCACTTTATATGAACGAAAAGACATAATTAAAAAACAATTTCCAACAAAAAACACTTTCGTCACATGGCATCAAAAATGCCTCCGTCACCCAGGATCACAAACTTTGAAGAAAATGAAAATGCTTCCGTTCTAGCCCTTAGTTGCTTGAGTGTAATAAAATATAGACTACTGGCTGTCAGGTAATGGATTTTTTCATTCTGATATATACAATATATTTGAGTATTTGTAACTATTTTTACATACCATCAGAGTATTGTAACCACATTATTTTATTAGTCCACTGCCCAAATCATTATTAACCTGCATGTGTGCCATTTAATAGTACATGTGCAATATATTTGGAACTAAAGCTGATCTGGTGGTAATTTTTATGAGTGGTGCGGATGTGAAATTGTTTACGTGCAATTCTCTGATACTCTGAGATCCTCCAATTTACATACAATTCTCCGATATCCTGAGACCCTCTGATTTACGCATAAATCTCCTGCATTTGCTCTTCTGAAATTTAACGTGTGATTCAAGAAAAAAATTACAACAAATTTATTGGATTTTATGCTAGTTATCTTAAATTAACATGACTTCAACTGAGGCCATTCCAGAGCCAAGCAAATTTGCTGGGGATTTATAATGCAATAGACATCTCCGACTTTTTGAAAATAACAACGCCGCGTTTAGGGACGCTATCAATAACATTGTGATGTGGAATCATCAAAATAGTGCGTTAATGTGAGAGATGTCACGACAGTGGGGCAACTTGCCTACACTGTTTTTGAGTGAAATCGTCAGTTTTTTCATTGATTTTCATGACGGCTAGGACTTAGTAACTGATTCAAACTAGTTACAGTGATTCAGATTGATATTCTAACATATGCAAGCATTGCCACTACTCCAAGAAGTTGGTAGTTATTTCAGTAAAGCTTTTTTATTTTAAGCATTATTTGTTTTACATTTTTGTACATTTTGCTGTTGATTTCCATGGCAACTGATTTGCACCTGTCTATCTATTCATTAATAAATTGTTATTGGTTGTATAGCTCATTCATTCAGCTTTCAGAAAATATACACTTTATCTCCTACTATTATGCTGTTATATAAGGCACTCACCTAGACCCAGAACTGTTTTTTTTTTAGTAAACTAAGACGTAAATGATATGACTGAGTAAGAGATGTATAACTGATAATATGGTTATTATGATAACAGTTTTATATAGATACATAATAGTATGTTGATGTTTTCAGGTCATACAATGTTAGATGTATGTTGATGTTTTCAGGTCATACAATGTTAGATGTATGTTGATGTTTTCAGGTCATACAATGTTAGATGTATGTTGATGTTTTCAGGTCATACAATATGACACAAAAAGAACACACGCGTATGAGAAGGAGCTTCTCTGATGTTGTCTCTAAAATCTGGAAAGGATTCCACTTCCGTCTTGAAACTCCATCGGTCGACTGGCAGAAACATGTCGGGGGTAGCAAGCTGGGTGCTTCCATGGGTGTGATAGTGAGGAATCTCTTGGACATAAAGATTAGTAAGTGTTGATGTAATAAATGTGTTCTATAAAGATGAAGAACTGCTGTGTAGCATTTCAGCAGAAATTTAAATAAACGAAGATTGATTGGAGTAGCTGTTGATTGAAGAAGATTAAAGAAGATTACGTGTTAGTTGTCTACCATATTGAATTTACTGATAATAACTGCTCAAAGTTGAAAGTATATATAAATAATATGCATGCAGATATTATATATTTTTAGCACGGGATGACCACCCATTGTTGAGAATAGCCACTTTATCACAGTCTGTTTTTTGCCAGATCTAAGCAATCAGGTTACTCCTTTAATCAGGCCACTTTATTACAGTCACTTGAATGGCCTCTATACTGGAATTCTACTGTGTGTGCGTGCGTGCGAGGGAGCGAGAGAGAGTGAGTGAGTGTCGGCGTGCGCATCAGCGTGCGTGTCAGCGTGCATGTGTGTGTGTCAGCGTGCATCTGTGCGTGCATTTATGAAATCGTGCAATCGACCAAAGTCCAATATTGATATGAAAAGGTCAAAAGGATGACATGTTTGCGTGGATTAATTGTAAGCCTTGTTTGGTACACTTTGACGTTTATGAAAAGAAATGTGGGCTCTATAGCACACACCAAGCCTGTGACTGATCCCATTCTAGTCTCCTGGGCATAAGGTTCCCAGTACCCACATTTCTACACGCAAAGCTGTAGCAATATTCATACAAAGTCTAGACATTCTCAAAAAAGAAGCAATGCATTGCTGTGGTTCTCGCTGTACATGTTTTAAATGCTATACAATACAGTATTAAAATCCAACCATTAAACAACCAATATACTGTCTTGTCGTAGGTCACCGAAACATGTGACCAACCCCAATACAAGATCATAGCTATAGAGTACTCATGTGTTCAATTTATCTGCCATGTATCTGATACTGTGTTTGTGCTTGCATACGTTCATGTGTACAGCCTCTACCCCAATTATCTTTTTGTTTTTACTGTATGACAATCTGTGGGCATGTTCCAGGACCTCTCCAAGGCCATCTGAAGGTTGATATTTTGGACTCTGCATTTGCCACATTGCACATCGGCATCATTGGATTTGACCTTGACATCTTTAAAGCTGAACTTTGTATGAAGGGACACATTGAGTATGGACTGAACATCCTGAGGGTCAGTTTCATATTTACTCTTCTGTTTTACAGCAATGTTCTTGTGTATTGTGTGTTTCATGTGTTGTTTTGGCAAATCGATTACATTTAATAAATTGTCATTGCAGGAATACAATTATGAAGCCATTCAAAAGTTTGCTGACCTATACAACAAAGTTGTGAAAAATGTGATCGGAACCATAAAGACATCAGTCGAGACATTCAAGAGTCTTGTGACAAGCTTCAAAAACGCAAACTTTGATGACATCATCAATAACTTGATTGAGTCTGTGAAGCAACTGCCAAGCAAGGTGTTCAACCTGCGCAGAATCGGGAAGCGTATATACAGGGCAATTGGTGCATATGTGGACCTGCCTCCAGTTGTTGCAACTGTAAAAAACTTAGTGACAAAAGTCACTACTCTCTTCAAAGATATCAAGACTGATACTATGAAGCTGTATTCAGTAAGCATGATTCTTTTTCATTGTCGTATTCACATTTCATATGAAATATGTTTGTCATTCTTAAATGCAATAATAAACCTAAAATTCAAGAGTAAATACTATTAAGTCATTGTAATTAAATTATCATGCAATACAATACATTTAAAATGGTTTACCTGACATGATACAAAAACTGTCCCATTTTTTGTGATGATGCTGCATCATTAAGGCGTTCATAAAGAGAATTCTTCTCTAAACAGTGCGTCATTCATAATACACCAAAAATGTGATTTTAATGACGGTTTTATTTCTTATTTGTAATAGTAATGTACTGTCATCATTTGTAGGATGTTTCAGATGCAGTCAATATAGTTATTCCATGGGCATGGAAGGAAATCAAAACTGCATTCAAAGGCATCGTTAAAGCAATAAAAAAATTACTGAAAACTCCAAAATCGGCCATCCAAGACATAGGAGAAGGTGTTACCAGGTAGAATGCAATGTGATGACTTTCAGCAATACTGAAAGCACTTGTACATCTATATTTTCCTGACTAACTTCTTCCAAGGAAAATATATTGTGCACCATTCATGTATATTTATGGTGGTTAAATTAAAAGGAATGAAAACAACGATTGCTTGAAATCATATTATATCACATCTTGTAGTATATTTCCATTTCAAATCATATTATATCACATCTTGTAGTATATTTCCACAACACCGAAAAAATTCATTACAGTTTAATTAAATAATAATTCCAAATAATACTCTGTTTTACCGGCTTGCCTTGATTATGCATATTTTTTCCGTGATGTAGACAAATACTCAACCAATGGACTCCAAATTAACTTGATATTTTAGCAAATCTTTTCTATTTGTTATGCTTCAACAGATAAGCACGATATATAATTATGGCGTGGGTGCATTGTTGACAGGATCTCTACGGCAATTGCTGGTGTCATACATGGCAGCAATGAAATTGCAAAAGCAAATTTCTTCACAAAAGGTTTGTAGTTTGACATGATACCCCAGCATCTAAATTTTGTATAAGTTTGTTAGTAAGTTACCTTTTTATTTACTCTACTGTAAACCTGACACATTCAAGCTGCACATTGTCCTGTTTCATATTACAAATGGTACATGTGCAACATAAACAATTAATATAAATCTTTTCACTTTCAGCTACCTATAAAATGTGGTCAGTGTTAGAGCCAGTGTTACACAGAATGTATTGTGACAATTGGAACATTTGCTGCATGAAACATTGCAACAAGTACTGCATGTAGCACATACAAATTTTGATTTGCTGTGTTATTGTATACTTCAGTGAAATTACTTCCTTGCATAATTGTGTGGATATAAGCAACTGATTAAATGGCTGAATACTATGTTTTTTTGTAGGCTTAATTCCTGTTTATCCCATGCTATGGTTTGTAGGCTCTGTGCCTTGTTATTCCATGTTTGATGCCCACACATCAAGCATCGTACATGAACAAATATTTTGACACAGTTTTACTACATTTCCATGTCTTCATAGGCGATGTGCTATTGCAGATAACCGGCCATATTGGTTTGATATCAAAAAGGAAATGACCGATATTTGGGAAAGTGTGAAAAGCATTAAGCAGTCTATCACGGACACAGTGGCATGGCTAAAGTCAACGGGAGATGATGTCGCCAAAAGGTTCACTGGCATTGACCTAGTAAGTATACATAATCTACATGAAGGCATTATGAAACAAATTATTTTGTATTGTTGTATGGTATTGTTGTAAATGTCTACAGACTAGTTAGACAGTCTCTGCCACACCTTCCTGTGATGTTGTTTTACCTACATTGGTGTTGTTTTACCTACATTAGTGTTGTTTTACCTACATTGGTGTTGTTTTACCTACATTGGTGTTGTTTTACCTACATTGGTGTTGTTTTACCTACATTGGTGTTGTTTTACCTACATTGGTGTTATTTTACCTACATTGGTGTTGTTTTACCTACATTGGTGTTGTTTTACCTACATTGGTGTTGTTTTACCTACATTGGTGTTGTTTTACCTACATTGGTGTTATTTTACCTACATTAGTGTTGTTTTACCTACATTGGTGTTGTTTTACCTACATTGGTGTTGTTTTACCTACATTGGTGTTGTTTTACCTACATTGGTGTTGTTTTACCTACATTGGTGTTGTTTTACCTACATTGGTGTTGTTTTACCTACATTGGTGTTGTTTTACCTACATTGGTGTTGTTTTACCTACATTGGTGTTGTTTTACCTACATTGGTGTTGTTTTACCTACATTGGTGTTGCATCCATGAAGAGTGTCTGAAATGTGTAAAACAAACTTCCATTTTGAACTCGCTGTGCCAAGTTTGAACGGGAGGTTCAAAACACAATAATTATTACAACGTGTCTTCGCATTTAGTTAAAAGGTCGTGAAACACTGCCATTTGGGGGTAAAGGTAGGGGTTAAATACTGCCATTTGGGGGTAAAGGTAGGGATGAAATACTGCCATTTGGGGGTAAAGGTAGGGGTGAAATACTGCCATTTGGGAGTAAAGGTAGGGGTTAAATACTGCCATTTGGGAGTAAAGGTAGGGATGAAATACTGCCATTTGGGGGTAAAGGTAGGGGTGAAATACTGCCATTTGGGAGTGAAGGTAGGGATGAAATACTGCCATTTGGGGGTAAAGGTAGGGATGAAATACTGCCATTTGGGGGTAAAGGTAGGGGTGAAATACTGCCATTTGGGAGTAAAGGTAGGGGTTAAATACTGCCATTTGGGAGTAAAGGTAGGGATGAAATACTGCCATTTGGGGGTAAAGGTAGGGGTGAAATACTGCCATTTGGGGGTAAAGGTAGGGGTTAAATACTGCCATTTGGAAGTAAAGGTAGGGGTGAAATACTGCCATTTGGGGATAAAGGTAGGGGTTAAATACTGCCATTTGGGAGTGAAGGTAGGGGTGAAATACTGCCATTTGGGGGTAAAGGTAGGGGTGAAATACTGCCATTTGGGGGTAAAGGTAGGGGTTAAATACTGCCATTTGGGAGTAAAGGTAGTGGTGAAATACTGCCATTTGGGGGTAAAGGTAGGGGTTAAATACTGCCATTTGGGAGTAAAGGTAGTGGTGAAATACTGCCATTTGGGGGTAAAGGTAGGGGTTAAATACTGCCATTTGGGAGTAAAGGTATGGGTGAAATACTGCCATTTGGGGGTAAAGGTAGGGGTTAAATACTGCCATTTGGGAGTAAAGGTAGTGGTGAAATACTGCCATTTGGGGGTAAAGGTAGGGGTTAAATACTGCCATTTGGGAGTAAAGGTAGGGGTTAAATACTGCCATTTGGGGGTAAAGGTAGGGGTTAAATACTGCCATTTGGGAGTATAGGTAGGGGTGAAATACTATTGTCCATCCTGATGGAATTTGGATAATTTGAGGCTAATTCAACAAATTGGGCGTGTGTTGGTGGCACAGGTCTGTGTGACGCGTCTAGTGCTGTTGTGTAGTGAGTAGTTTGTAGTGCATATACTTCACACTCTTGCTTTTAGCTGCAACTGCCAGCTAGCTCCCTCACAGGGGTGAAAGGGGACACAAGTGTGCAAGCCTCCCCTGCTGGTACATAGCCTCTCCATAGACAGGACTCTAGCATAATCTCCCTGTGATACACCCTGGTACCTGTTCACCTTATGGCCCCAGGCTAACATGAAGGAAAACTCTCATTTCAAACCATGGGCCACAGTATCTGCCAATTCGAAGCACGCTGATTCAAAGGATGGCAGTTTATACACTGCATGACTTTCCATGCTAAGTTCTGTGGGCAAGCACTAATATCTCCTTGCTATATGCTGTGGGCAGGCACCAATGTTTCCTTGCTATGTCTGTCAGCAAGCACCAATGTCTCCTTGCTATGTGCTGTCAGCAAGCACCAATGTCTCCTTGCTCTGTGCTGTCAGCATGCACCAATGTCTCCTTGCTATGTGCTGTCAGCAAGCACCAATGTCTCCTTGCTATGTGCTGTCAGCAAGCGCCAATATCTCCTGGGTATGTGCTATAGGCAGGCACCAATATCTCCTTGCTATATGCTGTAGGCAGGCACCAATGTCTCTTTGCTATGTGCTGTAGGCAAGTACCAATGTCTCCTTGCTATGTGCTGTAGGCAAGTACCAATGTCTCCTTGCTATGTGCTGTCAGCAAGCACCAATGTCTCCTTGTCATGTGTTGTAGGCAAGCATGAAGAAAGCAGCCCTGGCAGAGATCAAGAAGGTTCTGATGGAGGAACTGGCTGAACCTGTTGTTTACCTCAAACAGCTGCTTGCACCATTCATACAGGCATACGACTTTTTCACGCAGACGGTCAAGAACATCAAGGAAGCTTGGCAGCACTTAGTGTCCGGGTCTGTATATTAAAATGTTGCCTTGTCAGACTACAATTGTACTGCCTGCTGTACACCAAATACATGTAGCAAGTTAGCAGGTTTCAGTCATTTTATCTACCAGGAAGTAACTACATTTACCCAGCAACCTTGTTGTTTCAAATATTGACCTTTTGACTATGAAAGGGTGTATTATGAGATGGATTTGAAGATGTATTGGGATTTTGGTAGTGATATTGAAATAGTATGTCTTATACTACGATAGTTTTTGTTTTGTGATTGACATTTAGCAATTATTACAGGTGGGATATTGTATTTTATTTGGCTTTCAAACACAATGAAAAGACAAGCAAAATTGTTCTGAACTAATATAATACATACACATTTTACAGCAAATTTATCATAATGTGTCATGCTTTCTAAGATACAAGGTGTGCTGTAATGTGATATTGAATGGAATATATCAGTTGTTAACATCATCTACTAAATATTGTTCTTTTTCAGTGTGATAATATTCTGCAAGTCATATTATTTCACATTATTATATTTATAATAATTAATTAAAAAAATTATGTTGTATAATTGTTCTTTATATATTATTTTGTTTTTTTAATAATTTCATCTGCAATTACCTAATGCATATGCAAATTTTTGAACATTTTCAAAATGTTCTTGGTGTGATGTAGTAATCAGTACAAAAATATGAAGTGGTATTTATGTTCACATACAATAGATATAATTCGGCACGGACACTGCTGGAAGAGATCTTTGGGCCAAAGGTGAATGAAGAGTTCCCAAAGAAACTGCTTGAGTCGACATCATGTGGTGATGGTTTCTGGGAAACAGACGGTAAAGGTCATTACAACCACAAAGGAATCATGCTGGAAGTCTCTGTGGGACAGGAGGTAAATAGTGTATTGTGCATTACAAAGTGTCCAAGCTGTGGTGTGACATATGCAGCTTTGTCAACAGTTGTGTAATTGTTATGGATCGACATGAAATATTATTTATCTTATTGGTGTCTCATCTGGTAAGCAAGTTCCAACAGCATAGAATTTACTTACAAAAGATGGCAAGGATTAGCCTTGAGGCTAGCTGTGTTGACTGTGTTATATGTTGTAGATTGTTGCTCCTTATGGCGGACAACTGAATGTGACTGGATCTCAACAAGTCACCATTTCTGTGAACAACATGAAGAATATGGATGTCATCATTGACAACGTTGAGCTGAATGTGGTAGACAAACAGGTAAGTTGGATACTTCCCATGGATGATCCTTACAACTAATCAACTAAAGGGTGTACTGAATTTGGTAGACAAATAGGTAAGTTGGATACTTCCCATGGATGACCCTTACAACTGATCAACTAAAGTGTGTACTGAATGTGGTGGACAAACAGGTAAGTTGGATACTTCCCATGGATGACCCTTACAACTAATCAACTAAAGTGTGTACTGGATGTGGTAGACAAACAGGCAAATTGGATACTTCCCATGGATGACCTCAAATTTGGCAAAATTGAGGGCAAGGCTGCTTGACCTTGGCTTCTATATATTCTAGGGGGCACAAAGACCAGAAGGCAGGGCACGAGGCCCGTAATGCCATATTATCACAAATGCTTTAATACAGTGAATATGTTGGTAAATTAGCATTGCCCTAAAAAAAACATTGGGGTACTATAAAGTAGAAGACATATCTGAGTTGCCGTCTGCCGATGACGTTGCCATTGCTGTCAACTGATGAAATTGCCCCGTCTGCCAACCACGTTGGCCAATCTGCCACCAACATTGCCCCATCTGCCGACAATGTTGCCCCTCCTGCCAACGACTTTGTCTTTTTTGCCAACGATGTTGCCCCATCAGTGTTTGAGCTAGGACGCGATTTTGCGCCATTCTCGCGTTTAATTGTCAAGTGTCGCATATTTTTGGAAAGTGCGTTGATCAGTGGAGCGACACCTGCTATATTGTGAAATACAGTTTTTTACGCTTGTTCAGCGTCTAATATTACTGTAAAATCATTTGCATTTACCCCCAACCACTTAGAATTTACCTCTGGCATCACAGATCAGTTGTCCAATCACGGAATTAGCCGCGCTTCCCAGATAGTGGCGCCACCAGATGGAATGTGGGCAATCTAGATTATGCATGCAAAATGGCATCGAAACGGGAACTGCAGCTGGCCGATGTGGTCACGCACAGCAGACCAAAAAACCAGACGGTAACCGAACTAAGATGTTATTGCACGCATTTGTTATATGTATATGCTATACCGATTATATATTTGATGTTTATTAAGGTAATGCAACAGCAAATCAGCATTTGTGCACATTACGACGTAATACTACTGCCACTACTGGCTCCACGGGCAACTGAATCAACTTGGGCCTTTATAACTAATATATACTAAAGGGTATGCCACATGGAATGACACCACTCGCCTTTCAACATCCGTATCTGAACTTTGCAATGCATAATCCGAGTACTACGATCATACACACATGTCCAAATGAATAAACTTTCACTATATACTGGTCGGTGTAGTTTTCGACCTACTTAATAGAATATGCCGTTTAAAAAAAATCTGAAGAAACATTTTGTGTAAGAGATCGATATACCAAATCAGCAAAAGCTACTTCATTTATTCAATGCAAACAAAGTATTAAAACCGTTCTTTTGAGTGAAAAACTTACGAATATTGAACGTCTGAACCATGTCGCGCTAGTAGAGGAAACCGGTGGAATTCAACTTATATTTATGGCAAGCCGTACAGACAATCGTTTTTAATTTTACCACTGTTCCAATTATGTCAACTTTTTTAAAAACCAGGCTTGACATAGCGCTTTATAAAACACGTACACATATATTTGCATTGAATATATAACGTTAATGTAGTAAATTTGTTCTCGTATGTTTAGCACATTTTAATTATTCCTACTTTTACGACAAGAATGGCTTGCCATACATCTACCACAAAAAGGGATATTATTGTCACGTGGCCAAGAACGAGACATGCGTCAGCAGATGTTCAATAATAATGTCTGGTAAGCATGCAAAGTCGGTTTTTTATCAAGGTATGTATATTATAAACATGTTCCATGTTATATTACATGTAAAAATATATTTTGCTCCGACAAGACTCTGTATCGTTATTGTCGTAAACAGACGCTGTGACGTCTCTAACACGAAATCAAGCGAGATTTCAATGGGTCGAAAACTGGCGTGGGTCGAAAACTGCACCGGTAACTATACCTACTTTTGATTACACATGTCTGTATTTCTTAACGAAAAGATATATTTTAACGACTGCGCGCAGAAAAGTACATACAACATCCATTTTGCATACCTTTTAGTATATATTAGGTATAAAGGCCCAAGTTAATTCAGTTGCCCGTGACTGGCTCTACAGTTCTAGTTTTATTCTGGCAGCTGTTGTAGTACCAATAACAATGCCTAAGTAGTACTGTCAACGCCACGGCAATTATATGTTTGCATAGGATGTGAATGTACGACTTAGCTAATGCTATTGTAATAAATATGTTTAAAAATGATACTAGACCATTTTTAGCAAAAAAATCATGCGTTTAAGGAAAGGTAGCATTGGCGTTGAGTCTCCGTAACTAGTATAGGCCATAGCCGTAGTCTGTGCCTGTAGTGTGGAAGATATGATACTATTACTAGCAGGATAATTTCTCGCTCAAAACTCTAAAAACATATTGGTTTGGTTGTCACCTCGTTTCTTTTGACAAATAAACCCAGCACCTGTTGTGCCACCTAACGGATATTATTATTAATGCACATTGACGCTATAGTGGTTATCAGAACCGGGCAGGGTGGTGGATAACTGTCTTGATAGCCATGCCACGTCATTTGAATCTGTTCGGCAACATTGTCTGGCTTAGATTGTTCTATAACTCTCTTTCAAAGTCGCTTCCAGTGTTATGGAGCGTCATCAGTACACATCACGGGGACACATTCCCCAACTTGGTGATCCTGGCATCCATGGCAGTGGTATTCCCAGTCCACACTGTGGGTGTGGAACGTGGATTTTCAGCACAGAACATGCTGTGGTACAAGGTGTCTAGCCAGCGACTCAACATAATTGCTACAATTAAGTTAGAGGGCCCACACTGGCGAGAATTCAATTATGTTGAGTCCTTGGCAGCCTTCTGGAAGGTGAAGGAAAGGCACCCTTATTAGGGACTGGTGATGGCATTAATGATCGTGAAAGGGTTAATAAATATCACCTATACTGGGTGGCTGTACATCAACTGAGCATGTAATTAGTACCTCATCAACAAGCAGTTTCTACAGCAAAGTGTGAATACAGCAAACAAAACTGTTTGATAAAGTCATATCTAGCATGCAAATGCAGTTTATGTGACAATATCTGTCTGACTAAATAAAAGATGGAAAAAATGGTAATTCATTTGTTGCCTTTGTGATTTTCAGCCTCT
This sequence comes from Lamellibrachia satsuma, assembly GCA_033239005.1. Taxonomy (NCBI): domain Eukaryota; kingdom Metazoa; phylum Annelida; class Polychaeta; order Sabellida; family Siboglinidae; genus Lamellibrachia; species Lamellibrachia satsuma. Next base: position 10,231,619 of record BSQZ01000016.1, on the reverse strand, counting down.
CCATATATCTTACATACATTAAGGTTTCAGGGTGTATTTTTTACATTGGCTACTGCAACAATGTGCGTGCGTGCGTGCGTGCGTGCGTGCGTGCGTGCGTGCGTGCGTGCGTGCGTGCGTGCGTGCGTGCGTGCGTGCGTGCGTGCGTGTGTGTCCCATGTCTGTGTACCGTGTGTGTGTACCGTGTGTGTGTGTACCGTGTGTGTGTACCGCGTGTGTGTACCGTGTGTGTGTACCATGTGTGTGTGTACCGTGTGTGTACCGTGTGTGTGTACCGTGTGTGTGTACTGTGTGTGTGTACCGTGTGTGTGTGTACCGTGTGACTGTGCGTGTTAAATCAATTGTGATCACCACTGATTTATAAATATTGACCAGTAGCTCAGCCTAAGACTGAATGTATCAGTTTTTTAAAGAGGGGGAGACATGTGTCCCCTAAATTTCAAATCCTGGCTCAAACACTGCCCATCTGCTGACGACGTTGCCTATTCTGCCAACGATGTTGCCTCGTCTGCCGACTAATTGCCGCATGGCCGCCACTAGGGTGGGGAGACTTGACTAAACAATATATTTATGTACTGCCTGTTGCTGATATTGTTTATACTTGTTAGAGAAACGGCCACCCAAATTTCCATGCTCATATCAGTCAATGTGCAGTCTGTTAGATATCCATTCAAATATTGTCCAATACATCTTCACTATATACAAGTTTTACTTAATTCATATATATATATATATATATATATATATATATATATATATATATATTTGGTAATCACAAATGTCACCCAGGATCACAAACTTTGAAGAAAAAGAAAGTGCTAAAGTTCTAGTCCTGCCAGTAAATATTATGGTAGTTGCATGTATAATATAATATGTAGGCTACTGCCTGTCCCATAAGAAATTTTTTTCATGCCGTAATATATTTCGGGAGTAGAACAAACTGTATTATACATAGACCATCAGTGCATAGTAACCATGTTATATTACTAGTCTACAAAGAATGTGTTTACTGTCAATATTAACATACTGTCATATTAACATGCAAGTACACCATTTAATAGTACATGTGCAATGTATTTGTAACTAAAACTGATCTGGTGTTAACTTTTATGCATGGTTAGTTTATTAATATTTGTTGAACTTTGGCCACTGATTATGTAGCCAGCGTATAAAGACTGCTGCAGATATTTATAAGATACTGGCTTTGCTCATAGGTGGCAGCTGGAGCAGTGATTGGTGTTGGCCGCAAGTCAGGCTATTGCTCCGACCCTCACATTCACATGGCTATGGTAAAGACAGGCACCAGTAGGACAATCGATCCCACTGGATACCTGCTTAAGAGAAATATGACACCTCCCACATGGGTGCAGGAGTGCGACCATTTTATACTTGTCTGGAGGGTGAGTTCACAAAAGTTATTTTATATGGTTGGATTCATACTTGAAACACTGGCACCATTACGTCTTTGGTGTTGAAACGTTGTCATTTAACCAAACAAATGAATTCATAAGCTTGTTGCTACAGTGAACATTTAAAGAAAAGTGCTTATGTAGTGCAACTTAACAACAACATCTCCTGCAAAACATTGGCCACCAAACCCACCATCGATATTTGTCCAACCAATTGTGGCATTTCACTCCAGATTACTACAACTGTGTGGATAGTAAAATACCCAGTTACATGTGAATATATACAGTCTCTATTTCTCATGTTTGTTCTGCCATTTATCAAGCAACCTCGCAATCATATCCTCCAGTAAACCTGGGCAGAACAGCTCATTCTTCACCATCATTTTACACATTCCGCTGGCTCTAAGTTACTCATACATGATGCAGAAACGTGTGTTTGTCTGTACGCTGTAGGGTGAAACTGTCAGTCAAGGCTCAGTCCTGGGTGTGACAGATGACAATAATCACACAACACCAGCGATTGATGGAACAGCTGACAGTTTAGACATTGATGACATTGAGGACAATGAGAGGGAGAAGCGTGGAGTGGACGGTCTCCTTGACAAAGTAAATGGTATGTCGTTTAAAACTACCTCCGCAATTAAAATTTTGCTGGTCTAGTTTTAGAATCATTTCGTGAAGAATTAAACCGATCTTTCTGAGATGCCAGCTCGTTTGTACAAATGTGTTATTTAGTTTTGATGAAATCATCGGACAAACTATGAAATTATTTTTTACTTGGCCCAGTTGAAATTTTCTGAAAAACAATAAGTAGCTTAAATTAATATAAATAACTAGATTTAACTTAACAGCAAGGAACTTATCAAATTATTAGTAATGGTATCACTACTATTGTAGGATGTATGCGCCTGGTTTTAAGTGAGTTCACTGATATAAATTAGGCAGGTAGGACAATTCTGGGCTGTTTATGGGTAATTTACTACATCAAGCATACATAAATATACAAATTTTAATACCACATGTTTTGATTCACAGTAACTGACTTTTTTTGTTTGCTCTTGGGATAAACGTGAGGCAGACAGACGAATCATTAATTGCCTTGCTGATACGATGTGTTCATTCATCAGCTTCTAGTGAAGGAATCAAACATTTTTACTATGGAGTGAGAAACAAATCTGCTTAATCATCCAAACTCAAAATACTCCATCTACAAACCATTAACTATGAAGTTGTATTAATGCCACTTGAAAAGATTCATGGAAATTGTATTTATAATAAAAAACATTTTCTGCAGACTTTGGCAAGAGTTTAGGTCTTCCTGATCTGTCAAAGTTGAAGGAAGTTTTCAGCTTCAAAATGAACTCCATCACACTGAACAAAGTTCTCGGTCTCCTTGATAAGGTCGGCTTGTCAAAGGTCAAGACAAGTATCGTGAAAGCACTGGAAGAAGTTGAGGTTGGATATTGTATATTACCAGTCCTTGTTTATTACTTCGTGAAAGTCTCCTTAGGAATGGGAATGTATTATTTAAAGAGAATGAATTATTTAACCCTTTTTATTCCAAATACGCACTGGTTACCGAATTCGAACCCATGCGTAGTTTACCGTATTGACCCTTTGTCGTAATCATTTGTTGTGATTTTCCATTTTATGCCGGTCACATGATATACCATGTGATAACCACAATCATATCCTCGCGATTTGAACACACAAATATGTGTTTGTATTATAAATGCCACAGTTCCTTTCATAATTGTCTTAGAGATCTAGTGTTTGGTGGAAGATGTAGCTATTATATATGTCGAAAACTTGTAAATGAACTTGCCATGTATTCACAACATATAGAATCAAAAAACTATGTGGCAGAAAAAAAAAGATTTGGACTGTATTCATTTCAACTTATCATATTATTGCATAAATCAAGAGGTATGCACATAAAATGCACATATTTGGAATGCTGAGTTTCTTAACTTTCATTTAGTATACAACACATATAATAACATTATTAGTTGAGAAAATCAAATTTAGGGAATCTATTATTTAAAGGGAATTAATTATTTAAAGGGAATGTATTATTTAAAGGGAATTAATTATTTAAAGGGAATTAATTATTTAAAGGGAATGTATTATTTAAAGGGAACATATTTAAAGGGAATCTATTATTTAAAGGGAATCTATTATATAAAGGGAATTAATTATTTAAAGGAATGTATTATTGTACAACGTTTTCCATTCAATGAATTTTTGGTATCTCAATAATTTCCATAAAATGATATGTCATAAAATTGGTTTATTTTATTTCAAACGTCAAAAATATGTATTTTTAAAAATATTGAGATACAAAAGATCACGGTTTGTATGGATGTTAATTTAAACCAACCAAGATGTTGTAAGCATAATAAATTTAGTGTTGCAATGTATCGTAGACAGTTGCCACTCAAACTTAAAAATTACTTAGGTTGGAAAGCGGTGAAAACTGGTGTTTTATGCTAGTAAGCTTTTTGAATTCCTGTTTTATATTATTTTGTGATGGTAATTATACTACATGTAGCAATAAAGATTAAAACATGAAATATATCTGGTCATTTAGATGAACTTTCAGGGGGAAAAGTTAAGATAATTAAAGCATTTTAATCTCTAACTAGTTGTGTATAAGTTAACCAATGAAAATCTATGTAAATTACCTTTCACAAAATATTGGTGTCTTTTGCAGAAAGCTAATTTATGATGAGCTTAGTTGTCATCAGTTTGTCAAATCTTTCTGCATGAAGTGTATTCGTTCACATCTCCCCCACTGTCTGTAGCCAGGTACTTATTTATACATCTGAGTCAACTGTCTGTAGCCAGGTACTTATTTATACAGCTGAGTCAACTGTCTGTAACCAGGTACTTATTTATACAGCTGAGTCAACTGTCTGTAGCCAGGTACTTATTTATACAGCTGAGTCAACTGTCTGTAGCCAGGTACTTATTTATACAGCTGAGTCAACTGTCTGTAGCCAGGTACTTATTTATACAGCTGAATCAACTGTCTGTAGCCAGGTACTTATTTATACAGCTGAGTCAACTCTCTGAAGCCAGGTACTTATTTATACAGCTGAGTCAACTGTCTGTAACCAGGTACTTATTTATACATATGAGTCAACTGTCTGTAGCCAGGTACTTATTTATACAGCTGAGTCAACTGTCTGTAGCCAGGTACTTATTTATACAGCTGAGTGAACTGTCTGTAGCCAGGTACTTATTTATACAGCTGAGTCAACTGTCTGTAGCCAGGTACTTATTTATACATATGAGTCAACTGTCTGTAGCCAGGTACTTATTTATACAGCTGAGTCAACTGTCTGTAGCCAGGTACTTATTTATACATATGAGTCAACTGTCTGTAGCCAGGTACTTATTTATACATCTGAGTCAACTATCTGTAGCCAGGTACTTATTTATACATATGAGTCAACTGTCTGTAGCCAGGTACTTATTTATACAGCTGAGTCAACTGTCTGTAGCCAGGTACTTATTTATACATATGAGTCAACTGTCTGTAGCCAGGTACTTATTTATACATCTGAGTCAACTGTCTGTAGCCAGGTACTTATTTATACATGAGTCAACTGAGACAATGTGGAGTGAACAAAATTATAGATAGCATTGATATGTCTACTGCATGTAGATATTATTAGCTCATCCTTTTAATAAATTTAGACTTAAAAAGGCATTGCCCTCAAGTACGTTAAGGTTTTTTTAGATGTTTAGTTAAAGTTTGTCATTGTTCTGTGTATTTTAGTCGTTGACGAATCATCAGAGTTGTGTGAGTCCCGAGACAATGGATGACTCTGACCTGAAGCAGGCCCTCGTCATGCGAGGTCTGTCCAACTCTGGGGCCCGTCAATCCCTCGTTGACCGCTACCTCAAGTCTGACCCACGTAGGTAGAATGGTATCGCCACATGGAGGAATCAAAAGTAGTGTAATACATGTGTATTATTTCTCCCTGCAATGTTATATTATGCAAAAGTTGTAGTGAACAGATTATGCTGACGTTATCTTGTGTTGTCAGAACAAATTAATTTTAATAATGAAACATTACTCATTGTGTTTATTGTCGGTGTTCATAGATCAATTGTGAGTTCTTTAGAAAGTCCTACAAGGCAGTAACATGTACTCAACATTGACAGAATGTTTTGACATTGGGAGTCGTGTTGGCAAGAACGTCTACTGTCGCTTCGACAAGACTTGCACCACCGTCAGTTGTTGTGTTGACCTTAAATTGTTCGTCTACCGACACTCGCTGACTACCTACGTCAGATACGATGCCTGTAACCTGGAACTGACCATTGGCCTCAATGAGTGGACGGCCAGTTTCAGTGTGTTGGAAGAGGATTTCAGTGAGTTCATACAATATAAATAAATTGTTTTTACTAATATGTTATTTTGTTTTGATACTTTACTAGATAGACAGCAGTGTTTATTACAAACCTAGTTTAGTAATTATCAAAATACGGCAAATTTGTAATACTAGCTGACTGATATATCCATCTGCACCTGACAGAGGACAATAAATAAGAACATTATCTGCTGATTGTGTAAATGCCAGCAGGGTCAATATGATTTTGAAAAATTTACTGTAACCAGGTGCTCCACACATCTAGACAGAACATTGTATGATTCAACAAGCCAATGACTTCCTTATCCACTAACAAGTTACTATCTTATCATATTGCTTTAGGTGGCTTGTCAAATCTTATCCACTAACAAGTTACTATCTTATCTTTAGGTGGCCTTGTCAAATCTTAAGGCAGAACAAAGGTCATGGTTTTGGGGCTATGCACCTAAAATAGTTCATAAAAACTAACCATTTGCAACTACAATCAAGAGTGTGGTTTACTCAGAATTTGTTCTAAAGGTGGGATATTTGGGTAAAATCTCGCTTGCGACTGACGTTTTGACCGTGGCACTGACGCATGATGACCAATAAGCAAACAGACCCTTAGTTTGTTCTTGAAAATCTGTCCAGCTGAGACTTATACTGTGACGTGTTAGGTGCCTTAGACCAGATTGAAGGTCTGGTGGGTATACACTCGAGCTAGGCAAACTCTCAATGAAGCAAGGCCAAAATATGTTGCATAAGTTTAGAAATAAACATCATGGCCATAGCCGATTGGCAAGTTTAGGACAAGGTGTTTACAAATAGAATTTTATTTGGTTAGCCAATATTGCCAGACTACAGACACCTGTGACGCAGGGTTATCTAACAGTATGGTGTGACGCAGGGTTATCTAACAGTATGGTGTGACGCAGGGTTATCTAACAGTATGGGTGATGCAGGGTTATTTAACAGTATGGTGTGACGCAGGGTTATCTAACAGTATGGGTGACGCAGGGTTATCTAACAGTATGGGTGACGCAGGGTTATCTAACAGTATGGTGTGACGCAGGGTTATCTAACAGTATGGGTGATGCAGGGTTATTTAACAGTATGGTGTGACGCAGGGTTATCTAACAGTATGGGTGACGCAGGGTTATCTAACAGTATGGGTGACGCAGGGTTATCTAACAGTATGGGTGACGCAGGGTTATCTAACAGTATGGTGTGACGCAGGGTTATCTAACAGTATGGGTGACGCAGGGTTATCTAACAGTATGGTGTGACGCAGGGTTATCTAACAGTATGGGTGATGCAGGGTTATTTAACAGTATGGTGTGACGCAGGGTTATCTAACAGTATGGTGTGACGCAGGGTTATCTAACAGTATGGTGTGACGCAGGGTTATCTAACAGTATGGGTGATGCAGGGTTATTTAACAGTATGGTGTGACGCAGGGTTATCAAACAGTATGGTGTGACGCAGGGTTATCTAACAGTATGGTGTGACGCAGGGTTATCTAACAGTATGGTGTGACGCAGGGTTATCTAACAGTATGGGTGACGCAGGGTTATCTAACAGTATGGTGTGACGCAGGGTTATCTAACAGTATGGTGTGACGCAGGGTTATCTAACAGTATGGTGTGACGCAGGGTTATCTAACAGTATGGTGTGACGCAGGGTTATCTAACAGTATGGTGTGACGCAGGGTTATCTAACAGTATGGTGTGACGCAGGGTTATCTAACAATATGGTGTGACGTAGGGTATGGCGCGATCTTCCTAGTAAATGACAAGCACAATATTCTTGCTAATAGTTGTAAATGGTACATTTTATTAGCTCCTATAGGTGCATAGACTCGAAACAATGACTTTAGTTTCCTGTAAGTAAAAGTTAACAACATGTATTTTGTATAACTTACAGCAAAAGAAGACAACGTGAATATTTTCGGCGAAACCAACATATTGAATGTTGTCCAAATGAAGCTGTACCTCAAGATTGAAAGGACAACCAACATTTTGAAGGTACAGTGTAACCCGTTTGTTTTATGCTGGAAGATCAACATGCTACTGCTACTTTGAGTGGACCTAAACCAAATAACATGTTGGAATTGATCTAACAAGACAGTTGGTGGAGTCTTTGATCTAACAAGACAGTTGGTGGAGTCTTTGATCTAACAAGACAGTTGGTGGAGTCTTTGATCTAACAAGACAGTTGGTGGAGTCTTTGATCTAACAAGACAGTTGGTGGAGTCTTCACGATAATCAAAAAACTGGGAATTATCTTTTGTTTAGTAGCAATTCTGTACAACCTGTTGAAAATATCTGTCGAATGCATTGAAAAGGAAGACAGAAGAATGGACTACCTCAAGGCAGCGTTCTTGCTCCCTTACTCTTTATCATCTACACAAATGACCAACTAATGCATCTAAACACCAAAAGTTTCCTATGCCAATGATCTCTGCATTGCATCCCAGTATCATTTTATTTTAATGACAGATCTCACTGGGAGTGTCCTGGTGCTCCACACTGTCTGACATATTCCTGTCTCACTGTGTGTTTTACTGACAGATCTCACTGGGAGTGTCCTGGTGCTCCACGCTGTCTGACATGTTCCTGTCTCACTGTGTGTTTTACTGACAGATCTAATTGGGAGTGTCCTGGTGCTCCACACTGTCTGACATGTTCCTGTCTCACTGTGTGTTTTAATGACAGATCTCACTGGGAGTGTCCTGGTGCTCCACACTGTCTGACATGTTTCTGTCTCATCGTGTGTTTTACTGACAGATCTCCCTGGTAGTGTCCTGGTGCTCCACACTATCTGACATGTTTCTGTCTCATCGTGTGTTTTACTGACAGATCTCACTGGGAGTGTCCTGGTGCTCCACACTGTCTGACATGTTTCTGTCTCATCGTGTGTTTTACTGACAGATCTCACTGGGAGTGTCCTGGTGCTCCACACTGTCTGACATGTTCCTGTCTCACTGTGTGTTTTACTGACAGATCTCACTGGGAGTGTCCTGGTGCTCCACGCTATCTGACATGTTTCTGTCTCATCGTGTGTTTTACTGACAGATCTCACTGGTAGTGTCCTGGTGCTCCACACTGTCTGACATGTTTCTGCCTCATCGTGTGTTTTACTGACAGATCTCACTGGTAGTGTCCTGGTGCTCCACATCTATCTGACATGTTTCTGTCTCATTGTGTGTTTTACTGACAGATCTCACTGGGAGTGTCCTGGTGCTCCACACTGTCTGACATGTTCCTGTCTCACTGTGTGTTTTACTGACAGATCTCACTGGGAGTGTCCTGGTGCTCCACGCTGTCTGACATGTTCCTGTCTCACTGTGCGTTTTACTGACATATCTCACTGGGAGTGTCCTGGTGCTCCACATTGTCTGACATGTTCCTGTCTCACAGTGCGTTTTAATGACATATCTAATTGGGAGTGTCCTGGTGCTCCACACTGTCTGACATGTTCCTGTCTCACCGTGTGTTTTACTGACATATCTCACTGGGAGTGTCCTGGTGCTCCACACTGTCTGACATGTTCCTGTCTCATCGTGTGTTTTACTGACAGATCTCACTGGTAGTGTCCTGGTGCTCCACACTGTCTGACATGTTCCTGTCTCACTGTGTGTTTTATTGACATATCTCACTGGGAGTGTCCTGGTGCTCCACACTGTCTGACATGTTTCTGTCTCACTGTGTGTTTTACTGACATATCTCCCTGGGAGTGTCCTGGTGCTCCACACTATCTGACATGTTTCTGTCTCATCGTGTGTTTTACTGACAGATCTCCCTGGTAGTGTCGTGGTGCTCCACACTATCTGACATGTTTCTGTCTCATCGTGTGTTTTACTGACAGATCTCACTGGGAGTGTCCTGGTGCTGCACACTGTCTGACATGTTTCTGTCTCATCGTGTGTTTTACTGACAGATCTCACTGGGAGTGTCCTGGTGCTCCACACTGTCTGACATGTTCCTGTCTCACTGTGTGTTTTACTGACAGATCTCACTGGGAGTGTCCTGGTGCTCCACGCTATCTGACATGTTTCTGTCTCATCGTGTGTTTTACTGACAGATCTCACTGGGAGTGTCCTGGTGCTCCACACTGTCTGACATGTTCCTGTCTCACCGTGTGTTTTACTGACAGATCTCACTGGGAGTGTCCTGGTGCTCCACACTGTCTGACATGTTCCTGTCTCACCGTGTGTTTTACTGACAGATCTCACTGGGAGTGTCCTGGTGCTCCACACTGTCTGACATGTTCCTGTCTCACCGTGTGTTTTACTGACAGATCTCACTGGGAGTGTCCTGGTGCTCCACACTGTCTGACATATTCCTGTCTCACCGTGTGTTTTACTGACAGATCTCACTGGGAGTGTCCTGGTGCTCTACACTGTCTGACGAGTGTATGAGTCAGTTTGTCATCATGACAGACGCCCAGATTGAGATTGGGCCTTGTACAGACACAACACTGCCTGTGATGGCTCCTCAACAAGCAGACACCCCAAGTAGGTCTTCAGAAACACTTAAAGCATGTATCTCAGCTGCAAAAGTAGCTATTCCAATCGTACAGCGAAACCCCTGATGTAGTCTCAGTTTTGCCAAAATATTTGTTTGAGTACGACATACTATCCGCAGGGTATTTATTGGTTCACCTATTTATTGGTTCACCTATTTATTAGCTATGGATAGTGTATTCTTTTGTATAACTGTCCTTTGAACTGATTGTAAGAAGTATCAAATAAAACTAGAATTTAGTTGGTGCCTATTTTCAAGGGGATGGATTCGGTACAAATCAGACAATATGTAATAGAACTGTTTGACATTTTCCTGACACTGCTATGCATAAGTATTTGGTGATGCACTTCTATAAGACCATCAAAGCTGTCTGTGAGAGCTGATTGTGTTGGTTATAATACAACAGTTGATGGCACAACAGTGATAATGAATTGGTAGAAGTGGCGAGATATGTACGCAATCATTCTGTCAGCATTTCAACCTTTCAGCTGTTAACAAGATGTTGGACATGCCTATTGGAGACGTTATCAAGTTGGTAGATGCATCTGGTGTTGATGAAGAGGTCATGATTAAAATGGTTAAAGATCTGAGGAAGGCATTCGAACATTGGGTAAGAATGTATTTGTGTGTACATTAAACATAGTGTGAAGCCTTTGCCATAGTTTTATTGTGAGTATTCCAATTGTGTTCTACCAATAAAAATATGTTTGTATGTTCTACAGTTATTTAAATTTCTTATTGTAATTGTGCCCACTGTTGCATAAATCAGTGCATATTTAATATGTTAATCCATATAAAACTTAGTATGCGCCACTGACATATTCATTCATTTAATTTTTCTACGTTATTTAGTCAAGTATGAATTATTGCATCGTGTAACTCACCTTGGTGCATCGTTTAAATAATCTTGTCGTGTACTATGTAGCATGTTAGAATATTAGTTTAAATAATCTTCTCGTGTATTATGTTACATGCTAGAATATTAGTTTAAATAATCTTGTCATATACTATGTTACATGCTAGAAAATTAGTTTAAATAATCTTGTCATGTACTATGTAACATGCTAGAATATTAGTTTAAATAATCTTGTCATGTACTATGTAACATGCTAGAATATTAGTTTAAATAATCTTGTCATGTACTATGTAACATGCTAGAATATTAGTTTAAATAATCTTGTCATGTACTATGTAACATGCTAGAATATTAGTTTAAATAATCTTGTCATGTACTATGTAACATGCTAGAATATTAGTTTAAATAATCTTGTCATGTACTATGTAACGTGTTAGAATATTAGTTTAAATAATCTTGTTGTGTACTATGTAACGTGTTAGAATATTAGTTTAAATAATCTTGTCGTGTACTATGTAACATGCTAGAATATTAGTTTAAATAATCTTGTCATGTACTATGTAACATGCTAGAATATTAGTTTAAATAATCTTGTCGTGTACTATGTAACATGCTAGAATATTAGTTTAAATAATCTTGTCATGTACTATGTAACATGCTAGAATATTAGTTTAAATAATCTTGTCATGTACTATGTAACATGCTAGAATATTAGTTTCATGATTGAAGGAGAGAATAGTAAATATTAGTAACAATTGTTTTTCAATTCAAGCATTTTCTTGTCAATGAATAACTGTTTATAACTGTATTTGTAGTCTACTCGTTTGTTGAAATAAACCTGCAAATTTAAAAGAATACATTTGAGCTGCTTTTTTCTGCTTGAAGCTGAAAAAACAGATTGAAAGTCTGATGGTGAAGATATTCGGGAGTGAGTTCAGCCGCTTTGATAGCTGTACAACAGCAGCAGAGAAGAAATATGGACCTTATAGCATCAACATCTTTAAGCTGAATCCATCATTTACCATTCCTCTTGGGCCATTATTTTTGGAATTCAGTAAGTGTGCACTTTACAAGAATATTTGTGGTGTATTTGTTATGGAAGTAGGCAGATGAGTTTTCAGAGCAGTTCTGCCAGTTTGTCCAAAATGTGTGAATTGCTGAGATCCGGTTTAATATTAGAGTTAACAGTTCTGCTGATCCTCCAGACAACTCAGTCAGTGTAGTGTACTCCTGGTCCTCTGATCATCTAAGTCAGTGAACAGTTCTCCTGATCCCCCAGACAACTCAGTCAGTGTACTGTACTCATGGTCCTCTGATCATCTCAGTCAGTGAACAGTTCTCCTGATCCTCCAGACAACTCAGTCAGTGTGCTGTACTCCTGGTCCTCTGATCATCTAAGTCAGTGAACAGTTCTCCTGATCCCCCAGACAACTCAGTCAGTGTGCTGTACTCATGGTCCTCTGATCATCTAAGTCAGTGAACAGTTCTCCTGATCCTCCAGACAACTCAGTCAGTGTGCTGTACTCCTGGTCCTCTGATCATCTAAGTCAGTGAACAGTTCTCCTGATCCCCCAGACAACCCAGTCAGTGTACTGTACTCCTGGTCCTATGATCATCTAAGTCAGTGAACAGTTCTCCTGATCCCCCAGACAACTCAGTCAGTGTGCTGTACTCCTGGTCCTCTGATCATCTAAGTCAGTGAACAGTTCTCCTGATCCCCCAGACAACCCAGTCAGTGTGCTGTACTCCTGGTCCTGTGATCATCTAAGTCAGTGAACAGTTCTCCTGATCCCCCAGACAACTCAGTCAGTGTGCTGTACTCATGGTCCTCTGATCATCTAAGTCAGTGAACAGTTCTCCTGATCCCCCAGACAACTCAGTCAGTGTGCTGTACTCCTGGTCCTGTGATCATCTAAGTCAGTTAACAGTTCTCCTGATCCCCCAGACAACTCAGTCAGTGTGCTGTACTCCTGGTCCTCTGATCATCTGAGTCAGTGAACAGTTCTCCTGATCCTCCAGACAACTCAGTCAGTGTACTGTACTCCTGGTCCTCTGATCATCTGAGTCAGTGAACAGTTCTCCTGATCCTCCAGACAACTCAGTCAGTGTACTGTACTCCTGGTCCTCTGATCATCTGAGTCAGTGAACAGTTCTCCTGATCCTCCAGACAACTCAGTCAGTGTACTGTACTCCAGGTCCTCTGATCATCTGAGTCAGTGAACAGTTCTCCTGATCCTCCAGACAACTCAGTCAGTGTGCTGTACTCCTGGTCCTCTGATCATCTAAGTCAGTTAACAGTTCTCCTGATCCCCCAGACAACTCAGTCAGTGTGCTGTACTCCTGGTCCTCTGATCATCTAAGTCAGTTAACAGTTCTCCTGATCCCCCAGACAACTCAGTCAGTGTGCTGTACTCCTGGTCCTCTGATCATCTAAGTCATTGAACAGTTCTCCTGATCCTCCAGACAACTCAGTCGTGTACGGTACTCCTGCTCCTCTGATCATCTAAGTCAGTGAACAGTTCTCCTGATCCTCCAGACAACTCAGTCAGTGTGCTGTACTCATGGTCCTCTAATCATCTAAGTCAGTGAACAGTTCTCCTGATCCCCCAGACAACTCAGTCAGTGTGCTGTACTCCTGGTCCTCTGATCATCTAAGTCAGTTAACAGTTCTCCTGATCCCCCAGACAACTCAGTCAGTGTGCTGTACTCCTGGTCCTCTGATCATCTGAGTCAGTGAACAGTTCTCCTGATCCTCCAGACAACTCAGTCAGTGTGCTGTACTCCTGGTCCTCTGATCAGTTCTCCTGATTATCCAGACAGCGGAGGCAGTGAACAGTTCTGCTGATCCTCCAGACAGCTGAATCCAGAAGCCCTGTTTTATATTTTGTTTTGTTGTTTCAGGTTTTCGCATTGATGGAGTTTATGGAGCAAGATTTGTGTGTAAATTTTGTTTCTTGACAATGAAAGCCTCGGTAAGAACAAAGGTCTTTTATATTTCCTTCCAACTTGTCTGATAAATTCAGAAATTACATAGTAACTTGATAGTGACCTTTGGTTTGATGATATAGAGACACCACTGCACAGGCATGCATTTACAATCACATCTGCATATATGTATGCATGCATGCCTAGCACATGCGTGCATACATGAATGTATGCCTGGCTGCATGCATGACTCTGCATGCATACATTCATGTATGCATGCATAGTCCATTCATGCAAGTTATGGACAAATCTAAAAACGAAATCATTTGATATGAACTAATCATGAATTTATGATACAGACAGAATAATTTTGTAGTGAATTTATCTTCACTCTTGACAAAGTGACTAGTTAAGATAGTATAATGTGGATATCTTTATTTTATCACTCATATTTGCATGAATCACACTTGTTAATTTAGCTGTAGTGTGACTGGTGCATGACTCCTTGTAGTGCCAGTTAACAGGTCCTAGACTGGTGCAGGACTCCTTGTAGTGCCAGTTAACAGGTCCTAGACTGGTGCAGGACACCTTGTAGTGCCAGTTAACAGGTCCTAGACTGGTGCAGGACTCCTTGTAGTGCCAGTTAACAGGTCCTAGACTGGTGCAGGACTCCTTGTAGTGCCAGTTAACAGGTCCTAGACTGGTGCAGGACTCCTTGTAGTGCCAGTTAACAGGTCCTCTTGCAGCACTAGAAGTTTCAGAGCTACAATAGCTGTAGCAAAAAAGTGACTGTACACTAAAAATCTGTCAGCAGGCAAAGTATTTTGGGTTGCTGAATTTGAACATACAGTCGAACCTTGGTCTATGGGCACCTCAGTGGTATGGTCATCTTGCGATTACGGTCACCCTGGCTCAGTCCCAAATTATTTCCATAGTAAAGTATAGGACACTAGTCCTACTAAAACGGTCACTTCATTATTCAGGAATACGGTCAGTAACCCAGTGCATAACTGCCAGATTCCCTCACAACTGGGGACAGTTTTGAAAACGAGGACTTTCTTGATTTGTTCGACAACTAACTGGCCAGTAGGAAACAACAAGCTGTCAACTTGGCATTCGTCCGTGAAAGGTGATGCTGTCCATGTCACTAGCAATAAGTCACGCGCTAAGTGTGTTTACACAATGACCAGTACACATCGAAACACATTTAAAGAAGCAAGACTCTTAGTCATCGTAGGAAACACTTTTAACTGATATTCTAAGCAGATGAATAGATTTAACAGAAAAACACTGGTCACGGTCTTTGGCACTAACAATAAGGCATCGTCCACTTGGTGCCTGATTTTTTGTTCAACAACTGGAGAGTTCGGTTGGAGTAGTAGAGTGAACAAAACGCTGCTGGCAGTGAGACGAGGTAGTCATATGTTTATACAATGACACCAAATTAACCAATGAATTAATGATTAAATAAAGTGTAGGGATCTACATAAATAAATTTACTTGATTTATAAAATCACATTGCATCTTATGCACACTGTACTTAATGATATGCATCTGTATAGCAATTTGTCCAGTTCCCGTGATGCTTCAGTGCCCAAATTCGGTATTAAGGTCACCTTGCAATTAACAAGATTTAACAAAATTGCCATCCAAGGTAAAGGCCCAGATGGCAAGTGGACAAGGAAGCCATTGGCTTATCAAGAGTTCAACATTTTTCCTCTATGTGTAACTCACCCTCCTGAGATATTTGTCAACCTTGTTTTTAAACATATTCATGCTGCTAGCAGTTACACAATCTGTAGACAATTTGTACCATTAATTCATCTGTGAGAACCAATACACCCTGATATCCCATCTACATTGAACCTCTACTATTATTACATAATGTTCTCTAGTTCTACTATGTTTCTTGGGAGATAGAAAACTATTTCTATCAATATTTTCACACCCATTCAATATTTTAAAACCTTAAATTTGATCTCCTCTTAACCTCCTTGTCTCTAGGGTTGTTAAACCACATTCTTTTAGGTGTTCTTCATAACTAAGGTCTCGGTTCTGGAATTTTACTTGCTCTCCTCTGTATTTGTTGAAGCGTATCTATATCCTTAATATGATATGGTCTCCAAGTGTGTATACAGTATTCTAAATGAGGCCTAGCTATTGCTTTTTTATACAGAGGTATAATTACCTCTTTTTCCTTGTATATTACATTTTTCCTAATCAACCAAAGCTAAGGTAATTTTTACATAGTTCCATAATAGCGAGGCTCGACTGTACATTGTTTTGACTGGGTTGGGGACAATACAAGTTGAAAATAGTATGATCATTTAGCATCACCAATAGAAGGGAATATTTCTGTTTTTCTAGGGTACAATCACCCCAGAGATTGGCAGTTCCGTGTCGGGCTCCGTTGGTTTGTCACTGGGACCATTTGTCGCTAAGCTGGAAATAACTGGTTATGTCCTAACATCATTGTTTCCAACCAAGATCATTGTTGAATTCAACAAGTTCCCCTTGGAAGTGAGGTAAGGATGTTTGTGATGTCGTCAGCAACAATCATAAGCTATTATATTCCAGTAAAAAATTATGATGTTATCAGTGTTATTTTTTTCAGTTATTATATAATAATATATGTTTATTTCAGACAAAGGTTTCATATATGCATAATTTAATCATTAAGGTAGCTGGGGGCTATTCTATGCTTGTTTTGAATTGAGTAGTTTAAGTAAAAAATTTAAGATAAACCAACCATTTCTTTACAAATTGTAGTTGAAATACTAAATAATTCTCAAGATTTATAAAACTTGAGTTTTTGATTTATTTGGTGATGTTTCATGATTTTAAAAACTTATATAAATATGAAAAAATACTCACAAAATCCCATCTTACATAATTGTGAGAAAACCCCAAACAAATAGATGCCATACATATAAGTATGACAGTGTCACTGATGATTATGAGAGTATGCAACCACGTTTGCATACAGGATTTTATGCTAGCAACAGTGCGAGCGGGGCACGGAAGGGTCAATAGGTTAATCATGCTAATTTATGCTAATTTAAGGGTAGGCAAAGAAACCTGGATGACTGACTAAGCACTCCCATGACACCGCTAAACCAATCAGAGCGCAGTATTGTCGGTGTTGGGTTAATGTGCTGGTGATGATGCCATGAATTGTCTTGTGTTGTATGAATATTACTACATGTACTGTATTGCTATGTCGAAGTGTGGGCTCTGGGAGCATTGTGTCCAGGCGGCTTTGTATGAGGCTCAGCCACAGGCTTGGCATATGTTACAGGGTCCACATTTCATGCTCTTAATCGGAATAATATGCCATTAGGCATAATCTTAATAAACGTCATTCATTTGGCCTTTTCATATCTTTACAACATGAAGAAATTACAGCAGCTACAGAGCCAGGAAGACTTTAGCAGAATTTTTAATGACAGACAAAAAACAAAAAAAAATCAACTGACAAGTTAGCTGCCCCAGCAACCTTAACATGTTTACATAATTTGTATCAGACATACAACTTGCACTACAATAGGGTGACAAGTTGTGTAAAATTCTGAACATTTTTATTGCCACTTCAGAGTGTACATTGTTCTACAGTACAAAATAGAGAGTTGTTTTAAGTTGTTCTACTGTTTTATTGCCACTTCAGAGTGTACATTGTTCTACAGTACAAAATAGAGAGTTGTTTTAAGTTGTTCTACTGTTTCATATATCCAACTATTGTCATTGTTATCCTATCACAATCATATATCCAACTATTGTCATTGTTATCCTATCACAATCATATATCCAACTATTGTCATTGTTATCCTATCACAATCATATATCCAACTATTGTCATTGTTATCCTATCACAATCATATATCCAACTATTGTCATTGTTATCCTATCACATCTCGTGTTATTTCAGGGCTCGTTTGGATCTCAAGATGATTCCATTGTACATAGAACTGAAGGCACTGCTTAGAATTGAGATATGCGTTTGTCTTTGGAAGTGTTGGTGCTATGACAAAACACTCGTTAGCAGGCTGTTGTGGAAATCACAATCTCGTTCCATCACCACCAATCTCATCAACTACAATGATGCTGAGCCTGACACATCGGCACCAGATTTTGGCATCTACTCGGAAGTGGTAAGTACTTTGAAATAATTGGGGAGTTTACTTCACAAACCACAAAAGTAACATAGTTTAATGGCCAAGCATTATTCTTTGGTGTTTCGTGATACAGAAAAACCTGTCTTAGCGAACACCTGTCCATAACGGACATCTGTCTAAACGGACACTTTTGAAAGTCCTGAATGACTTCCTATTAGTTAGCACTGTCCGCTAACTGTCCGTAGCGGCCACCTGGCCAATGACTACAACGGACAGGGAATTTGGACCCAACCATTCATAATTACCCTGCCGCTTGTGGACAGGTCAAAGCACATTGACAATCTCACGCATCAGGCCATCTGAGCCACAGCTGATAAGCACTAACTTCGCTATGTACGTATGTTATAACATCTGCATAATGTCATCAAAAAGTACTCCAATGTGCAAATGAGGTAATTTTCTTGCCTTGCCCTTGTCCACCGCCAGCTGTGTAAGCATTCACCCATTGGTTTCTCTCAAACATCAAGGCCGTTTCATGTCACCTTTCACTATGACCAATCTTTGTTTTCAAGTCTTACTTTCAGAAGCCAAGTTCCAAACAAAGTTAATGAACCAGGAGAAATCCATCAATGTTACTATCTGTCCGACGGCAGTTGACCGTGTACGATTTCAGTTATGTCACTCGGTGGATTGATCATTTGTTTGTAGGGGGATCAAAGAAATGGTAATTACATAGGACCGCTCACGGCCCCACACACCGCCTAGTTTCCATTCAGTAACGTTGTGTGGATCAGTGACATTTCGTGTGCCTAAGCAGTTCCATTACCCATGAATCTCCGGTGTATTTGGTTAATAATAGGGATGTGTAACCCTTTCTTAGTTTGTATGGAAAAAACCCAACTTTTACGTAGGTTGAAAATGGGTAATTCGTCCAATTTATTTGGAGGTCGTATTTCAACATAATTGCCACTATGCACACTGCATTAAATGTAAAATGCCTCCAGCATAGGGTACACAGTCAGAAATAAATTGTCTGGTATCAGTGTAGAAGAAAAACTGGTACAAGTTAGCAATAAAATTGTGACCAAAAAACCCTTGTTGCTGTGATATGATTTTCACCAACTGAGTTTATGACCCACATATTAAAGACATGTATTAATGACATGATGTGTATTGTTTTATCAACTGTAGATTTGTGCTGTCCGCGACAATGCCAGCTAGCGAATGACATCTTCATAATATAATGGCGCCACCTAGTGGGTATCCACATAATTAAATTCTCCATAACAGACATAATACAGTCCCGGCTTTGTCTGCTATGGACAGCTTTCAATGTGCTACTAATTTTGTCACTCTGCATAGCATAAATGTTAAAGTAATCTTATTCATTTATTTCTGTGGAACGTGCTATTTCAGCCGACTCCTGAATCAGGGCGTAGACGCCGCGCCATTGGCTCATCGAGTGGCGCGTGTCAGGTGGTGCAGCTTGAAGGACGTGATTACACTGATCCAGCCTTCAACATTGAGTTTGGTGTGGCTGACGACCGCAGCGAAGTGGAACTCTCGTACTGTGTCGGCACGTTCAGTGGCGGCTGCGATGTTGTGGATAATAAGCCACTAGGTGGTGCATCGACTGTCGTGACACGGGTGTGTGGAAATGAATGCTCTCAGTAGAAAGCAACGATTATGATCCAAAGGAAAACTATTATGTTTTAAGAAGTCGGTTGAGGACAGGTTTTTAAATACTGTATACAGCTCTGGAGCAGGACTAAGATATGTGTGTTTAAAAGCCAAGATACTTGACATGGCTAGTTCACACAAAGAAGAACAATTGTTGGATTCTCTTCCTAGTCCATGCCATCTGGACATTAAAATAATAGTTGTGTGTGTGCATGCATGCCTGCATGCGTGCATGTGTCAATTGTCAGGCAGTGTAAATTTCTTACCCCTGCAACGTGTGCTTTCAGACGATGGTGCACAGCATACCCCTGTACTTCCGAGTAAAGGCACAGAACTCGATGGGACTGTCATCCATGACATCGTGTCAACTGCCAACATATGACATGACACTGCCTGAGGGACGTATCACCCCTGACTTCAGCAGCACCAGTCATCCGGGACTGCTCCAAGGATCTGCTCTTGTACTTGACGACTCAATCATTGTCAGGGGAATGGTAGGATAACTAATCTATTGATCATTGTAACGATATAGATCATTATGCTATGGATCATTGTTATGATATAGATAACTGTGCTATAGATCATTGCCATAATACAGGTAACTATGCTGTAGATCATTGTAACGATATAGTGACAGAAGAAGAAAAACCAAAATAATTTATTAGTTCGTCCGATGATTTCACCAAAACTAAATAACACATTTATAAAAAAACAAGCCAGCGTGTCTTAGTGCATAGGTTCTGTGGGGGTGACTGTACTGTCACACACTGGCATGTCTTAGTGCATAGGTTCTGTGGGGGTGACTTTACTGTCACACACTGGCATGTCTTAGTGCATAAGTTCTGTGGGGTGACTTTACTGACACACACCGGCATGTCTTAGTGCATAGGTTCTGTGGGGGTGACTTTACTGTCACACACTGGCATGTCTTAGTGCATACGTTCTGTGGGGGTGACTTTACTGTCACACACTGGCATGTCTTAGTGCATAGGTTCTGTGGGGTGACTTTACTGTCTCACACTGGCATGTCTTAGTGCATAGGTTCTGTGGGGGTGACTTTACTGTCACACACTGGCATGTCTTAGTGCATAGGTTCTGTGGGGGTGCATTTACTGTCTCACACTGGCATGTCTTAGTGTATAGGTTCTGTTGGGGTGACTTTACTTTTTCATACTGGAATGTCTTAGTAGGTTATGTGGGGGTGACTTTCCTATCTCACACTGGCATGTCTTAGTGCATAGGTTCTGTGGGGGTGACTTTACTGCCTCACACTGGCATGTCTTAGTGCATAGGTTCTGTGGGGGTGACTTTACTTTCTCATACTGGAATGTCTTAGTGCATAGGTTCTGTGGGGGTGACTTTACTTTCTCATACTGGCATGTCTTAGTGCATAGGTTCTGTGGGGTGACTTTACTGACACACACTGGCATGTCTTAGTGCATAGGTTCTGTGGGGGTGACTTTACTGTCACACACTGGCATGTCTTAGTGCATAGGTTCTGTGGGGGTGACTTTACTTTCTCATACTGGAATGTCTTAGTGCATAGGTTCTGTGGGGGTGACTTTACTTTCTCATACTGGAATGTCTTAGTAGGTTCTGTGGGGGTGACTTTACGGTCTCACACTGGCATATATTAATGCGTAGGTTCTGTGGGGGTGACTTTACTGTCACACACTGGCATGTCTTAGTGCATAGGTTTTGTGGGGGTGACTTTACTGTCTCACACTGGCATGTCTTAGTGCATAGGTTCTGTGGGGGTAACTTTATTTTCTCATACTGGAATGTCTTAGTAGGTTATGTGGGGGTGACTTTACTGTCTCACACTGGCATGTCTTAGTGCATAGGTTCTGTGGGGTGACTACTTTCTCATACTGGAATGTCTTAGTGCATAGGTTCTGTGGGGGTGACTTTACTATCTCACACTGGCATGTCTTAGTGCATATGTTCTGTGGGGGTGACTTTACTGTCTCACACTGGCATGTCTTAGTGCATAGGTTCTGTGGGGGTGACTGTACTGTCACACACTGGCATGTCTTAGTGCATAGGTTCTGTTGGGGTGACTGTACTGTCACACACTGGCATGTCTTAGTGCATAGGTTCTGTGGGGGTGACTTTACTTTCTCATACTGGCATGTCTTAGTTGGTTCTGTGGGGGTGACTTTACTATCTCATACTGGCATGTCTTAGTGCATAGGTTCTGTGGGGGTGACTTTACTGTCTCACACTGGCATGTCTTAGTGCATAGGTTCTGTGGGGGTGACTTTACTATCTCACACTGGCATGTCTTAGTGCATAGGTTCTGTGGGGGTGACTTTATTTTCTCATACTGGAATGTCTTAGTAGGTTATGTGGGGGTGACTTTACTGTCTCACACTGGCATGTCTTAGTGCATAGGTTCTGTGGTGGTGACTTTACTTTCTCATACTGGAATGTCTTAGTGCATAGGTTCTGTGGGGGTGACTTTACTATCTCACACTGGCATGTCTTAGTGCACAGGTTCTGTGGGGGTGACTTTACCGTCTCACACTGGCATGTCTTAGTGTATAGGTTCTGTTGGGGTGACTTTACTTTTTCATACTGGAATGTCTTAGTAGGTTATGTGGGGGTGACTTTACTAT
Organism: Lamellibrachia satsuma; assembly: GCA_033239005.1. NCBI lineage: Eukaryota > Metazoa > Annelida > Polychaeta > Sabellida > Siboglinidae > Lamellibrachia > Lamellibrachia satsuma. The sequence continues at coordinate 10,209,132 of BSQZ01000016.1, read as the reverse complement.
CTCACACTGGCATGTCTTAGTGCATAGGTTCTGTGGGGGTGACTTTACTGTCTCACACTGGCATGTCTTAGTGTATAGGTTCTGTTGGGGTGACTTTACTTTCTCATACTGGAATGTCTTAGTAGGTTCTGTGGGGGTGACTTTACTATCTCACACTGGCGTGTCTTAGTGCATAGGTTCTGTGGGGGTGACTTTACTGTCTCACACTGGCATGTCTTAGTGCATAGGTTCTGTGGGGGTGACTTTACTGTCTCACACTGGCATGTCTTAGTGCATAGGTTCTGTGGGGGTGACTTTACTTTCTCACACTGGCATGTCTTAGTGCATAGGTTCTGTGGGGGTGACTTTACTGTCACACACTGGCATGTCTTAGTGCATAGGTTCTGTGGGGGTGACTTTACTGTCTCACACTGGCATGTCTTAGTGTATAGGTTCTGTTGGGGTGACTTTACTTTCTCATACTGGAATGTCTTAGTAGGTTCTGTGGGGGTGACTTTACTATCTCACACTGGCATGTCTTAGTGCATAGGTTCTGTGGGGTGACTTTACTGTCTCACACTGGCATGTCTTAGTGCATAGGTTCTGTGGGGGTGACTTTACTGTCTCACACTGGCATGTCTTAGTGCATAGGTTCTGTGGGGGTGACTTTACTGTCTCACACTGGCATGTCTTAGTGCATAGGTTCTGTGGGGGTGACTTTACTGCCTCACACTGGCATGTCTTAGTGCATAGGTTATGTGGGGGTGACTTTACTTTCTCAAACTGGAATGTCTTAGTTGGTTCTGTGGGGGTGACTTTACTATCTCATACTGGCATGTCTTAGTGCATATGTTCTGTGGGGGTGACTTTACTATCTCATACTGGCATGTCTTAGTGCATAGGTTCTGTGGGGGTGACTGTACTGTCACACACTGGCATGTCTTAGTGCACAGGTTCTGTGGGGGTGACTTTACTGTCTCACACTGGCATGTCTTAGTGCATAGGTTCTGTGGGGGTGACTTTACTGTCACACACTGGCATGTCTTAGTGCATAGGTTCTGTGGGGGTGACTTTACTTTCTCATACTGGCATGTCTTAGTGCATAGGTTCTGTGGGGGTGACTTTACTTTCTCATACTGGCATGTCTTAGTGCATAGGTTCTGTGGGGGTGACTTTACTTTCTCATACTGGCATGTCTTAGTAGGTTACGTGGGATTGACTTTTCTGTCTCATACATGTCTTAGTGCATAGATTGGAGACTGCACCAGTCTTCACCACACTTTATAAATCATCGTTGAACACAGGAATTGTTCCTGTAGATTGGAAAAAATCATATGTCACCCCTGTCTCTAAAAAGTGAGAACGCTACAAAGCTGGAAACTATCGACCCACATCATGAACTAGTGTCCCATGCAAAATAATGGAGCATATCCTTGTTAGCCGCATCATGTCCCATGCAGAAAAACAAAACATCCTAAGACCCGAACAGCATGGCTTCCGTAGAGGACATTCATGTGAAACCCAACTATTAGATCTCACTGATGAAATGACAGAACATATGGAGAGGACCTGATAGTGCTGCACTTTTGCAAAGCCTTCAATAAAGTGAGCCCCTGTTTGCTAGTCCACAAGCTGTGACCCTATGGGATCAGTGGGATCAGTGGGATCAATGGGAACACCAATGTCTGGATCCTCCGGGACAGTGTACAAACAGTGGTGGTCGAAGGCAGCAAGTCAACTTTCACGTCCGGACTCATGAATCCCCAGGGCTCAGTACTTGACCTACCCTCTTTCTCTTTATATTAATGACTTCCCGAGGGTATAACATAAAAATCCGCATGTTTGCAGATGACACAATCTGCCATCACCAAAAATTACCCCCAAAATGACAAAAATCTTCAATCAAATGAAGGTGGTCATTAAATAGAAGAAGAATTAGAAGATAGGTTCTGTGAGGGTGACTTTACTATCTCATACTGGCATGTCTTAGTGGATAAGTTCTATGAGGATCACTTTACAATCTCACACCTGCAGGTCTTAGTGGATAAGGAGTCACTATCTCACACCGGCATATCTTAATGGATAGGGAGTCAATATTTCACACCTGCAGGTCTTAGTGGATAGGGAGTCACAATCTCACACCGGCATGTCTTAGTGGATAGGGAGTCACAATCTCACACCGGCATGTCTTAGTTGGATAGGGAGTCACAATCTCACACCGGCATGTCTTAGTTGGATAGGGAGTCACAATCTCACACCGGCAGGTCTTAGTGGAGTTTTCACAAAATGTGTCTGAAACAAGATGAGTGAAACAATCTAATTGAAGGGTAACTTTAATCCACTTAGTAGTATTTGCATTAGCCTTGGAGAAATACCATATTTGATAAAGCCAGTGGACAGTCACAACTGTTGAAGTTGCAAGTCTACAAAATAACTGTTTCAGATAAGTGCTGGGTATGGCAAGGGTTCTCATGGCTCCCAGATAGCTGACTGACAGAGTATAACTGTTTCAGATAAGTGTTGGGTATGGCAAGGGTTCTCATGGCTCCCAGATAGCTGACTGACAGAGTGTAACTGTTTCAGATAAGTGTTGGGTATGGCAAGGGTTCTCATGGCTCCCAGATAGCTGACTGACAGAGTGTAACTGTTTCAGATAAGTGTTGGGTATGGCAAGGGTTCTCATGGGCTCCCAGGTAGCTGACTGACAGAGTGTAACTGTTTCAGATAAGTGTTGGGTATGGCAAGGGTTCTCATGGCTCCCAGATAGCTGACTGACAGAGTGTAACTGTTTCAGATAAGTGTTGGGTATGGCAAGGGTTCTCATGGCTCCCAGATAGCTGACTGACAGAGTGTAACTGTTTCAGATAAGTGTTGGGTGTGGCAAGGATTCTCATGGCTCCCAGATAGCTGATTGAGAGAGTGTAACTGTTTCAGATAAGTGCTGGGTGTGGCAAGGGTTCTCATGGCTCCCAGATAACTGATTGACAGAGTGTAACTGTTTCAGATAAGTGCTGGGTATGGCAAGGGTTCTCATGGCTCCCAGATAGCTGACTGACAGAGTGTAACTGTTTCAGATAAGTGTTGGGTGTGGCAAGGGTTCTCATGGCTCCCAGATAGCTGATTGAGAGAGTGTAACTGTTTCAGATAAGTGCTGGGTGTGGCAAGGGTTCTCATGGCTCCCAGATAACTGATTGACAGAGTGTAACTGTTTCAGATAAGTGCTGGGTATGGCAAGGGTTCTCATGGCTCCCAGATAGCTGATTGACAGAGTGTAACTGTTTCAGATAAGTGCTGGGTATGGCAAGGGTTCTCGTGGCTCCCAGATAGCTGACTGGCAGAGTGTAACTGTTTCAGAAAAGTGCTGGGTATGGCAAGGGTTCTCATGGCTCTCAGATAGCTGATTGACAGAGTGTAACTGTTTCAGATAAGTGCTGGATATGGCAAGGGTTCACATGGCTCCCAGATAGCTGACTGGCAGAGTGTATCCAGCATTAAGGCGGTCAGTCAAGTGGACACAGGAAATGACCCTCTTGGACTGCGGCTGTTGGAACATTTTACAGGTTTGTATCGTGTTCTTAGAGAGCACTATATCTAAACATGACTGTATATCAGTCATGACAGTACAACTCCAATATCATAAACTTAGTGCACCATATCTAAACATGACTGTATTCCAATTGTGACAGTACAACTCCAATATCATAAACTTAATGTACCTTTTCTGTTTAAGCAATGCAACATAAAATAACCAATTTTTAAATACATGGTAAATTAGCTCGATGCATCTCCAAGACTTCTGTTGATTGTAGTTATCTCTTTAAATGTTCACCTTTTCTATACTAATTTTTTTCCAATTATATATATCAGATGTTAATTCACAAACTGCATGAAACTGCTCTAACCAGTTGTTCCTTGTCACAGCCCCAAGGGAAGGCCGCCTCGTGAGCACACCCGTGAAGACAACCCACTACCTGTATGCGCAGGCATGTGCCCGGGCATGCCTCAGTTTACCAGCCTCGGTCTGTCTCAGCTTCAACTACGACTACAGCACAGATGGCATCTGTGAGCTGATGGGGCATGTGGAGGGACACAAGGTCTACGTCAGAGAGGTGGGGCAAGAAATGGGTGGAAATTGGGGTACCCCCCCGTAGAGATCTTGTTGTGTGTGGAGCCATTGTTGAGGCTGGACTCTGAGCCTTGCATGGATTATTATGTTTAACTGAGTCAGGCCAGGTTCTTTATAGTGTCTGCAGCTCACACAAACCAATTCAGGAATTTTTATTTTGTAGAGACAATAGCATAGCCAATAGACGTGATGCGCCTTTGCCCCATCAAAGACTATCACCAATATTAGCTCCTTACGATGTACCAGAATTACAATAGAATAGACTTGATGTAGTGATGTCTCTGCTCTTTGTACTACATGGTCTAAGGGACTTCCTTGAATGTCCCTCAAAAGGATGGTATATATGTGTGTACAATTTATTTCTATGTATACTTTCCAGAATGGACAGTTTCACTATTTTGAAAGACGTGGAATTGGACAAACGACCTCTGTGAGATTGAGCCAGCTCAAACTGGAACACAACACAATGGTTTACTTCAACTACCACCTACGCAATGTACTCTGTGAGTCAAGCTGTTCACTTTGTGTTCACTTTATACTTAGCAATGATTGATTTAACAAGATTTAACAAGATTGCCATCCCAAACAACAAGTTCCAGATGGCAAGTGGACAAGGAAGCCATTGGCTTATCGAGAGTCCAACAATTTTCTCATCTATGTTTAGCCTGCCCTTATCAAATATCTGTCAATTCTATTTTTAAACATATTCACACTACTAGCATTAACACCATGTTGAGGTGTATTTATTAAATTATGTTTTACAAGGAATTCCATCATGTGGTCCATAATTAATGTTTCAAGTAATTTACATACAACTGATGTTAAACTCACTGGTCTGTAATTTTCTGGCTTGTTCCTCGATCCCTTCTTAAATAGTGGCGTAATGTTTGCTTCTTTCCATTCTGATGGAACTATTCCTTCTTCTAGTGACAAATTAAATAAGTTTGCAAGTGGTGTACTAATTTGATCAACAATTTCCTTTAGCAGTTTTGGTGGTATCCCATCAACTCCAGGTGATTTATTATCTTTCATCTTCTTAAATTTGTTTGCTATCATTACAGGAGTTACAAATAACTGCCCTAAATGTTCTGATTTATTGCCTTCAAATTTAGTAAATGGAACTGGAAGTGAGCTGATATCTTCTGTGGTAAATACTGAGCTGAAATACTCATTCAGGACCTCTGCCATTTGGAACCCGTCTGAAATTATGTTTCCCCTGTTGTTTTCCAGTGGTCCGACCTTATCTCGAACTTTCTGTTTACTCCTCACATAAGCATAGAAACTCTTGCTGTCATTTTTTATATTACCTGCCAATTTTTTTTCAAAGGTTCTTTTAGATATTCTAATTTCAGTTGTAGCTAGGTTAAGTGCCTCTTTGTAATTTGCATAGTCTTCATCCATTTCTGGTACGCCTATAAACCCTCCACATAATTTGCTTAAACACCATTTTTCTAATAGCTTCTTTTGACAAGTGTTTCTTTCTAGACCGTTTTCCTTGTTTTTTCAAGGGAACACATTTATCGATGATACTCTCAATTTCACATTTTAGAATATTCCAACATTCAATTGCGGTCTTATTCATCAGCATGTTATTCCATTCTGGAAAGTATACATAGAAATAAATTGTACACACATATATACCATCCTTTTGAGGGACATTCAAGGAAGTCCCTTAGACCATGTAGTACAAAGAGCAGAGACATCACTACATCAAGTCTATTCTATTGTAATTCTGGTACATCGTAAGGAGCTAATATTGGTGATAGTCTTTGATGGGGCAAAGGCGCATCACGTCTATTGGCTATGCTATTGTCTCTACAAAATAAAAATTCCTGAATTGGTTTGTGTGAGCTGCAGACACTATAAAGAACCTGGCCTGACTCAGTTAAACATAATAATCCATGCAAGGCTCAGAGTCCAGCCTCAACAATGGCTCCACACACAACAAGATCTCTACGGGGGGGTACCCCAATTTCCACCCATTTCTTGCCCCACCTCTCTGACGTAGACCTTGTGTCCCTCCACATGCCCCATCAGCTCACAGATGCCATCTGTGCTGTAGTCGTAGTTGAAGCTGAGACAGACCGAGGCTGGTAAACTGAGGCATGCCCGGGCACATGCCTGCGCATACAGGTAGTGGGTTGTCTTCACGGGTGTGCTCACGAGGCGGCCTTCCCTTGGGGCTGTGACAAGGAACAACTGGTTAGAGCAGTTTCATGCAGTTTGTGAATTAACATCTGATATATATAATTGGAAAAAAATTAGTATAGAAAAGGTGAACATTTAAAGAGATAACTACAATCAACAGAAGTCTTGGAGATGCATCGAGCTAATTTACCATGTATTTAAAAATTGGTTATTTTATGTTGCATTGCTTAAACAGAAAAGGTACATTAAGTTTATGATATTGGAGTTGTACTGTCACAATTGGAATACAGTCATGTTTAGATATGGTGCACTAAGTTTATGATATTGGAGTTGTACTGTCATGACTGATATACAGTCATGTTTAGATATAGTGCTCTCTAAGAACACGATACAAACCTGTAAAATGTTCCAACAGCCGCAGTCCAAGAGGGTCATTTCCTGTGTCCACTTGACTGACCGCCTTAATGCTGGATACGCTCTGCCAGTCAGCTATCTGGGAGCCATGTGAACCCTTGCCATATCCAGCACTTATCTGAAACAGTTACACTCTGTCAATCAGCTATCTGAGAGCCATGAGAACCCTTGCCATACCCAGCACTTATCTGAAACAGTTACACTCTGCCAGTCAGCTATCTGGGAGCCACGAGAACCCTTGCCATACCCAGCACTTATCTGAAACAGTTACACTCTGTCAATCAGCTATCTGGGAGCCATGAGAACCCTTGCCATACCCAGCACTTATCTGAAACAGTTACACTCTGTCAATCAGTTATCTGGGAGCCATGAGAACCCTTGCCACACCCAGCACTTATCTGAAACAGTTACACTCTCTCAATCAGCTATCTGGGAGCCATGAGAACCCTTGCCACACCCAACACTTATCTGAAACAGTTACACTCTGTCAGTCAGCTATCTGGGAGCCATGAGAACCCTTGCCATACCCAGCACTTATCTGAAACAGTTACACTCTGTCAATCAGTTATCTGGGAGCCATGAGAACCCTTGCCACACCCAGCACTTATCTGAAACAGTTACACTCTCTCAATCAGCTATCTGGGAGCCATGAGAATCCTTGCCACACCCAACACTTATCTGAAACAGTTACACTCTGTCAGTCAGCTATCTGGGAGCCATGAGAACCCTTGCCATACCCAACACTTATCTGAAACAGTTACACTCTGTCAGTCAGCTATCTGGGAGCCATGAGAACCCTTGCCATACCCAACACTTATCTGAAACAGTTACACTCTGTCAGTCAGCTAACTGGGAGCCATGAGAACCCTTGCCATACCCAACACTTATCTGAAACAGTTACACTCTGTCAGTCAGCTATCTGGGAGCCATGAGAACCCTTGCCATACCCAACACTTATCTGAAACAGTTACACTCTGTCAGTCAGCTATCTGGGAGCCATGAGAACCCTTGCCATACCCAACACTTATCTGAAACAGTTATACTCTGTCAGTCAGCTATCTGGGAGCCATGAGAACCCTTGCCATACCCAGCACTTATCTGAAACAGTTATTTTGTAGACTTGCAACTTCAACAGTTGTGACTGTCCACTGGCTTTATCAAATATGGTATTTCTCCAAGGCTAATGCAAATACTACTAAGTGGATTAAAGTTACCCTTCAATTAGATTGTTTCACTCATCTTGTTTCAGACACATTTTGTGAAAACTCCACTAAGACCTGCCGGTGTGAGATTGTGACTCCCTATCCAACTAAGACATGCCGGTGTGAGATTGTGACTCCCTATCCAACTAAGACATGCCGGTGTGAGATTGTGACTCCCTATCCACTAAGACATGCCGGTGTGAGATTGTGACTCCCTATCCACTAAGACCTGCAGGTGTGAAATATTGACTCCCTATCCATTAAGATATGCCGGTGTGAGATAGTGACTCCTTATCCACTAAGACCTGCAGGTGTGAGATTGTAAAGTGATCCTCATAGAACTTATCCACTAAGACATGCCAGTATGAGATAGTAAAGTCACCCTCACAGAACCTATCTTCTAATTCTTCTTCTATTTAATGACCACCTTCATTTGATTGAAGATTTTTGTCATTTTGGGGGTAATTTTTGGTGATGGCAGATTGTGTCATCTGCAAACATGCGGATTTTTTATGTTATACCCTCGGGGAAGTCATTAATATAAAAGAGAAAGAGGGTAGGTCCAAGTACTGAGCCCTGGGGGATTCATGAGTCCGACGTGAAAGTTGACTTGCTGCCTTCGACCACCACTGTTTGTACACTGTCCCGGAGGATCCAGACATTGGTGTTCCCATTGATCCCACTGATCCCACTGATCCCATAGGGTCACAGCTTGTGGACTAGCAAACAGGGGCTCACTTTATTGAAGGCTTTGCAAAAGTGCAGCACTATCAGGTCCTCTCCATATGTTCTGTCATTTCATCAGTGAGACCTAATAGTTGGGTTTCACATGAATGTCCTCTACGGAAGCCATGCTGTTCGGGTCTTAGGATGTTTTGTTTTTCTGCATGGGACATGATGCGGCTAACAAGGATATGCTCCATTATTTTGCATGGGACACTAGTTCATGATGTGGGTCGATAGTTTCCAGCTTTGTAGCGTTCTCACTTTTTAGAGACAGGGGTGACATATGATTTTTTCCAATCTACAGGAACAATTCCTGTGTTCAACGATGATTTATAAAGTGTGGTGAAGACTGGTGCAGTCTCCAATCTATGCACTAAGACATGTATGAGACAGAAAAGTCAATCCCACGTAACCTACTAAGACATGCCAGTATGAGAAAGTAAAGTCACCCCCACAGAACCTATGCACTAAGACATGCCAGTATTACTGAGACCACGCTACCCACACACAGGTAGGGCTGCAATCATTACTGAGACCACGCTACCCACACACAGGTACGGCTGGAACCATTACTGAGACCACGCTACCCACACACAGGTAGGGCTGGAACCATTACTGAGACCACGCTACCCACACACAGGTAGGGCTGCAATCATTACTGAGACCACGCTACCCACACACAGGTAGGGCTGGAACCATTACTGAGACCATGCTACCCACACACGGGTAGGGCTGGAACCATTACTGAGACCACGCTACCCACACACAGGTAGGGCTGGAACCATTACTGAGACCACGCTACCCACACACAGGTAGGGCTGCAGTCATTACTGAAACCACGCTACCCACACAAAGGTAGGGCTGGAACCATTACTGAGACCACGCTACCCACACACAGGTAGGGCTGGAACCATTACTGAGACCATGCTACCCACTCACAGGTAGGGCTGGAACCATTACTGAGACCACTCTACCCAAACACAGGTAGGGCTGGAACCATTACTGAGACCATGCTACCCACACACAGGTAGGGCTGGAACCATTACTGAGACCATGCTACCCACTCACAGGTAGGGCTGGAACCATTACTGAAACCATGCTACCCACACACAAGTAGGGCTGCAATCATTACTGAAACCACACTACCCACACACAGGTAGGGCTGGAACCATTACTGAAACCACGCTACCCACACACAAGTAGGGCTGCAATCATTACTGAAACCACGCTACCCACACACAAGTAGGGCTTGAACCATTACTGAAACCATGCTACCCACACACAAGTAGGGCTGCAATCATTACTGAAACCACACTACCCACACACAAGTAGGGCTTGAACCATTACTGAAACCACGCTACCCACACACAGGTAGGGCTGCAATCATTACTGAGACCACGCTACCCACACACAAGTAGGGCTGCAATCATTACTGAGACCACGCTACCCACACACAGGTAGGGCTGCAATCATTACTGAGACCACGCTACCCACACACAAGTAGGGCTGCAATCATTACTGAGACCACGCTACCCACACACAGGTACGGCTGGAACCATTACTGAGACCACGCTACCCACACACAGGTAGGGCTGGAACCATTACTGAGACCACACTACCCACACACAGGTAGGGCTTCAATCATTACTCTCAATTAATAATCATGGAAGTCAGCATCAATTGAAAGCACTGTCCTTTTTTACAGCCTGTAGTTATGGGATGCAGTTTTATCGTTCCTAATAACATCAAATGTGGAGACTAAAAGCAGACATACAACAAGTCACTGTTGCTGCGTATTTACAGTACTGTTGCTGTTTGCAAGAACTTATTGTGGTGTATTTAATGATTGGGTGGTTTGCTGCAGGTCCATCATTGACGGGGAGGGCTCATTGACTGTGTTCAATGGTCACGAGCCTATGACAGACAAAAAGTACACACGAGCCAATCGTGACATGTCTGGTAACCGACTACCAATTCTGTATTTAAAATTATATGTTACAATATTTTAGCTGTGATAGAAAACACAGTTATGCTTAACTGAGACCTTTTGAGGAAAGTGATCACATTGTACTGAAAAAACACTCCCACAGTATTTGCTGACATTAATTTTTTTTAATATTGTCTTTAAAAAATCATTAATACATTGGTGCACATTAAAATAAATATGTGATTTGTTAAATTTCATTACTGGAATATGCAGTGTTGTTTTTTATTGTCTATCTGTAATTGGAAGATACCATAAGAAGATTTCTAGGAGAAAGTTTGATACATTTATCAGTGACAGAAAATTTCTTGTTGTGTCAGACAAGTTAGCTGTGTCTTACTACATACTGTTGTGTCAGATAAGTTAGCTGTGTTTTACTACATATTGTTGTGTCAGATACGTTAGCTGTGTCTTACTACATATTGTTGTGTCAGACACGTTAGCTGTGTCTTACTACATATTGTTGTGTCAGACACGTTAGCTGTGTCTTACTAGATATTGTTGTGTCAGACAAGTTAGCTGTGTCTTACTACATATTGTTGTGTCAGACACATTAGCTGTGTCTTACTAGATATTGTTGTGTCAGACAAGTTAGCTGTGTCTTACTACATATTGTTGTCTCAGACACATTAGCTGTGTCTTACTAGATATTGTTGTGTCAGACAAGTTAGCTGTGTCTTACTACATATTGTTGTCTCAGACACATTAGCTGTGTCTTACTAGATATTGTTGTGTCAGACAAGTTAGCTGTGTCTTACTACATATTGTTGTCTCAGACACATTAGCTGTGTCTTACTAGATATTGTTGTGTCAGACAAGTTAGCTGTGTCTTACTACATATTGTTGTGTCAGACACATTAGCTGTGTCTTACTAGATATTGTTGTGTCAGACAAGTTAGCTGTGTCTTACTACATATTCTGTTCTTTTGCAGCTAACTGGGATGGTATCTATGATAATGAGACAGGGATGTTGATGTACACGTGGGCCGTGGGAACAAGTCCATGTGGAGGTGACATTGTGCCACACAATGATCCCCATGAACACCTGGCATCAGCCTCTGAATGGACAAACATCGGCGTCGCATTCCCTCTCAACCTGCCTGGTAAGTAACCCAGTTAGTGTGAGATGTTATTATATCTATCTTATGTCACAATTACAGTTCTTTCTAGCCTTTAGAAATGTAACGTGGCAAACAGGAAAATGATCAGGGTATTGCTCCTTTATCATTGCAGTAGTGATGCTAATACACCGAGTGTTTGATATGTTTCTCTGTGTGCCCATGTCTGTCTTTTGCTCTATTGTGCTGCCTCTCTTCTCTGTTTCTCTCCTGTCTATATTTATTTGTCTCTCCCCCTTTATTTCAGGAGACACCCTTTCCATTTCTCTAGCCAGAAAATTACAGACCAGTGAGTTTAACATCAGTTGTATGTAAATTACTCGAAACATTAATTAGAGACCACATGGTGGAATTCCTCGTAAAACATAAATTAATAAATACATCTCAACATGGATTCCTAAAAGCAAGGTCATGTCTAACCAATCTCTTATGTTTTTTTGAAGAAATTACAAAGTGGGTAAATGACAGGTCACCAGTGGATGTTGTCTACTTAGATTTTCAGAAAGCTTTCGATAAAGTGCCACATCAAAGATTGTTACTTAAACTAAAAGCCCATGGCATAGGCAATGATGTAATCAACTGGATAGAAAAGTGGCTTACACACAGAAAACAGAGAGTAATAGTAGATGGTGAGATTTCAAACTGGAAATCTGTTTTGAGTGGGGTACCACAGGGATCAGTATTAGGTCCTATACTGTTTTTAATATATATAAATGATTTGGAGGATGACATATCTAGCAAAGTACTCAAATTTGCAGATGACACAAAAGTATTCAGAAAGGTTACTAATGAAACAGATAAACAAGGTTTACAGGATGATCTGGAAAAATTAGTTAAATGGTCAGAAAAATGGCAAATGTTATTCAATTTTGGGAAGTGTAAATGTATACACATAGGACATGGAAATATGGACTAGGAATATAAAATGGGGGATGCTGTTCTAGGTAGAATCATACTAGAAAAGGATTTAGGAGTAACATTTAATGCTGACATGAAAGTTTCAGAGCAATGTGGGATTGCTGCTTTGAAAGGAAATCAAATTCTAGGCCTAATTGGGAGAACTATCACGTATAAGGAGAAACATCTAATTGTACCCCTGTACAAAGCAATAGTTAGACCACATTTGGAATATTGTATTCAAGCATGGAGGCCATATCGTAAAAAAGACATAGATAAGCTAGAAAGAATACAACGAAGAGCAACTAAGATGATTCCAGAATTATGAGACCTTAGTTACGAAAGTCGCTTATTACAATGTGGTTTGACAACACTAGAGACCAGGAGACTAAGAGGAGACCAAATAGAAGTGTTTAAAATAGTGAACGGTTATGAGGATGTTGATAGGAATATGTTCGTCAAACTTAAAGAAGGCAGTAGAACCAGAGGACACAAAGCAGCATTAGTTAAGGAGCAGTGTAGGTTGGACATGAGAAAGTACTCTTTCTCACAGAGGGTGATAAATGAATGGAACAAACTGCCAAATGATTGTGTTAATGCCAGTAGTGTGAATATGTTTAAAAATAGAATTGACAGATATCTGATAAGGGCGGGTTACAAATAGATGATAAAATTGTTGGACTCTCGATAAGCCAATGGCTTCCTTGTCCACTTGCCATCTGGAACTTGTTGTTCAAGATGGCAATCTTGTTAAATCTTAAATCTTTTTTAATGAAAAGAAAAAAATACAGATTTTTGATGTTTAGTATAAAAAATATTGCAGTTCATGTGACAGATGAAACTTTACATCTCAGATTAATTTGATGTTATATTGATTTCCGAATTTTATCTCTGGATGATTGTAGCTTTCAAATGTAATTTTTGTTTCAGATAATAAATATTACGTGACAGTGCGAGCCATCAACAACATAGAGTTCGGTCCTCTTGCACTGAGTGTGTGCCATGCCCAGCCTTACGCTGTCGACACCACGCCCCCTATCATCTACGCTGTCAATCACGTCACATACGATGAAGACACCTTCCTGATTTCATATAGCGTCAATGCCACGTAAGTATTCACTTATCTGACTGGTCCACAGTCAGGATTACAACTAAGTTACCAATCAGGATTTCAGTCCCTTTTAGATCCATAAAGATAATACTTCATCTTAGTTTGTTAACTAAAATACTGTCTGATCCTTCATTGCTGCAGTGACCCTGTGTCTGGCATCAAGAGTGCAGAGATGGGTCTGGGTCAAAGCAGAAGGGACACGTATGTCCTCAGCTGGACGGCTGTGGACAACTACACACACATCCAACATAACTACCAGATTCCTGACGGCGTGGCAGTCTGGGTGAAGATACGAATCTCCAACAATGGTCTGCTTTCATTCTAATTCTAAAAGTGAAAGTGCCAACATTGCATGTTCATAAATATATTGAGACAGTTTATGGATACGGTCTTCTTTGTTAACATTATTTTTGCAAACATTTTTACTGTCCTTAAAATATATGGTTCCTTATGTCATTGCCTGTTAATATTGAAAATATTTAGAGCATCAGAAGTTGAACATTAGTCGAGTTTACCGAACAAAAGTGTTCATAAAAAATCAACCATGCGGAGGTTATCATTTTAAATGTCTAAGTTATAAAGTCACAAAACACATGTTTCGAGAACAGAATAAACTCAGTGAAAGCCATAGCCAGAACAGTGCTGCCACATGTTGGACAGATTCACACATTGTTTGAACGAGATGACGCTCACCATAAGACATCGTGGAATTATGTTTAAGATGTTTAGATGTTTTTATTCACAGTATATGTCTTGTTTTCAAACCAACTTGATTGAGTGCATTCACTCTATCTACATAGTTTCTCCCATGTTTATGCTACGTGTCATGTTGAATTGATTAATTGAATGTCATGTTTCAGTTGACCTGAGGGCGATTGGCCACGCAGACAAACCAATCATAGTGGACAGATCTCCACCTATTCCCGGACTTGTTTATGATGGCGATAAACTAAAAAAGGATATCTCCTTCCAGTCGTCTTCCTCCCGATACTGCGCCAACTGGAACGGGTTTGGAGACCCAGAAAGCGGACTGAGTAGGTTTATAGAGTGCGAAAATATGGCGGTCTAACCCCTTTTGTTCCTCACAACAGCAATAATAATAATCTCTGTGATTTTGTGTAATGATTTATTAAATCAGGGAATATGGATATTATATCAAATGTGTTGGTTTATTCAGATATAAATCGAGTTGAACTAGAAAGAAATTGTTGAATGCTGTCAATGCTGCACACCTTTCACATTTTGGGCATTGTGACATATTGCGACATATTTATATGTTATTTAACCTAATAGAGGGAAAGTGTGCAAACAATAGTTGAGTTTGTTACAGCATGGATGACAGCTGTAGATGTAGATGACAGCTATAGCTATAAACTGTGAATAAATATAATGGTGTTTTGTATTGTTAAACAGTTCAACCGTTGCACTGCATTATGCGTGGTTTACTTTCAGCCAAATATGTAATCACCTTGGGGACATCTGCCGGCTCAGATGACATTGTACCTTACACACGACTGTCATACGATGTGACAAGTCAGTGTGTGGACGGCCTACACTTACAACACAAATCTGTCTACTTTGTCAGTGTCACAGCAATCAACGGTGGACTCGTTGAAAGGAACGTGACGGTGAACTCAGATGGAGGTAGGGTACAACTGTATGTACTTACAGGCATCAATGTGTCTAGAAGCAATGGTTTATTAAATAAGTGCAGCCGGGTCTAATGTGTTAGTTATAGAACGTGTCACATTAAAATCTCTTTCACAGAAGTTATTCTCCTGTCTTCATCTGACTGACATAGACGTCATCCCACATTTGTTGCAGTGTATGTTGACCTGACACCCCCAGTGAAGGGTGTTGTGAAGGACGGCAAGGACCCCAATGAGGATGAGAGGTACTCCTCAGAGGCGTCAACTGTTGCCAGCACCTGGAGGCAGTTTGCTGACCCAGAATCTGGCCTAAAAAGTTATCTTGTCAACGTTTACAGAAAACCTGCAGGTAAACATCTTTTTTGTAAATGCATTGTGTACACCTACTGACAGATGATGAAACTAGAAGTGGCATTCATCAGTTGCAAGTAGTTAATCTTAAACAACTCCAATGGCCAAATAACCCCTAAATGTTTTAGGCCCCTGTAGCACAGAGAAGAACACAGCTCTATCAGTCACCTCTCTGGAGAGACATCACTTCCATCCTAATAGACCCTTAATGTTTTAGGCCCCAGTAGCAGGGAGGTTGTTCTACATACAGAAAAGAACATAACTCCATCTGTCAACTCTCTGGAGAGATATCACTTCCATCCTAGTAGACCTTAATGTTTTAGGCCCCAGTAGCAGGGAGGTTGTACTATTCACTGAAAAGAACATAGCTCGATCTGTTAACTCCCTCGACAGACATCACTTCCATCCTAATAGACCCTTAATGTTTTAGGCCCCAGTGGCAGGGAGGTCGTACTACACACAGAGAAGAACATAGCTCCATCTGTCAGCTCCCTCGAGAGACATCACTTCCATCTGCACCACGGTGACTTCGTCCGTGTTGATGTGACAGCAACAAACAGAGCCGAGACAAACAGCTCGGTGACATCGGATGGAGTGACAGTAGATCTAACAGACCCGAAGATGTTGCAGCTTGTTGATGGTGACAACTTGCAGCGTGACATGGAATACACTGTGAGTGTGACAGTGTCTCTGGCAAGGAGCACAAGGCTGTAACACTAACAATGTATATTAATTATAGGTCGTCATTGTTTCTAAGTTCCTTGTATGGATTGACATTCCTTTTCTTGCACTATGATATTTGACGAAGGCCGAGTGAGTTAGCTGAAATATCAAAGAATAAAAAAGGTTTCTTGAGAATAATTACAAAGTAAATGTTTCAGGGTTGTGGTAAAGTTTGTACAGTGCAGTTTACTTGTCCATAGCTGAAGTATTTTAAATTGTCTTCTCTCAAAGGACTCGACCACTCAGTTGACATCTTCCTGGTCATTCGTTGACCCCGAGTCTGGGATTGACCACTACAAAATATCAGCATATGAACTGCACCAGGGCAAGATGACTATGGTTTATCCCACCGGGTCAGTATAACTGTTGGTACTTGTTACCCTTAATGTAACAATGGCTATTGTAGCCTGTAGATCGACATAGAACATTTCCCATTTTCTTATTCGCAAGAGGTACACATTTTTCGTTTCACACTACATATTTTGGACCAGTGAATTGTGCATCTCTACCAGAAAGGATATTAATTCATTACCAGTTCCAGATATTAAATTTCAGGAGGCAAAATAAGACTATTTAGGGCCGTTAATTGTAACTTCAGAAATGGTAGCTAAGAAAATAAAAGCAATGAAGGATAATAAATCACCTGAAGTGGATGGAATTTCCAGTGAGTTTAACATCAGTGATTTGTAAATTATTACAAAAGGTTAATCAAAGACCACATAGTGGACGTCCTTGTTAGGCATAAATTATTAAATCCATATCAACATGGATTCCTAAAAGCGAAGTCATGCTTAACAAAAATGTTATGTTTTTTTGGAAGAAATCACTAAGTGGATAGACGTGGGATCGCCAGTAGATATTATCTACTTAAATTTTCAGAAAGCTTTTGACAAAGTGCCATATCAAAGATTACTACTTAAATTAAAAGGCCATGGTATCGGGGATAGCATAATCAACTGGATAGAACAATGGCTGACTGATAGAAGACAGTGTGTTGTAGTAGATGGGGAGGTTTCAAACTGGAAATAAGTTTTGAGTGGGATACCACAAGTATCAGTATTAGGACCTTTATTATTCTTAATATATATCAGTGACTTGGACGATAATATAACAAGCAACGTACTGAAATTTGCAGATGACACAAAGGTGTTTAGAAGGGTTAACACTGATGGTGATAAGGTGATAAACCACATTTACAAAACGATCTAGACAAATTAGTGAAATGCTCTGAGAAATGGCAGATGGGAAGTTTGGGAAATGCAAATGCCTGCATACAGGACATGGGAACTTGGATGTAAACTATAAAATGGGAGATACTGTTCTGGGTACTGCTGTAAAAGAAAAGGACTTACGAGTTACAATAATTGCTGATATGAAAGTTTCAGAGCAGTGAGGTATTGCAGCTTCAAAGGGTAATAAAATTCTGGGTTGGTTAGGAGAAATATAACATACAAGGAGAAAAGGCTAATTATACCTCTGTATAAAGCAATAGTTAGGCCTCATTTTGAGTATTGTATAGAAACTTGGAGACCATATCGTAAGATTATTTAACAAGATTATTTAACAAGATTTGCCATCCAAGCCAAAGGCCCAGATGGCAAGTGGACAAGGAAGCCATTGGCTTATCGAGAGTCCAACAATGTTCACCTACTTATAACCCGCCCTTCTGATATATGTGTCAACCTTGTTTTTAAACATATTCACGCTGCTAGCAGTTACACAATCTGTAGACAGTTTGTTCCATTCATTTACTGTCCTCTGTGAGAACGAGTGCTTCCTGATGTCCAATCTACATTGATCCTTTACTAATTTTACCTCATGTCCTCTAGTTCTGCTATCCTTCTTGAGTGAGAAAAACATATTTCTATCAATATTTTCATACCCATTCAATATCTTAAAAACTTCAATCTGATCTCCTCTTAACCTCCTTGTCTCTAGAGTTGTTAAACCACATTCTTTCAGGCGTTCTTCATAACTAAGGTCTCTAAGTTCTGGAATCATTTTAGTTGCTCTCCTTTGTATGCGTTCAAGCGTATCTATATCCTTCTTACGATATGGTCTCCATGCTTGTATACAGTATTCTAAATGAGGTCTAACTATTGCTTTATAAAGAGGTATAATTAACTTTTTTCCCTTGTATGTTATGTTTCTTCTAATCAATCCAAGAATTTGATTACCCTTTGAAGCTGCAATACCACACTGCTCTGAAACTTTCATATCAGCGCTAATTGTAACTCCTAAGTCCTTTTCTTTTACAGTAGTACCAAGAACAGTAGCTCCCATTTTATAGTTTACATTCAAGTTCCCATGTCCTGTATGTAGGCATTTACATTTCCCAAAATTGAACAGCATCTGCCATTTCTCAGACCATTTCACTAATCTGTCTAGATCGCTTTTGTAAATGTTGTTTATCACCATCAGTATTAACCTTTCTAAACAGTTTTGTGTCATCCGCAAATTTCAGTAGTTACTTGTTATAGTGTCGTCCAAGTCATTGATATAAATTAAGAATAATATAGGTCCTAATACTAATCCTTGAGGTACCCCACTCAAAACCGATTTCCAATTTGAAACTTCTCCATCTACTACAACTCGTTGTCTTCTGTCAGTCAGCCATTGTTCTATCCAGTCAGTTATGCTATCCCCGATACCATGGGCTTTTAATTTAAGTAGTAATCTTTGATGTGGCACTTTGTCAAAAGCTTTCTGAAAATCTAAGTAGATAATATCTACTGGCGATCCCACGTCTATCCACTTAGTGATTTCTTCCAAAAACATAACATATTTGTTAAGCATGACCTCGCTTTAAGGAATCCATGTTGAGATGAATTTAATAATTTATGCTTAACGAGGAAGTCCACCATATGGTCTTTAATTAACCTTTCTAATAATTTACAAATCACTGATGTTAAACTCACTGGTCTGTAATTCTCTGACTTATTTCTCGAACCCTTTTTAAATAATGGTATGATGTTTGCTTCTTTCCATTCAAACGGAACAACTCCTTCTTTTAATGACAAGTTGAATACTCTTGCAAGTGGTATACTGATTTGTTCTACTGTTTCCATTAGTAATTTTGGAGGAATCCCATCCACTCCCGGTGATTTGTTATCCTTCATTGCCTTTATTTTCCTAGCTACCAATTCTGGAGTTACAACTAACGGTCCTAAATAGTCAGATTTAGCCCCCTGAAATTTAGCATCAGCAACTGGTACTGAACTAATATCTTCTTTTGTAAACACTGAACTGAAGTAACCATTTAGGTCTTCCGCCATTAAAAACCCCTGTGATATTATATTTCCAGCACTGTCTTCTAGAGGTCCAACCTTTGTCTTGTACGTTTTGTTTACTCCTGACATATGCATAAAAACTCTTGCTGTCAGTTTTTATGTTACATGCCAGTTTTTGCTCATAGCTTCTTTTAGATTGTCTGATTTCAGTTGTAGCTGCATTAAGTGCCTCTTTGTATTTTGCATAGTCTTCTTCCTTTCTGGTACGCCTATAAACCCTCCACATAGTTTGTTTTAGCATTATTTTTCTAATAGCCTCTTTTGACAAGTGTTTCTTTCTACACCGTTTTCCTTGTTTTCGGAAGGGAACAAATTTATCGATGATACTCTCAATTTCATATTTTAGAATATTCCAACATTCAATTGCGGTCTTATTCATCAGCATGTTATTCCAATCTAGCTGTGCTAAGTATTTTCTCATATCTTTGTAGTTACCTTTGTGGAAGTTTCTCTTGTACGTTTTCTTATTTTTACCTTCTGATTTTACATTGATGTCAAAATGTATTTGATTATGGTCACTATTACCCAATGGTTCAAATATTTTTACATTGTCCACTAATTCTTTTTGTGATGACAAAACTATATCTAATACATTTTCTCCCCTGGTTGGTTCTAGTACGTGCTGAGTAAGAAAGCTATCCTGGATTAAACATAGAAATTGTTGATCCTCAATCCCTGTGCTCTCCATTGTATGTGTCCATGGTTAAAATCTCCCATTATGATACATTCCCCTTTACTAACTTCCTTTCTAGCGTTTTTTATTTTTGTGTTGTCCTCTTCGTTTATGTTTGGACTTCGGTAAACTAATCCAATAGTTAATTTTGAATTTCCTGAAACAATTTTGCACCAAACAGCTTCATCGCAATCTGCTTCCCTTTCTAGTTTTATTTCATAAGCCTGAATAGATTCTTTAACATATAAAATAACTCCCCCGCCCCTTCTTCCTATTCGATCTTTCCTAAACATTACGTATCCTGTCAGTCCTAATTCAGCATCTGTTATATCTATGTTGGCCCATGATTCGGTTATACCAATTATGTGAGGGTCAGTATCTTCTACCATAATGTTTAATTCGTTTTTCTTATTTACTATGCTCCTTGCATTTAAACATACGCATCTATAACCTTTTTCAGAGATGTTTTTCGGATGATTTGATATTGGTTTATCTGTGCTAGTGGCCTCTTGTTCTGCTTGAGACACCTCTAAGTAACCCCCCTGCACTTCTAGTTTAAAGAATGTTTACTTCCAAAAATATTTGTCATTGTACCCAAGTCGCTATCTACTGCTGCTGAAAGTTTGTCCACGAATACTGCTGCCCCCTTTCCACTTAAATGAAGCCCATCCTTCATGTACATATCTGCCCTCCCAACAAAACTTCCCCATAAATCCACAAATCCAACTTCCTCTTCCCTACACAGCCTCTGGACTAACATGTTAATTGCCATCCCCCGACAATTTCGATATTTGTGACCCCTCCTGCTCATTACAGGTAAAATCCCTGACAGTATTACCTGCTCAACCCGCGTCTGTTTTAGTGTTCTGACCAACTGCCTATATTTCCTAACTATGGCAGTTGTACCCTCCCTCTCTACGTTATTTGTCCCTACGTGTACTAAAACAGATCCACCCTTACCCGAGCCTACGATGTTTTTTACCCTCTCAGTTATCGCCTCTATTTTGGCTCCAGGCAAGCAGACCACTACATCATCTCCCTTGTTTAAGACTCTGTCGGTCTTCCTAACTATCGAATCCCCCACAAACACCCTCGCTCTCTTCCTCACCCCCTCTATCACTGCTGCAGAATAACTCTTCCTTTCGATCCCCTCCAGCACATTCTGTCCTGACCCCTTCCCTCCTGTCTCCCCCACTTCCCACTCCTTTGCTCTTGTCTCTCCCACTCCCCTCTCCTTCACTCCGGTTGTTTTCCCTTCCGTCTCCCCCACTCCCTTCTCCTTCCCTCCTGTCTCCCCTACTCCCCTCTCCTTCACTCCGGTTGTTTTCCCTCCCGTCTCCTTCCCTCCTGTCTCCGCTACTCCCCTCTCCTTCACTCCGGTTGTCTTCCCTCCCGTCTCCCCCACTCCCTTCTCCTTCCCTCCTGTCTCTCCTACTCCCCTCTCCTTCACTCTGGTTGTCTTCCCTCCCGTTCCTTTCCTTCCCGTCTCCTTACGTCCTGTCTCCCTATGACCTGTCACCTTCCCTCCTCTCAGCTTCCTCCCAGGCTGAGGTGAGCTCTCCCTAGCATCTCTTGTGTCTTTCCCCACTTTATCGTCTACAGTTCCCCCACCTGAACTACTGGCACAACTCCCCTGTTCCCTTCCCACCATTTCCACAACGAGCAGCCTCAGCTCTTCCAACTCCACCTCTAGTTCCTTCTTAGAGACCCTTAGAGTACACAGAGCCCTGGACAGGTGCTAATCCACCCTCTCAGCAAACAATAATTAGCACTGCTACAGCCACAGACACACAGCATGCTTTCCTTTCCAAGACAGATTATGCAACTACAGGGGGTGAGGCCTTGTGGAGATTGTCTAATGTCTTTATATAAACAAAAATCATGTATACAAAGTTAAACATCTATATAAATATCTATATACCAGATTTCAAAAAAATCCAATAAATAAAAAAAATCAAATAAATCCGATTTAAATAAAAAAAATCCAATTTTTTTATAATAAAAATCATGATTTTTTTCAACCCTGCTCACCGTAGAGTGTTGGGATAACTTCCATCAGGGCTCACTGTAGAGTGTTGGGATAACTTTCATCAGGGCTCACTGTGGAGTGTTGCGATAACTTGGATGGATATTTGTAATAATTTGTGCTTGTTACTACAGAAATCACTGTTGTGCTGACTTAAGTAGTTCTTGTTGGTAGTGTCAATGTATGTTCAACATCATGTATAATGCTTCCTTTACTGTGTGATTTGTGACTTGCATACTTTCATTGAGGTAAATCCCCGTCCCTCCCTCACATTGTAGGACAAACAGATGTATTGGCATTTCACAGCGTGGGACTGTCACAGGACGGTTACATTGACAAGTTGTCCTTGGCTCTGACAAACGCTGCGACCAACTCTCCTGTTTACTACGTCGTAGCGAAGGCAGTGAATGGAGCTGGCAGAGAGAGCCCTCTTATGTCTTCGCAGTGAGAACCTTAATCATTACACTTTATTACTGTAAAATTATAATGTTACATTAGTGTAAATTAAAGTAATTGCACCCCATTTCACTATTAGATAGTGATGAGCTGATTTCAATTGGATTGGAAATTATGTGTCATTTAGAACTTTAGTGAAATATGTTCCAGTTCAGAAGGTGTTTAAAAAGAAATTTTTTATTAGTATAAACATAATTTGTCACCACCAAGTTTGGTTTAATACACTTGAAGTTTGTGAACAGTTTTGGATAGAATTTCAAATGATTGTTAAACAACTGCTTCGTGTAGCATTAGATGTGTGATTTACTGTTGCATTTGTTAATGCAATTATTCATTGTACATTTATGTCTTAGTCCAATCAAGATGGTGTCTGGAGATGTGGCTGGTGTGGTCAGTGATGGACCGGACACTCAGCTGGACATTGACTACCAAATGGACAAGTCTGAGGTGACAGTGACCTTCAATGGCTATGAGAGTGAGAGAGATGGCGTGGCTCACTATCAGTGGGCAGTTGGCTCGGCTCCAAGACTTGATGACGTCATGCCGTACTCGTATGTCAACCTGATCGAGGAGGACGGTGGTGCAGATGGAATGCTGGGTAAGATGACACAAACATTATTGTGCATTAAATCATTTCCCATAAATGGCATAAATGGTAGAATCGGTTAGAAGAGCAACATTATTTTTAGGTTTCTTTTGTATAATTATCTGACATAAAAGAGCATTCTGTTGGGCCAAGTCTCGGTTTGTTTGTTGCATACGAATGGAAATGTTATGACTTAACTCGAATGTATATTGCTATGTGGTATCATCAGCTCGTTCTTTAGTATTGTACATTTTTAATAGACCAATTAAATTATTTCTTGATCAAACAGATCAAATGTATTTTTTTCAATTTACAAAAAAACTTGTGAAATAACGTTAGACTTAGCGTGAACCTTGCATGCAGGTGTTGGCAGCAATGGTAAGGGTCAAGGCCAGGTGGCGCTGTCTGCTGGGGTCAAGTACTACACGACAGTACGAGCAGTGACGGGAGCTGGGGGCGTGCTTGAGTCTGTCTCTGATGGCTTCCTGGTCGATGTTACTTCACCAGTCCCTGCCATCAAGTCTGTTGGAGGCAGGGCGTTCAATCTGACTGACGTGGTTACAACTACAGCCATGCTGTACCAGAAAGAGGTTGACTCGTTCAACGCGGCCTGGGACGTCAATGATCCAGAGAGTGGCATCACAAATGTGTGGTTTCATCTGGGCACATACCCAGGTAGGGAGACATGGTGGGGGTTGGGTGGCAGTACCCAGGTAGGGAGACATGGTGGGGGTTGGGTGGCAGTACCCAGGTAGGGAGACATGTTTGGGGTTGGGTGGCAGTACCCAGGTAGGGAGACATGGTGGGGGTTGGGTGGCAGTACCCAGGTAGGGAGACATGCTGGGGGTTGGCTGTACCCAGGTAGGGAGACATGGTGCGGGTTGGATGGTAGTACCCAGGTAGGGAGACATGGTGGGGGTTGGGTGGCAGTACCCAGGTAGGGAGACATGTTGGGGGTTGGGTGGCAGTACCCAGGTAGGGAGACATGGTGGGGGTTGGGTGTCAGTACCCAGGTAGGGAGACATGGTGGGGGTTGGGTGTCAGTACCCAGGTAGGGAGACATGGTGGGGGTTGGGTGGCAGTACCCAGGTAGGGAGACATGGTGGGGGTTGGGTGGCAGTACCCAGGTAGGGAGACATGGTGGGGGTTGGATGGTAGTACCCAGGTAGGGAGACATGGTGGGGGTTGGGTGGCAGTACCCAGGTAGGGAGACATGGTGGGGGTTGGGTGGCAGTACCCAGGTAGGGAGACATGGTGGGGGTTGGGTGGCTGTACCCAGGTAGGGAGACATGGTTGGGGTTGGGTGGCAGTACCCAGGTAGGGAGACATGGTGGGGTTGGGTGGCAGTACCCAGGTAGGGAGACATGGGGGTTGGGTGGCAGTACCCAGGTGGGAGACATGGTGGGGTTGGGTGGCTGTACCCAGGTAGGGAGACATGGTGGGGGTTGGGTGGCAGTACCCAGGTAGCGAGACATGGTGGGAGTTGGGTGGCTGTACCCAGGTAGGGAGACATGGTGGGGGTTGGGTGGCAGTACCCAGGTAGGGAGACATGTTTGGGGTTGGGTGGCAGTACCCAGGTAGGGAGACATGGTGGGGGTTGGGTGGCAGTACCCAGGTAGGGAGACATGGTGGGGGTTGGGTGGCTGTACCCAGGTAGGGAGACATGGTGGGGGTTGGATGGCTGTACCCAGGTAGGGAGACATGGTGGGGGTTGGGTGGCAGTACCCAGGTAGGGAGACATGTTTGGGGTTGGGTGGCAGTACCCAGGTAGGGAGACATGTTTGGGGTTGGGTGGCAGTACCCAGGTAGGGAGACATGTTTGGGGTTGGGTGGCAGTACCCAGGTAGGGAGACATGGTGGGGGTTGGGTGGCAGTACCCAGGTAGGGAGACATGGTGGGGGTTGGGTGGCAGTACCCAGGTAGGGAGACATGTTTGGGGTTGGGTGGCAGTACCCAGGTAGGGAGACATGGTGGGGGTTGGGTGGCGGTACCCAGGTAGGAGACATGGTGGGAGTTGGATGGCTGTACCCAGGTAGGGAGACATGGTGGGGGTTGGGTGGCAGTACCCAGGTAGGGAGACATGTTTGGGGTTGGGTGGCAGTACCCAGGTAGGGAGACATGTTTGGGGTTGGGTGGCAGTACCCAGGTAGGGAGACATGTTGGGGGTTGGGTGGCAGTACCCAGGTAGGGAGACATGGTGGGGGTTGGGTGGCAGTACCCAGGTAGGGAGACATGGTGGGGGTTGGGTGGCTGTACCCAGGTAGGGAGACATGGTGGGGGTTGGGTGGCTGTACCCAGGTAGGGAGACATGGTGGGGGTTGGGTGGCTGTACCCAGGTAGGGAGACATGCTGGTAGTTGGATGGCTGTATTCAGGTAGGGAGACATGCTGGTAGTTGGATGGCTGTATTCAGGTAGGGAGACATGCTGGGAGTTGGATGGCTGTACCCAGGTAGGGAGACATGCTGGGAGTTGGATGGCTGTACCCAGGTAGGGAGACATGGTGGGGGTTGGATGGCTGTACCCAGGTAGGGAGACATGCTGGGAGTTGGATGGCTGTACCCAGGTAGGGAGGCATGGTAGGGGTTGGGTAGCAAAAAAATTGCATTTTATAGGATATTTAAAAATTAATTATGAGTATACATGTTTACAATTTAGTTTCTTCTTGTGTAGTCCTATCCTCAGTTAGGCCGTTGGTGTCTCCTTGCAATCTCTGGCCACTTCAAGTCTACCATCTATCTAATGCTTGATGTTGTCAATCCATCCCAATATTGTTTAATTCCTGCGTGATTATGTAGAGTGAACACTGAACAGGGGGCTAAGAATGACAATGAAATCTAAGGAATGGCAATGATTATAAATGTTCTAACCACAGTGGTAACTATTTTATTTCTTACCATGGGACGGGTGAAACAAGTTACTAATTATTGTGGTTTCTTAGCATGACCCACTCAATGTTATGGGTTGAAGAAAGTACCAGAATTATTCAAATGAATATAAATGAGATGAAGCACTTAGTCTAATGTGATTTTGTTGCAGATGCTGCAGACATTCACCCATCAACGTGGGTGGGCAACGTGACTAGTTTAGAGAATGGATATGTGTCGCCCGACAGAGATGGGGTGCCCAACATTCTCACCCTGGATGCTGCTAATGGGGTAGGGTTCTTTGTAGTCTCCAACAACCTCCATTAGTCTGAGTAAGCTGTCTTCATAGTTATACTCTGTCAGGACAGGTGTTTCCTGATGCAAAGGCTAACTTATCTGCATTTTTGCTCTAACAATCTTAGTCTTCTCTTACGTCATGTCACACCACTTAATATTTGTGTCAAGTGACTAAGTCCCAGTGTCTTGTTGTCCAGGCTGAGTTGACAGCAACACAAGTGTCACCAGCTCTCGTAGTGGACACTTCAGCACCTCTTGATGGCACGGTCAACTGTCCAGAATTTGTACAAGGTTTGTGCATTTTATTCATCAGACTCTGTGTGTCACGTGGAACTACTTCCTTCAGTAATGGGATGGTAATGTTGTCACAGAAAGACCATGTGTTGTCATCAGACTCTGTGTCACCTGCAGGAACCACTTCCTTCTGTAATGGGATGATAATGTTGTCACAGAAAGACGATGTGTTGTCATCAGACTCTGTGTGTCGCATGGAACCACTTCCTTCAGTAATGGGATTGTAATGTTGTCACAGAAAGACCATGTGTTGTCATCAGACTCTGTGTGACACATGGAACCACTTCCTTCAGTAATGGGATGGTAATGTTGTCACAGAAAGACCATGTATTGTCATCAGACTCTGTGTGACACATGGAACCACTTCCTTCAGTAATGGGATGGTAATGTTGTCACAGAAAGACCATGTATTGTCATCAGACTCTGTGTGACACATGGAACCACTTCCTTCAGTAATGGGATGATAATGTTGTCACAGAAAGACTAAGTGTTGTCATCAGAATCTGTGTGACAAGGAACCACTGTATCTGTCGGTTCAGATGAATAAGATATTTACTAGAACACTTTGTCTAGAATGTTTATAGCAGCTGTCTGTGTCCTCTGTTCTGTCAGGAGGGGACTCTCTTGAGTGTAGTTGGAGCGGCTTCATTGAGAAGGAAAGTGGAGTTGAGTTCTACAAGTTTGGCGTTGGCAGGGTGGAGGGCGATGACAGCATGTATGAGTTCCACCGCGTTGAAGCCAGCATCCACTCATACAAGGCTACAGGTGGGTGAGGTCTGAGGTCTGAGGTTTGTATGTTGTTAGTACTATGTATAGATATATATATATATATTATACGTGGACAGATTATATACAAAACCATTTATGTGACAACACAATGACATATAAGTGACATCATAGGTGTATCCTTGTATATAAATTCATGTTATTGATATATGAACAGACATTTCATTTCTCTGATGTGGATGACTTCACTATTTCAGTACCCAACACATGTGCTAGTACTGTTAATTATAAATCAGAATTAGTTAGATCAGTTTCAGTGAATGTTACTGCTACCCTTGATGTTAAATAGTCTCATCGTGTTGATTCGTGTATCTAGGCCTGAAGAATGGCGGCTTGAAGCACAAGGAGACATACTATGTGACAGTGACTGCTGTCAACAAAGTGGGGTTGACAACAACAGCATTTTCAAGACCTCTGCTGGTTGATAATACTCCTCCTCAGGTGCGTGTGAAAACATTTGAATTACTGTGAGAACTGTCGTAGTAGTCTCACTGTCGATACCTTGTCTCTTGTTATTGGAGGATCCCTTTCCTACCATCCCACATCTGTTTAATTGTCCAAATTAATGGACCAGAAACTTTGGAAACAGTGAACTGTCCATTTGGCTGACTTAGATGTGACCCTTACAAGCCACATTGCTCCATGCAGCAGAGAGTTGAACATTTCATGATCACAGAAACTGTCATAAAGGACCACAAAGGACCACAGACTAGTTGTCTTTAAAGATCATTATTACATAAAACTCACATAAGTATTTGCTACATATATTGGACACATGTGTAATAGGTGTATTTCCTTGGTTTTACACTAAACTGAAGTAAATTATTTGTTAAATATTAACTAACTTTATAACTGTCTAACCACTGTGTTGAATAATTGTCACCTTTTATTTGTCTCTGCTGTCAATTAACACAAGATAGTTTAGTTACTAAGTTAAACATTTTTATTTTGTTTATTATTAGTAGTAAATGTTGTTCAAAATAAACATTTTAATTTCCTGTGTACTCTGTGGTTGATAGGGAGGACTCGTGATTGAGTTGCCTGACACAGACATCACTTCTGTAAACTCTGCAGTTGACACTGATACAAACACAACTCAGCAGGAAACAGGTGAGTTATTTTCTTCAACATTTAAAAAATGCCTCATCTTTTTGGTGCACTAGGAACATGGTCAACTATTCTGGGTTGACAAGTACGATACCTGATTTGACTTCAAGTCCAGATTTCTGTATTAACACACAGAAACACACTACACTAATTATTCAGAGTGTAACTTTATGAATGCACACATACAGACACACCAAGGCAACACTGACTTAGTCAAAGTCTGACCATGTGTTGACCTTAAGGTGAGGCTAGTTCCCCTTGTCTCAGAACTACAGACTCAATACTTGTTGCCACTGGGACATCTTAGATATTTGATGTACTGTTATTTGGACAACTAACTCTTGTGTATTATGCTTCAATAGCTACAGATTTCACAAGAAAGGACGTCATTTGCCAACGGGCTATGATACAGGTGGTTGTAGCCTGGCAACCATTTGAGGACCCTGAAACTGAAGTCACAAGGTAATTTACATTTATGTGCATGTGTACAATGCACAAAATGTGGCAACTGTAGAATAACAGTTGGGTTTGGTATATATTAGACCGTTCGACTTGACTAATGATTATTAAGTTGGTCCTCCTGCATCCAACATATACTTCCAGTAATACAGGTCAATCCGTCAATGTTGTATACTTGACTAGTGATTATTAAGTTGGTCCTCCTGCCTCCAACAGATACTTCCAGTAATACAGGTCAGTCCATCAATGTTGTATACTTGACTAGTGATTATTAAGTTGGTCCTCCTGCCTCCAACAGATACTTCCAGTAATACAGGTCAGTCCATCAATGTTGTATACTTGACTAATGATTATTGAGTTGGTCGTCCTGCCTCCAACAGATACTTCCAGTAATACAGGTCAGTCCATCAATGTTGTATACTTGACTAATGATTATTAAGTTGGTCCTCCTGCCTCCAACAGATACT
Source organism: Lamellibrachia satsuma (assembly GCA_033239005.1). Taxonomy (NCBI): domain Eukaryota; kingdom Metazoa; phylum Annelida; class Polychaeta; order Sabellida; family Siboglinidae; genus Lamellibrachia; species Lamellibrachia satsuma. The sequence continues at coordinate 10,179,398 of BSQZ01000016.1, read as the reverse complement.
TCCAGTAATACAGGTCAGTCCATCAATGTTGTATACTTGACTAATGATTATTAAGTTGGTCCTCCTGCCTCCAACAGATACTTCCAGTAATACAGGTCAGTCCATCAATGTTGTATACTTGAATGGTGATTATTAAGTTGGTCCTCCTGCCTCCAACAGATACTTCCAGTAATACAGGTCAGTCCATCAATGTTGTATACTTGACTAATGATTATTAAGTTGGTCCTCCTGCCTCCAACAGATACTTCCAGTAATACAGGTCAGTCCATCAATGTTGTATACTTGAATGGTGATTATTAAGTTGGTCCTCCTGCCTCCAACAGATACTTCCAGTAATACAGGTCAGTCCATCAATGTTGTATACTTGACTAGTGATTATTAAGTTGGTCCTCCTGCCTCCAACAGATACTTCCAGTAATACAGGTCAGTCCATCAATGTTGTATACTTGACTAGTGATTATTAAGTTGGTCCTCCTGCCTCCAACAGATACTTCCAGTAATACAGGTCAGTCCATCAATGTTGTATACTTGACTAATGATTATTAAGTTGGTCCTCCTGCCTCCAACAGATACTTCCAGTAATACAGGTCAGTCCATCAATGTTGTATACTTGACTAATGATTATTAAGTTGGTCCTCCTGCCTCCAACAGATACTTCCAGTAATACAGGTCAGTCCATCAATGTTGTATACTTGAATGGTGATTATTAAGTTGGTCCTCCTGCCTCCAACAGATACTTCCAGTAATACAGGTCAGTCCATCAATGTTGTATACTTGAATGGTGATTATTAAGTTGGTCCTCCTGCCTCCAACAGATACTTCCAGTAATACAGGTCAGTCCATCAATGTTGTATACTTGACTAATGATTATTAAGTTGGTCCTCCTGCCTCCAACAGATACTTCCAGTAATACAGGTCAGTCCATCAATGTTGTATACTTGAATGGTGATTATTAAGTTGGTCCTCCTGCCTCCAACAGATACTTCCAGTAATACAGGTCAGTCCATCAATGTTGTATACTTGACTAGTGATTATTAAGTTGGTCCTCCTGCCTCCAACAGATACTTCCAGTAATACAGGTCAGTCCATCAATGTTGTATACTTGACTAATGATTATTAAGTTGGTCCTCCTGCCTCCAACAGATACTTCCAGTAATACAGGTCAGTCCATCAATGTTGTATACTTGACTAATGATTATTAAGTTGGTCCTCCTGCCTCCAACAGATACTTCCAGTAATACAGGTCAGTCCATCAATGTTGTATACTTGACTAATGATTATTAAGTTGGTCCTCCTGCCTCCAACAGATACTTCCAGTAATACAGGTCAGTCCATCAATGTTGTATACTTGAATGGTGATTATTAAGTTGGTCCTCCTGCCTCCAACAGATACTTCCAGTAATACAGGTCAGTCCATCAATGTTGTATACTTGACTAGTGATTATTAAGTTGGTCCTCCTGTCTCCAACAGATACTTCCAGTAATACAGGTCAACCCATCAATGTTGTATACTGGAATGGTGATTATTAAGTTGGTCCTCCTGCCTCCAACAGATACTTCCAGTAATACAGGTCAACCCATCAATGTTGTATACTTGACTAGTGATTATTAAGTTGGTCCTCCTGCCTCCAACAGATACTTCCAGTAATACAGGTCAATCCATCAATGTTGTATACTTGACTAGTGATTATTAAGTTGGTACTCCTGCCTCCAACAGATACTTCCAGTAATACAGGTCAACCCATCAATGTTGTATACTTGACTTGTGATTATTAAGTTGGTCCTCCTGCCTCCAACATATACTTCCAGTAATACAGGTCAACCCATCAATGTTGTATACTTGACTAATGATTATTAAGTTGGTCCTCCTGCCTCCAACAGATACTTCCAGTAATACAGGTCAACCCACCAATGTTGTATACTTGACTAGTGATTATTAAGTTGGTCCTCCTGCCTCCAACAGATGCTTCCAGTAATACAGGTCAACCCATCAATGTTGTATACTTGAATGGTGATTATTAAGTTGGTCCTCCTGTCTCCAACAGATACTTCCAGTAATACAGGTCAATCCATCAATGTTGTATACTTGAATGGTGATTATTAAGTTGGTCCTCCTGCCTCCAACAGATACTTCCAGTAATACAGGTCAGTCCATCAATGTTGTATACTTGACTAGTGATTATTAAGTTGGTCCTCCTGCCTCCAACAGATGCTTCCAGTAATACAGGTCAACCCATCAATGTTGTATACTTGACTAATGATTATTAAGTTGGTCGTCCTGCCTCCAACAGATACTTCCAGTAATACAGGTCAGTCCATCAATGTTGTATACTTGACTAGTGATTATTAAGTTGGTCCTCCTGCCTCCAACAGATACTTCCAGTAATACAGGTCAACCCATCAATGTTGTATACTTGACTAGTGATTATTAAGTTGGTCCTCCTGTCTCCAACAGATACTTCCAGTAATACAGGTCAATCCATCAATGTTGTATACTTGAATGGTGATTATTAAGTTGGTCCTCCTGCCTCCAACAGATACTTCCAGTAATACAGGTCAACCCATCAATGTTGTATACTTGACTAGTGATTATTAAGTTGGTCCTCCTGCCTCCAACAGATGCTTCCAGTAATACAGGTCAACCCATCAATGTTGTATACTTGAATGGTGATTATTAAGTTGGTACTCCTGCCTCCAACAGATACTTCCAGTAATACAGGTCAACCCATCAATGTTGTATACTTGACTAGTGATTATTAAGTTGGTCCTCCTGCCTCCAACAGATGCTTCCAGTAATACAGGTCAACCCATCAATGTTGTATACTTGAATGGTGATTATTAAGTTGGTCCTCCTGTCTCCAACAGATACTTCCAGTAATACAGGGCAACCCATCAATGTTGTATACTTGACTAGTGATTATTAAGTTGGTCGTCCTGCCTCCAACAGATACTTCCAGTAATACAGGTCAACCCATCAATGTTGTGTACTTGACTAATGATTATTAAGTTGGTCCTCCTGTCTCTAACAGATACTTCCAGTAATACAGGGCAACCCATCAATGTTGTATACTTGACTAGTGATTATTAAGTTGGTCGTCCTGCCTCCAACAGATACTTCCAGTAATACAGGTCAACCCATCAATGTTGTGTACTTGACTAATGATTATTAAGTTGGTCCTCCTGTCTCCAACAGATACTTCCAGTAATACAGGGCAACCCATCAATGTTGTATACTTGACTAGTGATTATTAAGTTGGTCGTCCTGCCTCCAACAGATACTTCCAGTAATACAGGTCAACCCATCAATGTTGTGTACTTGACTAATGATTATTAAGTTGGTCCTCCTGCCTCCAACAGATACTTCCAGTAATACAGGGCAACCCATCAATGTTGTGTACTTGACTAATAATTATTAAGTTGGTCCTCCTGCCTCCAACAGATACTTCCAGTAATACAGGTCAACCCATCAATGTTGTGTACTTGACTAATGATTATTAAGTTGGTCCTCCTGCCTCCAACAGATACTTCCAGTAATACAGGTCAACCCATCAATGTTGTGTACTTGAGTGGTGATCATTAAGGCACCACACAGGTCGGGAAATGCCAGAAATGTGTTCAATTTATTGATTTGGAATGAAGTCGATTTTATGAACGTATGAGGTCTTCCACACGTGTTGCTACCTTTATTTCACTGAAATCATCCTAAAAGTGCCAATAAAATGATTAAATATGTCACTACCCTTGTAGCTGCTAACATCGTTCTGGTGGATGGACATTTAAATCGACCGAAATAGGCCAACTTTTAGCACCCACGAACATAAACATTAAGCCACACAAGTCAGCCATGTTGCTGGAAATGAACCCGGCTATCTCCATACATAAACTAGTATTCAGCGACAATAAGAGCCATGAAATTATCCAATCAGGAACCATCTCAGCCAGTTGCTATGCATTGCTCATTTAAATATTGACCTATGAAAACTTCCAACCAATCACGAAGCATGCTTGAATGGATAGATGATCCGCTTTCTTGGTTATTCATATTAAGCATAATTACCTCTCAAAAAACTTAGTGTTCGTTCTGAATATTTGAACTGCATCTCGCAGTCTTCTTCAGCAGACTGAATGGTGTGAATGGCCTGTCTGCTGAAGAAAACTGCGAGATGCAGTTGAAACATTCAGAACGAACACTAAGTTTCTTGAGAGGTAATTATGCTTAATAATCACGAAGCAGTAAATAGTACTTTGACCCTTATCTGTAAAACATGTCAGCCGATCGAAGAAAGTTTCGTACACTCCACCTGTTTGGAAGAACGAAGCGTAATAATAAACACAAACAGGCAGTCAGTGCTCCAGGCCATGCCGTGGTGGAAGTGAACAGGCAGTCAGTGCTCCAGGCCATGCCGTGGTGGAAGTGAACAGGCAATCAGTGCTCCAGGCCATGCCGTGGTGGAAGTGAACAGGCAATCAGTGCTCCAGGCCATGCCGTGGTGGAAGTGAACAGGCAGTCAGTGCTCCAGGCCATGCCGTGGTGGAAGTGAACAGGCAGTCAGTGCTCCAGGCCATGCCGTGGTGGAAGTGAACAGGCAGTCAGTGCTCCAGGCCATGCCGTGGTGGAAGTGAACAGGCAGTCAGTGCTCCAGGCCATGCCGTGGTGGAAGTGAACAGGCAGTCAGTGCTCCAGGCCATGCCGTGGTGGAAGTGAACAGGCAGTCAGTGCTCCAGGCCATGCCGTGGTGGAAGTGAACAGGCAGTCAGTGCTCCAGGCCATGCCGTGGTGGAAGTGAACAGGCAGTCAGTGCTCCAGGCCATGCCGTGGTGGAAGTGAACAGGCAGTCAGTGCTCCAGGCCATGCCGTGGTGGAAGTGAACAGGCAGTCAGTGCTCCAGGCCATGCCGTGGTGGAAGTGAACAGGCAGTCAGTGCTCCAGGCCATGCCGTGGTGGAAGTGAACAGGCAGTCAGTGCTCCAGGCCATGCCGTGGTGGAAGTGAACAGGCAGTCAGTGCTCCAGGCCATGCCGTGGTGGAAGTGAACAGGCAGTCAGTGCTCCAGGCCATGCCGTGGTGGAAGTGAACAGGCAGTCAGTGCTCCAGGCCATGCCGTGGTGGAAGTGAACAGGCAGTCAGTGCTCCAGGCCATGCCGTGGTGGAAGTGAACAGGCAGTCAGTGCTCCAGGCCATGCCGTGCTGGAAGTGAACAGGCAGTCAGTGCTCCAGGCCATGCCGTGGTGGAAGTGAACAGGCAGTCAGTGCTCCAGGCCATGCCGTGGTGGAAGTGAACAGGCAGTCAGTGCTCCAGGCCATGCCGTGGTGGAAGTGAACAGGCAGTCAGTGCTCCAGGCCATGCCGTGGTGGAAGTGAACAGGCAGTCAGTGCTCCAGGCCATGCCGTGCTGGAAGTGAACAGGCAGTCAGTGCTCCAGGCCATGCCGTGGTGGAAGTGAACAGGCAGTCAGTGCTCCAGGCCATGCCGTGCTGGAAGTGAACAGGCAATCAGTGCTCCAGGCCATGCCGTGGTGGAAGTGAACAGGCAATACGTGCTCCAGGCCATGCCGTGGTGGAAGTGAACAGGCAATCAGTGCTCCAGGCCATGCCGTGCTGGACGTGAACGGCCGAGTTTGCGTGGCAGTAGCCGCTATGTCCAACAGATACTTCCAGTAATCAGACATGTCAATCCATCAATGTTGTATACTTGAGTGGTGATTATTAAGTCAGTCCTCCTGCCTTCACTTAACAGATACCAAGTAGCCTTGGGCTCCACACCGGGTGGAACCCAAGTTCACCCATTTGAGGATGTCTCTCCTGGGGCATTGTCTGCTGTCATCCGTCACGTTGACCTGACACGTGAACGGAGGGTGTTTGTCACAGTGAAGGGGTACAACGCAGCAGGACTTCACAGCACCGCGACCTCCAATGGCGTCTACGTGAGTCGCATCAGTGCTGGCCTTGAACCACTTGGAGCCTCCTACGTGTATGACGGCAGTGACATCAACACAGACATGTAAGTGGTGCATTTCTGTTTCTTCTTCTTCCGGGTACAAGTCAACCTTCTCTTCAAGGCTTATAAACTCGGTGTGTGTGCACACATGCTAAAGTGATGTAAGAGAAAGTAATAAAATATTTGGAAGAAAGAGAAAAGATGATAGCGTGCGTGTAGGACTGCAATTTGAGGAGAGGAAAAGTAGATAGCGTGAAAAATGCAATATCTATTAATGTTGCAAGCTGGAGATCTTCTGTTTGAAAATCTCCAAACTTGGCGCTGTAGCTGCGTTGGCTGGCAGGTTATTCCAATTGGCTATTGTACGGGGTAAAAAGCTATACTGGATGAATTGCTTAGTGATTACGGGGAGTTGAAAAGCTTCAGAATGCATGTGTCGGGAGGGTTTTACCAGGGGTATAAGTTGGGGGAAGAGGTCCAGGGCGGAAGAGGTCCATGTAATGTCTTATAAAACATGACAAGGCGGATGTCGGTTCTCCTTTGTTTGTTTAAATCATGTCATACTACAATTACTACCTGGTGGCTTATCTAGGGGCCAACATTTCTCATGCTTTATACTTGTGGCTAACTCCTGGCCCTATATTCTGGATAACTCACCTCTCTATCTACATTGAATTCATGAAAACACTATATGGTGAAATGCAAAATCACTAAATAGTTTTTGTAATCAGTTTATCAGCTTCTATTTGGTTGTACCCAAGATAATTTGAAAAGTGGTGTTGTTTGTGGTTCAGCAACTGTAATGTTCTACGTGTAAAATCATCAAAATTATAGTTATTTTTCAACTATATAATTTGGCTGATTTTACATGTTGCACATTACAGTTGCTGAGCCACAAACAACAACACTTTTCAAATTCAAATTATCTTGGGTATAACCAAATAGAAGCTGGTAAACAGATTACAAAATCTATTTACTGATTTTGCATTTCACCATAGCGTTTTTCATAGTTTCAATGTAGATAGAGAGGTGAGGTATCCAGAATATAGGGCCAGGAGTGAGCCACAAATATGTATAAAGCATGAGAAATGTTGGCCCCTAGATAAACCACTGGCTTCCTTATCCAAATGACATATGAGTTGGATTGTACATGTTGTTTAATAATCACCAACGTTAGTAAGACAAATATGAAACTGAAACACCTCTATTAGTAAAGCTCTTTTTTTCTAACCATTAGTATGTGAATAATCATGTTGCTTTTGGTTGCAGTGAGTTCCAGGACCACAATGACGGACTGTCGGCCCATTGGGACGTCAGTGGAGATCCGTGTCCCATAGAGAAGTTTGAGTGGGCCATTCACAAGTTTGACGGCACGGTTGTCCTCAACATGACACAACTACCACCAGGTAGTTTGGCAGAGATGTCACACAAGTAATTTAATTTTAGGAATTTCTAATTTAAAAACTGTTTGTAGTTTGATGGTCTCTGATTGTTAGACATGTTTCTTTATTTACTAAAGAATTGGTGATTATAGTTTCTGAATTTGATAATGTGATTTGTTGATATTGTCATCGTTAACAGCTGACATGCTTCCATGTGCGTTATAAGGGTAATGTCAACAGATGGAATAGACAAACAAGAACAAACATAGTGCTGTTTACTGCTGTTTAATTTGTATGTATTATCCTTATGTGTTACAAGTATATGTCTCCTTATTGTATTCTGTGTATGCATCCAAGTTGTTATGCATAGAAACATTGAGTTGTTAGGTTTTTTGAAAACTTTCTTTTCTTCACACTGTCTGTGTAGACGCAAGACAGGCCGAGGCAGATGAGTTGGCCCTGAAAGACGGAGAATCCTACTTTGTCGTTCTGCAAGTGACCAACAAACTCGGATTTGTCTACACTGTCCACTCAAACGGTGTCACTGTGAAGTTGGAACCACTGTTGCCAGGCAACGTGCGGGATGGTGACATCGTTGGTACTGACCTCAATTACCAGACTTCAGTCACAAGTCTGTCGGCCAATTGGGATGGATTTGGTAAACCAAAGAATGAAGACAGCGGTCCAGTGATTAGCAGTAGGTGTTTCAAGAGTATAATCAGGGTTTTTGTATGATTATGTTTTAACAGTTATTTCACCACACAGGATTAATTATATTTGCTGTTTTGTGTGACAACAGTTGCCAGTGAAATCTACTGGTAACTGTAAGGAAGTAATATAGATGTCTGTTGCTTGATGAGAATAATATAATTGTACAACCTGTATGAAACAAGGTGTCCGTGTGTTACAGAAGTGAGTCATGTTGATGCAACGATTGGGGAACATCTCAAGATTGAGCACTACGAGGTGGCAGTCGGCACTGACCGTAGATTCCACAACACCAGAAACAACATCCGTCCCTTCACCAACGTTGGTCTCAATGTGACATGGACGTTCTCTGACTTAGAACTCATTGCACGTACCTCCATCTACTACGTGACAGTGCGGGCATACAGTGATTCGTCCTCCATGGTTGAGGTCACCTCTAATGGCATCAAGGTCGGCTACGGCAGCCATGTTGTTTCTGCCGGATCACTGGAGCTCTCCAAGTAAGTCGCTGTAGATGAGACCACGTGGTAGATGAATGTTCAATGATCACTGAAGCTCTCCAAGTAAGTCGCTGTAGATGAGAGCCCCAGGTAGATGAACGTTCAATGATCACTGGAGCTCTCCAAGTAAGTCGCTGTAGATGAGAGCCCCTGGTAGATGATTGTTCAGTGATCACTGGAGCTCTCCAAGTAAGTCGCTGTAGATGAGAGCACCTGGTAGATGATTGTTCAGTGATCACTGGAGCTCTCCAAGTAAGTCGCTGTAGATGAGAGCCCCTGGTAGATGATTGTTCAGTGATCACTGGAGCTCTCCAAGTAAGTCACTGTAGATGAGAGCCCCTGGTAGATGAATGTTCAGTGATCACTGGAGCTCTCCAAGTAAGTCACTGTAGATGAGAGCCCCTGGTAGATGAATGTTCAATGATCACTGGAGCTCTCCAAGTAAGTCACTGTAGATGAGAGCCCCTGGTAGATGAATGTTCAGTGATCACTGGAGCTCTCCAAGTAAGTCACTGTAGATGAGAGCCCCTGGTAGATGATTGTTCAATGATCACTGGAGCTCTCCAAGTAAGTCACTGTAGATGAGAGCCCCTGGTAGATGAATGTTCAGTGATCACTGGAGCTCTCCAAGTAAGTCACTGTAGATGAGAGCCCCTGGTAGATGATTGTTCAATGATCACTGGAGCTCTCCAAGTAAGTCACTGTAGATGAGAGCCCCTGGTAGATGAATGTTCAATGATCACTGGAGCTCTCCAAGTAAGTCACTGTAGATGAGAGGCCCTGGTAGATGAATGTTCAATAATTACTTGAAACCAAGCTGTAGTGTGTGAAAAGTCGTCTGTTAACTGAACCATACATTAATTAGTTATACAGTTGCTCTGACGTCTTCTGTCAGCTGTGAGAGTATTCCAGTACGTGTGTGTGTGTGTGTGCGTGCGTGCGTGCGTGCGTGCGTGCGTGCGTGCGTGCGTGCGTGCGTGCGTCATTGACTGGCCCTGGTTATGCACTTGATGTCCTCTGTCTGCAATGAGAAGATTCTACTATGTGTGTGTCATTGACTGGCCCTGGTTATACACTTGATGTCCTCTGTCTGCTGTGAGAGGATTCTACTAAGTATGTGTCATTAACTGGCCCTGGTTATACACTTGATGTCCTCTGTCTGTTGTGAGAGGATTCTACTAAGTGTGTGTCATTAACTGGCCCTGGTTATACACTTGATGTCCTCTGTCTGCTGTGATTGAGAGGATTCTACTAAGTGTGTGTCATTAACTGGCCCTGGTTATACACTTGATGTCCTCTGTCTGCTGTGAGAGGATTCTACTAAGTGTGTGTCATTAACTGGCCCTGGTTATACACTTGATGTCCTCTGTCTGCTGTGATTGAGAGGATTCTACTAAGTGTGTGTCATTAACTGGCCCTGGTTATACACTTGATGTCCTCTGTCTGCTGTGAGAGGATTCTACTACGTGTGTGTCATTAACTGGCCCTGGTTATACACTTGATGTCCTCTGTCTGCTGTGATTGAGAGGATTCTACTATGTGTGTGTCATTAACTGGCCCTGGTTATACACTTGATGTCCTCTGTCTACTGTGATTGAGAGGATTCTACTATGTGTGTGTCATTAACTGGCCCTGGTTATACACTTGATGTCCTCTGTCTGCTGTGAGAGGATTCTGCTACGTGTGTGTCTTTGACTGGCCCTGGTTATACACTTGATGTCCTCTGTCTGCTGTGATTGAGAGGATTCTATTATGTGTGTGTCATTAACTGGCCCTGGTTATACACTTGATGTCCTCTGTCTGCTGTGATTGAGAGAATTATACTACATGCGTGTGTCTTTGACTGGCCCTGGCAGGTCAGTTATGTACTAATAAACATACTGTATGTTTACAGATATAGTTCATCGGCAACTCGTCTGTCATTCTCCTGGAGTGGATTCAAGTTCTTGCTGCCTGTCAAGATGTACTACTGGGGAATGGGCACATCAGAGGCTGCACTGACATCACTGTCTTGTCACTTGCTGGTGAGTCTCTTCCGTACATGTTGCTTTCCAAGAGTAGGAGAAATATGGGAGTATCACAGCTACTAAATCTTTAGAATGTGACTCGACAGTGCACAAGATGATAAATGATAGAATAACATATTTTTAAGTTTTTGAAATATTAGTTATAAAGATATTAATAGATATCAAACTTAATGAAGATAGATAAATGACAGACACAAAGTAGTTTGATAAAAAGGATGATGTATATTTTATATAGGCAATACTGACTGTCTAGTAGGTTGATGTGAATATGTTTTAGAACAGAACTGACAGATATCTGACAAGGACGGAACACACACAGAAGAAACATTGTTGGAATCTGGATAAGCCACTGACTTCCTTGTCCACTCTGGAGCTTGTTGCTTTAGCTCTACCAACTAACTTCCTGTTCTAGTGTCAGTAGAAGTGTCATTTGTGTTGACACAGGTACATCGTGAAGAAGATGGGTCAGTCATCCACAACTCCAATTACACCCAACTGTTTGACGTCCATCCACTGACCAGTGTCAATTTGGACACGTATGTCCAAGTAACTGACCTGAGACTGGAGCAAGGAAACACCTACCAAGTGGTCATCATAGCAGTGGACGAGAGCGGTGGTTGTGTGGAGACATCAGACTCTGTTACCGTGGATACCACGCCCCCGCTGGGCAGTCAGATTGGGGTGGGGCCAGAGAATGACATGGTCAGTCAGTTGTTTGAGCCATTGCCAGTTCGTCAGTTTATTCCCATTTCTTACTAGTCCATCAACCCACATTTCTAAAAACTAAATCAATGCTTGATTAAATTTGTAAGTTTTTAATCTTCCCTATGGCAAGTTAATGCACTTCCACGATATATATATACACACACTTAGTCATATATATATATATATATATATATATATATATATATATATATATATATATATATATATATGCCGATAACAATAACTTTAAATATTTGTAATTCAGCACACAACAACTTCTCCCTTACGCCTTCACTGAGTAGCATGGAAGACTAAGTGTGTATGTAAGTAACCTCGCCCTTACCCCTTCACAAAGTAGCAGGGAAGACTATGTATGTATGTAAGTAACCTCACCCTTACCCCTTCACTAAGTAGCATGGAAGACTAAGTGTGTATGTAAGTAACCTCACCCTTACCCCTTCACAAAGTAGCATGGAAGACTAAGTATGTATGTAAGTAACCTCACCCTTACCCCTTCACAAAGTAGCAGGGAAGACTATGTATGTATGTAAGTAACCTCACCCTTACCCCTTCACAAAGTAGCAGGGAAGACTAAGTGTGTATGTAAGTAACCTCACCCTTACCCCTTCACTAAGTAGCATGGAAGACTAAGTGTGTATGTAAGTAACCTCACCCTTACCCCTTCACTAAGTAGCATGGAAGACTAAGTGTGTATGTAAGTAACCTCGCCCTTACCCCTTCACAAAGTAGCATGGAAGACTAAGTATGTATGTAAGTAACCTCACCCTTACCCCTTCACAAAGTAGCAGGGAAGACTATGTATGTATGTAAGTAACCTCACCCTTACCCCTTCACAAAGTAGCAGGGAAGACTAAGTATGTATGTAAGTAACCTCACCCTTACCCCTTCACAAAGTAGCATGGAAGACTATGTATGTATGTAAGTAACCTCACCCTTACCCCTTCACAAAGTAGCATGGAAGACTAAGTGTGTATGTAAGTAACCTCACCCTTACCCCTTCACAAAGTAGCAGGGAAGACTATGTATGTATGTAAGTAACCTCACCCTTACCCCTTCACAAAGTAGCAGGGAAGACTAAGTATGTATGTAAGTAACCTCACCCTTACCCCTTCACAAAGTAGCATGGAAGACTATGTATGTATGTAAGTAACCTCACCCTTACCCCTTCACAAAGTAGCATGGAAGACTAAGTATGTATGTAAGTAACCTCACCCTTACCCCTTCACAAAGTAGCATGGAAGACTAAGTATGTATGTAAGTAACCTCACCCTTACCCCTTCACAAAGTAGCAGGGAAGACTAAGTATGTATGTAAGTAACCTCACCCTTACCCCTTCACAAAGTAGCATGGAAGACTAAGTATGTATGTAAGTAACCTCACCCTTACCCCTTCACAAAGTAGCAGGGAAGACTAAGTATGTATGTAAGTAACCTCACCCTTACCCCTTCACAAAGTAGCATGGAAGACTATGTATGTATGTAAGTAACCTCACCCTTACCCCTTCACTAAGTAGCATGGAAGACTAAGTGTGTATGTAAGTAACCTCACCCTTACCCCTTCACTAAGTAGCATGGAAGACTAAGTGTGTATGTAAGTAACCTCGCCCTTACCCCTTCACAAAGTAGCATGGAAGACTAAGTATGTATGTAAGTAACCTCACCCTTACCCCTTCACAAAGTAGCAGGGAAGACTATGTATGTATGTAAGTAACCTCACCCTTACCCCTTCACAAAGTAGCAGGGAAGACTAAGTGTGTATGTAAGTAACCTCACCCTTACCCCTTCACAAAGTAGCAGGGAAGACTAAGTGTGTATGTAAGTAACCTCACCCTTACCCCTTCACAAAGTAGCAGGGAAGACTATGTATGTATGTAAGTAACCTCACCCTTACCCCTTCACAAAGTAGCAGGGAAGACTAAGTGTGTATGTAAGTAACCTCACCCTTACCCCTTCACAAAGTAGCAGGGAAGACTAAGTATGTATGTAAGTAACCTCACCCTTACCCCTTCACAAAGTAGCAGGGAAGACTATGTATGTATGTAAGTAACCTCACCCTTACCCCTTCACAAAGTAGCAGGGAAGACTAATTTGTGACAGTACAATTTAAGTAGGCAGATAATGCCAGCATTTAATTATTATATATTTTTTGTAATATCAGATCTTTTATTATCAATAAACGCTGCTTAGTTCGTTTAGTGTTTAGACATGTTTCTAGATAACTGTTCGTGTTGACACAGAAACTGTTGTACGCGTCATCTCGAGACACTCTGACCGCCTGGTGGAGCGGCTTCACTGACCCAGAAAGCGGCATCAAGACTTTCAACATCCGCCTACTCAGTGGAGATTCCTGCCTCATCCACGGAGTCGACAACCTGACAACTCTCGATGACTGGACCGAGTTGTCAGCTAACTCTTCATCTTATGACTTCACTCACCTCAATCTACAGGTATTTAGTGTAGTTGTTACCGAGTTGTCAGCTTATGACTTCACACACCTCAGTCTACAGGTATTTAATGTAGTTGTGACTGAGTTGTCAGCTAATTCTTCATCATATGACTTCACACACCTCAGTCTACAGGTATTTAATGTAGTTGTGACTGAGTTGTCAGCTAATTCTTCATCTTATGACTTCACACACCTCAGTCTACAGGTATTTAATGTAGTTGTGACTGAGTTGTCAGCTAATTCTTCATCATATGACTTCACACACCTCAGTCTACAGGTATTTAATGTAGTTGTGACTGAGTTGTCAGCTAATTCTTCATCTTATGACTTCACACACCTCAGTCTACAGGTATTTAATGTAGTTGTGACTGAGTTGTCAGCTAACTCTTCATCTTATGACTTCACACACCTCAGTCTACAGGTATTTAGTGTAGTTGTGACTGAGTTGTCAGCTTATGACTTCACACACCTCAGTGTACAGGTATTTAGTGTAGGTGTGTCTGAGTTGTTATCTTATGACTTCACACAACTCAGTGTACAGGTATTTAATGTACTTGTGTCTGAGTTGTCATCTTATGACTTCACACAACTCAGTGTACAGGTATTTAGTGTAGGTGTGTCTGAGTTGTCATCTTATGACTTCACACAACTCAGTCTACAGGTATTTAGTGTAGTTGTGTCTGAGTTGTCAGCTTATGACTTCAAACAACTCAGTCTACAGGTATTTGGTGTAGTTGTGTCTGAGTTGTCAGCTTATGACTTCAAACAACTCAGTCTACAGGTATTTGGTGTAGGTGTGTCTGAGTTGTCAGCTTATGACTTCAAACAACTCAGTCTACAGGTATTTAGTGTAGTTGTGTCTGAGTTGTCATCTTATGACTTCAAACAACTTAGTCTACAGGTATTTAGTGTAGTTACATATGTTTTATATTGCAAGTAATATTAGATTATTTTGTTGATTAGTTTATTAAACAATGTGACTAATAACAGTGAGTGAAATACAATGAGTAGTTAATAACAGTGAGTGAAATACAATGAGTAGTTAATAACAGTGAGTGAAATACAATGAGTAGTTAATAACAGTGAGTGAAATACAATGAGTAGTTAATAATTCTTTCCAGAATCTTGAGGTCCGCAACCAAAACTAGGTGTCCAAAGCTGTTCACATGAAAGAGTCAAAATATAAGTTTGGTTGACTTGTATAATTCTGTTTTGCCGCCTCCCGTAAAAATGTGTCCCCACTTGGCATATATGTATATGCTCAAGGGTATTAGACATTTAAAATCATATCCTTGATCGAATAACTAATAAAACTAAAAGCTATTTTAGCTAATCTCGTGGACATGACCAACCAGGAATGAGAATGGAATTTTTTTCAGTTTCCAACTGAGAATTAACGCAGAAGTTCTGAAATCCTTGCGTTTTGAGAATATTAAGGTGCTAAAGTTTTATTTATCCTCAACATTATGCTAATGACAGTATTACAAGTCTTGGCTTTGCGAGACAATAAATCATTGTCAGATCTTCACAGAAAGAGTTAAATATTTTGTTCATCAATCATTCACATTATCACAAGCTACAAACATTAAAAAATAAACGTGTAGGAAGAATGTCAGTCCACAGACTCTGACTCTGACAGAGTACTGAGTAGCTGTATGAATTCTAAATGAAGATCGCGAGCCAATGTATAATTTGATCGTCATAATGCAACCTTCTTGCCCTTTCCTTGGACATTTCTTCCCATTTGTAGTGTGCTCAACCAAAGCTACACAATCATCTGTACAGTTATTGTTATCTCTGTAGTGCTTTCCCTGGCACATCACATATCGCAACAGACACCTTTTCCATTTTCACCCATTATAGACAATGAAATCTGTAGCTGTGGGAAGAGCACATTCAGACTATCACCATGTGCTTGGCTAGCTGCTAAAAATATATCGCAGCACCTGATTGGTTGTTTGTTCGTCAGTCAGCCAATAACAGTGCGCTTTGCATCGTATAAATGCTTCTTTCTTATTGTTAAGCTGCATTGGACAACCCAATTAACTGTTGACTAGTCAAGTTTAAGTTTTCTCATCTCTTGTGTCAGTTTTAATGGGGTTCAAAAATGGTTTTGTTTACCTTACGAAATATGGCAAACTTTTAACTCTTATAACAAATTAAGACCTCACTGATTATGTCACTTAGTGGGACTCGTAAAATTAAAACCACTGATTATGTCACTTAGTGGGACTCGTAAAATTACGACCATTGGTTATGTCACTTAGTGGGACCCATAAAATTAAAACCACTGATTATGTCACTTAGTGGGACTCGTAAAATTAAGACCACTGATTATGCCATTTAGTGGGATTTGTAAAATCAGGTAAGGCAATTGTGTCATGCCTTCGAGATGCACTGATATCATATATTTTTGCCAGATTTTAGGGGCCAACCAGACTCCCAGGTTTGAATCTATCAGGCGGTGAATCTGGGGGCCTGAGGGCTCATGGGCCACTGCTAAGTTCGAACTCTAGGGGAGGTATTACTCTCAGCCCTGCTAAATTTTATAACTTATGTTAACATTAGCATTAGAACTGATGTTTGTGTTATACATGTTGCTGTCACATCCAGGAATCTGCAGTCTACTTCATTGACCTTCAAGCAGCTAATGGTGCTGACCTTGAACTTCACAACCTCAGTCGACCTGTGCTACTGGATGCTGCTTCGCCCATTGGAGGCACTGTCAAACATGGAGGCAACTTCAAAGAAGGTGCCACATACCAGGGCTCAACGACAGAGATTGAAGGTTGGCCAGATGAGATACTCACTTATCTTACAACGTAACTGTACACTACAGTATTTGATTGCGTTTCTGTAAATTTATTCCTCATGTAATTTAAAAAGCCAGATGTTGCAGGAATAGGATAATCTTAAACATTGAAATATTTACCCCAATATTAGTTAGTTATGATTCGATTTAAATTGATTGTGAATGAGCTCAAGCATGAGAAACAGTATTTCTTAACTCAAGGATGCACAGAACAACTAACCAGGTAAGTTGGCTGCCTTGGATGAGTGTCATCTATGAAGGTGACATTGTCTCTGTCTTGTCCCAGGAGTGTTCCTCTATGTGCCATCAGCCTTGGATGAGTGTCATCTGTGAAGGTGACATTGTCTCTGTCTTGCACCAGGAGTATTCCTCTATCTGCCATCAGACTTGGATGAGTGTCATCTATGAAGGTGGCACTCTCTCTGTCTTGTCCCAGGAGTGTTCCTCTACGTGCCGTCAGCTTTGGAGGAGTGTCAGCTTTGCAGGTGACACCCTCTCTGTCTTGTCCTATGTGCCATCAGCCTTGGCTGAATGTCACCTGAAAAGGTGACACTCTGTCTTGCCCCAGGAGTGTTCGTCTATGTGCCATCAGCCTTGGATGAGTGTCATCTATGAAGGTGACTCTATCTCTGTCTTGTCCCAGGAGTGTTCCTCTATGTGCCGTCAGCCTTGGATGAGTGTCATCTATGAAGGTGATACTGTCTCTGTCTTGTCCCAGGAGTGTTCCTCTATGTGTCGTCAGCCTTGGATGAGTGTCATCTATGAAGGTGATACTGTCTCTGTCTTGTCCCAGGAGTGTTCCTCTATGTGTCGTCAGCCTTGGATGAGTGTCATCTATGAAGGTGATACTGTCTCTGTCTTGTCCCAGGAGTATTCCTCTATGTGTCGTCAGTCTTGGATGAGTGTCATCTATGAAGGTGACATTGCCTCTGTCTTCTTCCAGGAGTGTTCCTCTATGTGCCTTCAGCCTTGGATGAGTGTCATCTATGAAGGTGATACTGTCTCTGTCTTGTCCCAGGAGTGTTCCTCTATGTGTCGTCAGCCTTGGATGAGTGTCATCTATGAAGGTGATACTGTCTCTGTCTTGTCCCAGGAGTGTTCCTCTATGTGTCGTCAGTCTTGGATGAGTGTCATCTATGAAGGTGACATTGCCTCTGTCTTCTTCCAGGAGTGTTCCTCTATGTACCATCAGCGAGTGAGACTGGATGTTCACAGCAGATCTACCCAATGACTGGTGCAGACTCCCACTGGATGCCGCTTGTACACAAATACTTGCATGACTTTCAACAGACGAAACAAGATGGTGTCGCCTTCCAAGATTACCAGGTGTGTGGCAAGGAAGTTATGCTGTGGTGTTAGCTAACTAGTACATATGCTTGCCTGTGACTAAACCTGGGCAGTTCAGTTCACTTTATGTTACCCCAGTCCACTGAACAAATAATAGCTGCTGCTTCCCAGAGAAATTCTGTGTGCACTCTGACTCTCTGAGCAATCAAAAGGACTGGGTACCATAAACGTACATTTTTATATAGTGCGATATCCAGTCCTGTTCAAAGCACTACGCTTCACTCCCGTAATTATATGAACATACCTTTCCTTATTAACCTTTTAGATATGTGGGTTCCCAAGGTTTTTATGATGATGGTGTAATTGGTTAAAGATATCACAAGGGTTGTTATGGTGGTGGTGTAATTGATTAAATATGTCACAAGGGTTGTTATGGTGGTGGTGTAATTGGTTGAAGATATCACAAGGGTTGATATGGTGGTGGTGTAATTGGTTGAAGATATCACAAGGGTTGTTATGGTGGTGGTGTAATTGGTTGAAGATATCACAAGGATTGTTATGGTGGTGGTGTAATTGGTTGATATCACAAAGGTTGTTATAATGGTGGTGTAATTGATTAAATATGTCACAAGGGTTGTTATGGTGGTGGTGTAATTGGTTGAAGATATCACAAGGGTTGTTATGGTGGTGGTGTAATTGGTTGAAGATATCACAAGGGTTGTTATGGTGGTGGTGTAGTTGGTTGAAGATATCACAAGGGATGTTATTGTGGTGGTGTAATTGGTTGAAGATATCACAAGGGTTGTTATGGTGGTGGTGTAATTGGTTGAAGATATCACAAGGGTTGTTATGAAATGTAAGAAGTGTAAAGTGTTCACACCACACAAACAAATGTTGTAATCAATTAGGGTTATGCAAATTTATGTCATATCTTAAAAACTACTCATCTTTGCTAAATTTACAATGTATTATATTTATGTGACATGATATTCATTTATATCCAATTTTTTTCAATTTATTGTAACAAGTAATATATCATATTGTGCAACAATGCCGTTTACTGAGCAAATAGTACTACGTTTGATAGCAATTAGATTTTTACAATTAGTTGACATAAAAAAAACTAGATTCTGCCAAGGTAAGATGAGCAGTTGTTAAGATATGACAAACAAATTGACATAACCCATTTCCAGACCAGCCTGAGCCCTTAAATATAAGACAATGGATCAATTAATGTCTTTTTGTTGGAGTGTCATTGAAACACTGGTTGTGTTTAGGGCAGTTTAATTCATCAAGTCACAATACTATCACAATACAAATCCTTCTGGATTATCAAATGTGCTCAAGATAAATGTGCGAACTCTGGAGGAAATGTTTTAATTGTCTTGTGTGTGGTTAATAATAAAGACTCAATATTTCTAAACATTTACATCTACATGTTGCCCTTTCTGTACTTTTTATTATCTAAAAGTCTCTTTGATTAGAATATTTAAACTTATCGTTTAGCAAATTCATAGCATTTGGTAATGTTTTCCTTTGGTCTCAGCTGGATTACACAGGAGCAGGTTTGAGTGTTACTCTGCAACGAGACGTGCAGAAGGCAAGGATGTTATCTGGAGCCCTTCAGGCAGATGCTGATGTTGAAAGTGGAGGAACATATTCAGTAAGTGCAATGTCCTTGGCAGATAGACACCTAATGGTAATAGGTTGGCTTGTAATTGTGATGTAATGTTGATAAAACGCAATAGTAAGACATGTACTTGCTTTCAGGAAGCTTACCAAAGGCAACACACAAATATGTATACTGTTGTATGTATGGCAAAATTAATATTATTTCATGTTGTCATTTGCAAACTTTTATAGCTTTTTTATACTTTCTGGTCAGGTATATAGGAAATAAACTTTACACTGTACTTCTCAAACTAATCATTGGCGTAGCTATGCAGATAGTGATCAGTTGTAATGATCCAGATAGGATTCTCTGTGTGTAGTAGAAAGAAATGTTGTTGCTACAGCCTCATGAGATCTACTTGTGTGTATGTGGAATAAAGAAGTGTTGTTGCCAGCACCTCAGGAGATCTACTTATGTGTATGTGGAATAAAGAAGTGCTGTTGCCAGTACCTCAGGAGATCAGCTTGTGTGCATGCGTGTGTGTACATGCTGTCATGTCTGTTGTTTGTCTGTGTACAGTTTGACATCCAGGCAGCGAGTGGGGCTCTATGCACTGTCACGTCTGTTGTTTGTCTGTGTACAGTTTGACATCCAGGCAGCGAGTGGGGCTCTATACACTGTCACGTCTGTTGTTTGTCTGTGTACAGTTTGACATCCAGGCAGCGAGTGGGGCTCTTCGTGCTGTCACGTCTGTTGTCTTCTTCGATGGCCCTAAGGGGGTGTTTGTCGACTACACCCCTGTCTTGTTGGATGGAGACACATCAAGATTGGCTGACAGTGGCTTGCGCAGTAACGGACTGAGGATTGTGGACACCGGTCTGCCGGGAGATACAGCCCTCAATCTCCCTGAAGATGACATGCACAAGGGGAGAGGGTTTGGCTTCCAAATATTCCCAAGTGAGTGGGAGGGAGGGCACCATGGGGACAGGTTTATGTGGTGGACATACATTGGGTGTAATGTGTAAGGATCTATTCCCAAGTGAGTGGGAGGGAGAGCACCATGGGGACAGGTTTATGGGGTGGACGTACATTGGGTGTACTGTGTAAGGATCTATTCCCAAGTGAGTGGGAGGGAGGGCACCATGGGGACAGGTTTATGGGGTGGACGTACATTGGGTGTATTGTTTAAGGATCTATTCCCAAGTGAATGGGAGGGAGGGCACCAGGGGGACAGGTTTATGGGGTGGACGTACATTGGGTGTACTGTGTAAGGATCTATTCCCAAGTGAGTGGGAGGGAGGGCACCATGGGGACAGGTTTATGGGGTGGACATATATTGGGTGTACTGTGTAAGGATCTATTCCCAAGTGAGTGGGAGGGAGGGCACCATGGAGACAGGTTTATGGGGTGGACGTACATTGGGTGTACTGTGTAAGGATCTATTCCCAAGTGAGTGGGAGGGAGGGCACCATGGGGACAGGTTTATGTGGTGGACATACATTTGGTGTACTGTGTAAGGATCTATTCCCAAGTGAGTGGGAGGGAGGGCACCATGAGGACAGGTTTATGGGGTGGACATACATTGGGTGTACTGTGTAAGGAAATACATTTGATAATTTTATATGTGGCATATTAACTGCTTATATTATTCAAGGAAGCAGGTTTAGTTTTTCTCAGAGGTAAAGTCACCTGAGTTTTAATATCAGTTCCTTTTTCTTAGTCTAAATTAACAAAATCTCCTTTTGGCAGTGAATATTCTTCGCAATGATCATATTTTGTGGCCAGATCTCTTGGTGCAATATAAACTGATGATGATTGAACATTTGTTGTATCATTTTAAACATGTCAACCTTTATATCGGATGTTGTCATTGCCAGATGCGTCCTACAAGGGGCAGTCATCAGACTGGGTTGTGCTGTGGTCAGCCAAGTTAAACAAGACTTCACACACAATCAGCCAGCTGAGATTTGACCCTACAGAAGAAACACACACGTATAAGTTGGTCATAAATGAAGATGCATCCATGTTTGACGAAGTGAGTACAGAAATAAATTTTACCAACTGTGGTATTATTATTGTCTTCACCAGTTTGTTTCTTGTCTGTGCTGCTGTTTCCATTGTTGATGTTTCTGCAAATGATACATCAATTTGTCTTTGTATGGATATTTCCATCACTAATTATAAATACTGATTTTCTTTGCATCGTAGTCGTCCATTGTCATGCACAGTGGTTGTTGTCTTGTGTGTGACGTCTGTTTTGTCATTGTCATGCACAGTGGTTGTTGTCTTTTATATGATGTCTGTGTTGTCATTGTCAGACAAAGTGGTTGTTGCCTTTTATGTGATGTATCTGTGTTGTCACTGTGGTTGTTGTCTTGTGTGTGACGTCTGTGTTGCTGTCATTGTCAGACACACTGGTTGTTGTCTTGTGTGTGACGTCTGTGTTGCTGTCATTGTCAGACACACTGGTTGTTGTCTTGTGTGTGACGTCTGTGTTGCTGTCATTGTCAGACACAGTGGTTGTTGTCTTGTGTGTGACGTCTCAGTTGCTGTCATGGTCAGACACAGTGGTTGTTGTCTTGTGTGTGACGTCTGTGTTGCTGTCATTGTCAGACACAGTGGTTGTTGTCTTGTGTGTGACGTCTGTGTTGCTGTCATTGTCAGACACAGTGGTTGTTGTCTTGTGTGTGACGTCTCAGTTGCTGTCATGGTCAGACACAGTGGTTGTTGTCTTGTGTGTGACATCTGTGTTGCTGTCATTGTCAGACACAGTGGTTGTTGTCTTGTATATGATGTCTGTATTGTCATTGTCAGACAAAGTGGTTGTTGCCTTTTATGTGATGTATCTGTGTTGTCACTGTGGTTGTTGTCTTGTGTGTGACGTCTGTGTTGCTGTCATTGTCAGACACACTGGTTGTTGTCTTGTGTGTGACGTCTGTGTTGCTGTCATTGTCAGACACACTGGTTGTTGTCTTGTGTGTGACGTCTGTGTTGCTGTCATTGTCAGACACAGTGGTTGTTTTCTTGTGTGTGACATCTCAGTTGCTGTCATTGTCAGACACAGTGGTTGTTGTCTTGTGTGTGACGTCACAGTTGCTGTCATTGTCAGACACAGTGGTTTTTTTCTTGTGTGTGACGTCTCAGTTGCTGTCATTGTCAGACACAATGGTTGTTGTCTTGTGTGTGACATCTCAGTTGCTGTCATTGTCAGACACAATGGTTGTTGTCTTGTGTGTGACGTCTCAGTTGCTGTCATTGTCAGACACAGTAATTGTTGTCTTGTGTGTGACGTCTCAGTTGCTGTCATTGTCAGACACAGTAGTTGTCTTGTGTGTGACGTCTCAGTTGCTGTCATTGTCAGACACAGTAGTTGTTGTCTTGGGTGTGACGTCTGTGTTGCTGTCATTGTCAGACACAGTAATTGTTGTCTTGTGTGTGACGTCTCAGTTGCTGTTATTGTCAGGACACAGTAGTTGTTGTCTTGTGTGTGACGTCTGTGTTGCTCTGCAGGAGAACTGGGAGTTCAAGTTGTACATTGACGAGAGACAGCAAGCACTCCTGGTCGGAACAACTGTCTCCCAGGACACTCGTGTCACAGTTGGTGTCTACAACCGTCACGGTTGGGTGGCGCCATTGGAGAATGTCTTCTACCCACCTGAGACAACAGCCTACTTCCGTACATTTACGTATGTACCACTCCTATGATTAGGACGCTTTTCTCCTATTCTTCTATAAATTGGTTTCCACGTCCACTGGTGTCTGTCACCAAGTCCTCTGGTGTCTGTCACCAAGTCCACTGGTGTGAGAATACCATATGGCTGAGATTGAGGAAACAAGATAACATCTCTTGCTGCAGATTCTGACTACCCAGGACCAGGTAGCAGTGTTTGAACCATGTCTCCAGTGTTGTGCCTGGTTTATGTCTCTCAGTCAGTCCACGTGTCAGACGATGCAGCAATCGGGAATATATTGTGAGTTAAATGGAGATTTGTCCGAGTAAGACCAGTAACAAATGTGACATTGGTCCAAATCTATTGATGTAACGTTGGATTCACTTCTGTTAATGTGACATTGGGCTCATCTTTGTTGATGTTACATTATCTCACTTCTGTTAATGTGACATTGTCTTCCATGTGTTGATGTGACATTGTCTCACCTATGTTGATGTGACATTGCCTCACCTCTGTTGATGTGGCAGTGTATCACCTGTGTTGATGTGACGTAGTCTCTCCTGTGTTGATGTGGCATTGTCTCACCTCTCTCAACGTTACATTGTCTCACCTCTCTCGATGTGACATTGTCTCACCTATGTCAATGTGGCGTTGTCTCACCTCTGTTAATGTGGCAGTGTATCACCTATGTCGATGTGGCATTGTCTCACCTCTCTCGATGTGACATTGTCTCACCTCTCTCGATGTGACACTGTCTCACTTGTGTCGATGTGACATAGTCTCACCTGTGTTGATGTGACATTGTCTCACCTCTGTTTATGTCACATTGTCTCACCTCTGTTGATGTCACATTGTCTCACCTCTGTTGATGTCACATTGTCTCACCTCTGTAGATTCTTGACAATTATCCTGCTTCTGTTGATGTGAAATTGTCCCACCGCTCTTGATGTGAAAATGTCTCACCTGTGTTGATGTAACATTGTCCTACTGCTCTTGATGTGACATTGTCTCATCTGTGTTGATGTGACATTGTCTCACCTCTGTGGATGTGACATTGCCTCACCTTTGACTACTAACTTGCAGGTTTCCTCCCTCGTCCAGTCAGCTGTGTCGTTTTGGAGCCCCATTCCAAGGAAGCTCTCACCCAGTAGTTGAGTTCCAGGCGGCCATTGGAACTACTGCCTATTCTCAGGATGTAGCCATGTTCCACAAGGTAATTCTGTCTTGTGAAGTTTTCAAATATATCGCATTGCGTTATATAAAAATATAGACCTATCTGTTTTCTCAACATGCTAATTCTTTTGTAAAATAAATATAATCTTTCAATCAACATTACTTGAGCTGTAATCAGTTATAATATTGAAGTTAATAAGGTCATTGCAGGAAAATGCAGTGAAATTTATGACATATTTACAGAGAGTTATTCAAATTGAACAGGTACAGAAAGCTGTGAGATTTTTTTACAAGTGACAAAACTCTCACGACAATGTATCTAACATGATGACAGAACTTGGCTTGTCTCCCCTTGACAATGTATCTAGCATGATGACAGAACTTGGCTGGACTCCCCTTGACAATGTATTTAACATGATGACAGAACTTGGCTGGACTCCCCATGACAATGTATTTAACATGATGACAGAACTTGGCTGGACTCCCCTTGACAATGTATCTAGCATGATGACAGAACTTGGCTGGACTCCCCTTGACAATGTATCTAACATGATGACAGAACTTGGCTGGACTCCCCATGACAATGTATTTAACATAATGACAGAACTTGGCTGGACTCCCCTTGACAATGTATTTAACATGATGACAGAACTTGGCTGGACTCCCCTTGACAATGTATCTAGCATGATGACAGAACTTGGCTGGTCTCCCCTTGACAATGTATCTAGCATGATGACAGAACTTGGCTGGTCTCCCCTTGACAATGTATCTAACATGCTGACAGAACTTGGCTGGACTCCCCTTGACAATGTATTTAACATGATGAAAGAACTTGGCTGGACTCCCCTTGACAATGTATTTAACATGATGACAGAACTTGGCTGGACTCCCCTTGCCAATGTATTTAACATGATGACAAAACTTGGCTGGACTCCCATGACAATGTATTTAACATGGTGACAGAACTTGGCTGGACTCCCCTTGACAATGTATCTAGTATGATGAGAGAACTTGGCTGGACTCCCCTTGACAATGTATCTAACATGGTGACAGAACTTGGCTGGACTCCCCTTGACAATGTATTTAACATGATGACAGAACTTGGCTGGACTCCCATGACAATGTATTTAACATGGTGGCAGAACTTGGCTGCACTCCCCATGACAATGTATTTAACATGATGACAGAACTTGGCTGGACTCCCCATGACAATGTATTTAACATGATGACAGAACTTGGCTGGATTCCCCTTGACAATGTATTTAACATGATGACAGAACTTGGCTGGACTCCCCATGACAATGTATTTAACATGGTGACAGAACTTGGCTGGACTCCTCTTGACAATGTATTTAACGTGATGACAGAACTTGGCTGGACTCCCCATGACAATGTATTTAACATGATGACAGAACTTGGCTGGACTCCCCTTGACAATGTATTTAACATGATGACAGAACTTGGCTGGACTTCCCTTGACAATGTATTTAACATGATGACAGAACTTGGCTGGACTCCCCATGACAATGTATTTAACATGGTGATAGAACTTGGCTGGACTCCCCTTGACAATGTATCTAGCATGATGACAGAACTTGGCTGGACTCCCCTTGACAATGTATCTAACATGGTGACAGAACTTGGCTGGACTCCCCTTGACAATGTATCTAGCATGATGACAGAACTTGGCTGGTCTCCCCTTGACAATGTATCTAACATGATGACAGAACTTGGCTGGACTCCCCTTGACAATGTATCTAGTATGATGACAGAACTTGGCTGGTCTCCCCTTGATAATGTATCTAGCATGATGACAGAACTTGGCTGGACTCCCCTTGACAATGTATTTAACTTGATGACAGAACTTGGCTGGACTCCCCATGACAATGTATTTAACATGGTGACAGAACTTGGCTGGACTCCTCTTGACAATGTATTTAACGTGATGACAGAACTTGGCTGGACTCCCCATGACAATGTATTTAACATGATGACAGAACTTGGCTGGACTCCCCTTGACAATGTATTTAACATGATGACAGAACTTGGCTGGACTGCCCTTGACAATGTATCTAACATGATGACAGAACTTGGCTGGACTCCCCATGACAATGTATTTAACATGGTGATAGAACTTGGCTGGACTCCCCTTGACAATGTATCTATCATGATGACAGAACTTGGCTGGTCTCCCCTTGACAATGTATCTAGCATGATGACAGAACTTGGCTGGACTCCCCTTGACAATGTATCTAACATGGTGACAGAACTTGGCTGGACTCCCCTTGACAATGTATCTAGCATGATGACAGAACTTGGCTGGTCTCCCCTTGACAATGTATCTAACATGATGACAGAACTTGGCTGGACTCCCCTTGACAATGTATCTAGTATGATGACAGAACTTGGCTGGTCTCCCCTTGATAATGTATCTAGCATGATGACAGAACTTGGCTGGACTCCCCTTGACAATGTATCTAACATGATGACAGAACTTGGCTGGACTCCCTATGACAATGTATCTAGCATGATGACAGAACTTGGCTGGTCTCCCCTTGACAATGTATCTAACATGATGACAGAACTTGGCTGGACTCCCCTTGACAATGTATCTAGCATGATGACAGAACTTGGCTTGTCTCCCCTTGACAATGTATCTAGCATGATGACAGAACTTGGCTGGACTCCCCTTGACAATGTATTTAACATGATGACAGAACTTGGCTGGACTCCCCTTGACAATGTATCTAACATGATGACAGAACTTGGCTGGTCTCCCCTTGACAATGTATCTAACATGATGACAGAACTTGGCTTGTCTCCCCTTGACAATGTATCTAACATGATGACAGAACTTGGCTGGACTCCCCTTGACAGGCTCAATTGATGTTGTTATACAAAATAATATCCACATACTTTGAAGAGCAGTAGTGAGTGCAGTGAGTGTAGTGAGTGCAGTGAGTGCAGTCAGTGTAGTGAGTGTAGTGAGTGCAGTGAGTGCAGTGAGTGCAGTGAGTGTAGTGAGTGCAGTGAGTGCAGTGAGTGCAGTGAGTAACAACTGTAAACACATTCAAATACTACATCAGTTCACTCACCTATACAATTTCAACCAGTGTTCTTATATAATTCATCAACAAGATCCATGCAACAGTAGAGATTGCTCTCTCCTGACTGTCTCGTCATCTGACTGTCTATGATGGTGTTTCTGACCAGTTGAGCTCTCTAGATCCTGACTACAAAGCCCTGAATGTCCTCATCATCTGACTGCGATAATGTTTCAGATCAGCCAACCCTGTCTTCCCTGCAACAGTGTATGTGACCAAGTTGTCTGTACACCGTCCTGTCAGGCTGATGAGACACAAGTCATCCACTTTAACCTGACAGACCTGGCACTGGAGCCGTGGCAGACAGCCATGAACAGCAGTGAGAGTCTCTTGCAGCCATACTTTGTGACTGTCAAGGCTGTCACTGGGTCCGGCCGCTCAGTGACAGTGTCTTCAGCTGGGGTCTACGTTGATACGACACCACCCGTCATTCAGATGATATACCATATTGACTTCTCCTGGAGTAAGTCCGAGCCCACGACCTTCCAGGGAGACAACTCATCCATTGCCATCTACTATGAAGTGGTTGACAGAGAGAGCCAGGTAGTGTGTCGTGTGCGTCATTTTATTGAAACCACCCGGCTTTCATAGATTCATTCAAGAGTAAAATCTGTAGTGTAAAATGCTGGGACCAAGTAACGAATATTATTATGATAGAATATCACAACAAAGAATAACCGGCAGTAATGTACATTGCTTTCAATATTAGAATATTCATACAATTGAGTCGTTATTCTCAAAATGTTTGCTCATTTCCCCAGTTTTGTTTATCTGTCCAGTACACATGATACAAGTCATATCTTCATTTACTAATAACTTGGTAACTCACAAAACTATAATTGACTCTCATGACTATTGGCTATCTATTTGTAGGTGGTCGAAACGTGGTGGTCTATTGGCAGCTCACCAGGTGGCACTGATGTGCAGCCCTTTGTCAACATCGGAACTGAGTCATTTGTGAGCAACACTTCGCTAGAAGGCTTGATGTTTGAGAACCACACCTACTATGTGACGTTGGTGTGTGTCAACGGTGCAGGACTAACTACAACCAACTCATCACAAGGTCAGACTCATGACATTACTCCTTGGTACCTTCCAGTTGTTTATGGAAATATGGCTTTTCTGTGAGCTATATTGTCTCCTAGAACAAGGAAATACTCCTATATTAACTGCCAGCTAGTTCAACCATTCTCTTTTCTGTGAGCCATATTGTCTCCTAGAACAAGGAAATACTTCTATATTAACTGCCAGCTAGTTCAACCATTCTCTTTCATGTGAGCCATATTGTCTCCTAGAATAAGGAAATACTTCTATATTAAGTGCCAGCTAGTTCAACCATTCTCTTTTCTGTGAGCCATATTGTCTCCTAGAACAAGGAAATACTTCTATATTAACTGCCAGCTAGTTCAACCACTCTCTTTCCTGTGAGCCATATTGTCTCCTAGGACAAGGAAATACTTCTATATTAAGTGCCAGCTAGTTCAACCATTCTCTTTCCTGTGAGCCATATTGTCTCCTAGAACAAGGAAATACTTCTATATTAAGTGCCAGCTAGTTCAACCATTCTCTTTCCTGTGAGCCATATTGTCTCCTAGAACAAGGAAATACTTCTATATTAAGTGCCAGCTAGTTCAACCACTCTCTTTCCTGTGAGCCATATTGTCTCCTAGAACAAGGAAATACTTCTATATTAAGTGCCAGCTAGTTCAACCACTCTCTTTCCTGTGAGCCATATTGTCTCCTAGAACAAGGAAATACTTCTATATTAACTGCCAGCTAGTTCAACCATTCTCTTTTCTGTGAGCCATATTGTCTCATAGAACAAGGAAATACTTCTACTTTAACTGCCAGCTAGTTCAACCATTCTCTTTTCTGTGAGCCATATTGTCTCCTAGAACAAGGAAATACTTCTACATTAACTGCCAGCTAGTTCAACCATTCTCTTTTCTGTGAGCCATATTGTCTCCTAGAACAAGGAAATACTTCTATATTAACTGCCAGCTAGTTCAACCATTCTCTTTCATGTGAGCCATATTGTCTCCTAGAATAAGGAAATACTTCTATATTAAGTGCCAGCTAGTTCAACCATTCTCTTTTCTGTGAGCCATATTGTCTCCTAGAACAAGGAAATACTTCTATATTAACTGCCAGCTAGTTCAACCACTCTCTTTCCTGTGAGCCATATTGTCTCCTAGGACAAGGAAATACTTCTATATTAAGTGCCAGCTAGTTCAACCATTCTCTTTCCTGTGAGCCATATTGTCTCCTAGAACAAGGAAATACTTCTATATTAAGTGCCAGCTAGTTCAACCATTCTCTTTCCTGTGAGCCATATTGTCTCCTAGAACAAGGAAATACTTCTATATTAAATGCCAGCTAGTTCAACCACTCTCTTTCCTGTGAGCCATATTGTCTCCTAGAACAAGGAAATACTTCTATATTAACTGCCAGCTAGTTCAACCATTCTCTTTTCTGTGAGCCATATTGTCTCCTAGAACAAGGAAATACTTCTATATTAACTGCCAGCTAGTTCAACCATTCTCTTTCATGTGAGCCATATTGTCTCCTAGAACAAGGAAATACTTCTATATTAAGTGCCAGCTAGTTCAACCATTCTCTTTTCTGTGAGCCATATTGTCTCCTAGAACAAGGAAATACTTCTATATTAACTGCCAGCTAGTTCAACCACTCTCTTTCCTGTGAGCCATATTGTCTCCTAGGACAAGGAAATACTTCTATATTAAGTGCCAGCTAGTTCAACCATTCTCTTTCCTGTGAGCCATATTGTCTCCTAGAACAAGGAAATACTTCTGTATTAAGTGCCAGCTAGTTCAGCCATTCTCTTTTCTGTGAGCCATATAGTCTCCTAGAACAAGGAAATACTTCTATATTAACTGCCAGCTAGTTCAGCCATTCTCTTTTCTGTGAGCCATATTGTCTCCTAGAACAAGGAAATACTTCTATATTAACTGCCAGCTAGTTCAGCCATTCTCTTTTCTGTGAGCCATATTGTCTTCTAGAACAAGGAAATACTTCTATATTAACTGCCAAAACATTCATTCTTTGTTCTGGAAAATAGATTCTCTTAAACACTGAGAAACTTATTTTTTAACTGACAGAAACCTGCTTGTTATTTTGTTATTCCTGTCACTTTGCTTGATATGTATTAAGATTCTCTTAAACATGTTTTAACTGACAGAAAACTGATAAGTTATTTTGTCATTTTTTCCAGTTGTATATGGAAGTGTGGCAATATTTATTCTTTTACATTACCTGCCAGTGCAACCATTATTTGTTCTGGAAAATAGATTTTCTGTGAGAACTTCTTTATTAACTGACCTTTCTTGTTTAGTCAATATTATTATTTTGTCATTTAAAATATTACAATGACCAAACTACAACATTTTGACTAATATGTGTTGTCTGTAACAACTTGATGTCATCGTTCCAGGTGTCACCATCAAAACTGAGTCACCAAATGTAGACAACATCACCACATCAATGGATGATACAGAGCCATTTGATGACACAACAACGGACGTACCAGCGGTGAAGACGTCACGACAGGATGGCGTAGGTGTCACATGGGATAAACCATCCAAGGACGAGAACATCGACGGCGTGTGTAAGTTCTTGGTTCATGTCAATGTCAACATTTAGCATAATTGACATTGTTTTAATTGACTAATAATTTACAAGTGTAGCACGGCTTTACAGTATTTTATCACAATGCACTAGATGATGAGCAGATGATATATGATGCTTCTTTGAACATCTATTGTGTGTGTGTGTTATTGTGTAGTCTTTGTGTAATCAGTGAAAACTTGTCACATTTTCAGAATGACAACATCCTTATATGTGTTAATAGTTCATATTTATTTTTGAATAGGTCACATGTCCAGTAAGCCAAGTTCTGCTCCTGCTTAATTTTTTTATTAGTACGTGATCATACAAATAGTTTTATTTAAATATTACTTAATGATGACAGTATCATTATTAAAATCAGAGTAAGAACCAATTTCATGTTGGTTGCAATGACAAAGAGTTCTGTATTTAATGTTTTGAAATTATTTGATTTTTGCCTTCATGTTGGTTGCAATGACAAAGAGTGCTGTATATAATGTTTTGAAATAAATAGTTTTTTGCCATAATGTTGGTTGCAATGACAAAGAACTATATTTAATGTTTTGAAATAATTAGTTTTTTTTGCCATAATGTAGGTTGCAATGACAAAGAGTGCTGTATTTAATGTTACAATGACAAAGTGTTATTTCACTGTAGACTTCAGTGTTGGCAGCAAGAGTGGATCAGACGATGTTTACCCTGAGCAACAAGTGGGCTTTGGAGAGTTTGGTGGAGGAGCCAGTCTCACCTCTGAGGGCATCAAACTGAGTGCAGAGGGCAACATGACAGTCAACTACAGCCGCAGCAGCAGCAGTCGCAGGAAGAGAGACATCGCAAGCAACTTCTACATGGAGCCGGGCAGGTCTGGCTCTCTTTGTACAACTACCAGGACAACAACTGGGAAATACTGAGTTCAACAGCAGTGCATTGAGGCTGGGTCATTATAATGACAGCTATGATGCTTTCGTGATCACCATTGTTGCTATATCTAGGATGGCATTTACAGGAAACACTTTGGAAGAAATAACGAAAGCCCTAATTAATGACTGGACCCTAAGAATCAAATGCTCCACAGACTTGTCTGTCGTATGTTTGTACACCGTGTGTGTTTTGTACACAGGACACTGAGGATACATCTGCGAGCCTGCTCCAAGGCCCACAAGTGCAGTGAGATGTCTGTCAAACCCATGCTAATTGTCCGTGAGTATTTCTACAAATACCTTACCTTAGGATACCTTAGGATGGTTCTGATTGCAGGATCCGTCCTCAATGATCAGACAACTTTAGATGTCCACTCTCATAGCCTTATCCAAGATGCAGACCACTTGAACACATGGCTCTGTGGTCATCAGTAAGACTCTGTCACTGATCTATCAAACGGTGCTGTGGCGCTAC
Source organism: Lamellibrachia satsuma (assembly GCA_033239005.1). NCBI lineage: Eukaryota > Metazoa > Annelida > Polychaeta > Sabellida > Siboglinidae > Lamellibrachia > Lamellibrachia satsuma. Next base: position 10,146,995 of record BSQZ01000016.1, on the reverse strand, counting down.
CAACAGCAGTGACAGCTGCTGTGGCGCTATCAACAGCAGTGACAGCTGCTGTGGCCCTGCTGTGGCACTACTAACAGCAGTGACAGCTGCTGTGGCGCTACAAACAGCAATGACAGCTGCTGTGGCACTACCAACAGCAGTGACAGCTGCTGTAGCCCTACTGTGGCGCTACCAACAGCAGTGACAGCTGCTGTAGCCCTACTGTGGCACTACCAACAGCAGTGACAGCTGCTGTAGCCCTGCTGTGGCACTACCAACAGCAGTGACAGCTGCTGTAGCCCTACTGTGGTGCTACCAACAGCAGTGACAGATGCTGTGGCCCTGCTGTGGCGCTACCAACAGCAGTGACAGATGCTGTGGCCCTGCTGTGGCACTACCAACAGCAGTGACAGCTGCTGTAGCCCTACTGTGGTGCTACCAACAGCAGTGACAGATGCTGTGGCCCTGCTGTGGCACTACTAACAGCAGTGACAGCTGCTGTGGCGCTACAAACAGCAATGACAGCTGCTGTGGCACTACCAACAGCAGTGACAGCTGCTGTAGCCCTACTGTGGTGCTACCAACAGCAGTGACAGATGCTGTGGCCCTACTGTGGTGCTACCAACAGCAGTGACAGATGCTGTGGCCCTGCTGTGGCGCTACCAACAGCAGTAACAGCTGCTGTAGCCCTGCTGTGGCACTACCAACAGCAGTGACAGATGCTGTGGCCCTACTGTGGTGCTACCAACAGCAGTGACAGCTGCGTTGGCTCTGCTGGGGTACTGCATGCAACAACAATGATTTTAGTTTAAGTTTTCTCTTGTTATTGTTGCATGTGTTTAACCAGGATGTGGTGTGGTTGACTGTTGCTGTCTGCAGGTGACACTGACACTGTGGCTAAGACGGAAGCAGGTGATCTGACACTCAAGTTGGTGACATCTGGTGACACAAAGAACACTGTCACCGTGAAGACAACAAAACGTAAGTTGACTACATCAGCTGGGATGGACCGGTTCAGTGAGATCATCAGTTCCTATGTAGATTAGGATCATCAAGTGTACACAAATATATCAGAATCACAAGTTTCTTAATATGCATTACTAATGAATAAGATACATCACAGTCTGTAATCTATTAATTAATTCCATATGCCCCACAAATTGGATGATTGTTACCCAATTATATGTGTTGGAAATTCCAGTCAATATTTACACATGCATTACAGTTGATTTGAAGTGTAAAGTTATTCTTGCACTCACAGTCCAGTCAATATTTACACAGACATTACAGTTGATTTGAAGTGTAAAGTTATTCTTGCACTCACAGTCCAGTCAATATTTACACAGACATTACAGTTGATTTGAAGTGTAAAGTTATTCTTGCACTCACAGTCCAGTCAATATTTACACAGACATTACAGTTGATTTGAAGTGTAAAGTTATTCTTGCACTCACAGTCCAGTCAATATTTACACAGACATTACAGTTGATTTGAAGTGTAAAGTTATTCTTGCACTCACAGTCCAGTCAATATTTACACAGACATTACAGGTGATTTGAAGTGAAAAGTTATTCTTGCACTCACAGTCCAGTCAATATTTACACAGACATTACAGTTGATTTGAAGTGTAAAGTTATTCTTGCACTCACAGTCCAGTCAATATTTACACAGACATTACAGTTGATTTGAAGTTAGTGATTTTTTGCATTCTCAGTCTAGCCAGTATTTACACAGACATTACAGTTGATTTGAAGTGTAAAGTTATTCTTGCACTCACAGTCCAGTCAATATTTACACAGACATTACAGTTGATTTGAGATGTAAAGTTATTCTTGCACTCACAGTCCAGTCAATATTTACACAGACATTACAGTTGATTTGAGATGTAAAGTTATTCTTGCACTCACAGTCCAGTCAATACTTACACAGACATTACAGTTGATTTGAAGTGTAAAGTTATTCTTGCATTCTCAGTCTAGTCAGTATTTACACATATATTACAGTTGATTTGAGATGTAAAGTTATTCTTGTGTTCACATTCTAATTAATATTTACACAAACATTCTAATTAATATTTACACAAACATTACAGTTAATTTGAAGTGTAAAGTTATTCTTACACTCAGTCTAATCAGTATTTACACATACATTACAGTTGATTTGAAATGTAAAGTGTTTCTTGCACTCACAGCTCAGACCAGCCACAAGATGCTGACTGGGGGTTTTCTGTCGGATGATGACTTGACTGCCCAGTACCAGTCGGGTTTGTCAGACACGTTCAAGTCATTCATTGTCGACCCAGAGTCAACCAGGGACAAGACAGACAGATACTTGAGGAACAGGTGGGAGATTGGGTTGTGAAAGGTCACTAAGTATGTTGTTCTTGTAGGCTCCTACTTGAGGAACAGGTGGGAGATTGAGTTGTGAAAGGTCACTTAGTGTAATGTTCTTGTAGGCTCCTACTTGAGGAACAGGTGGGAGATTGTGTTGTGAAAGGTCACTTAGTATATTGTTCTTGTAGGCTCCTACTTGAGGAACAGGTGGGAGATTGTGTTGTGAAAGGTCACTTAGTATATTGTTCTTGTAGGCTCCTACTTGAGGAACAGGTGGGAGATTGTATTGTGAAAGGTCACTTAGTATATTGTTCTTGTAGGCTCCTACTTGAGGAACAGGTGGGAGATTGTGTTGTGAAAGGTCACTTAGTATATTGTTCTTGTAGGCTCCTACTTGAGGAACAGGTGGGAGATTGGGTTGTGAAAGGTCACTAAGTATATTGTTCTTGTAGGCTCCTACTTGAGGAACAGGTGGGAGATTGAGTTGTGAAAGGTCACTTAGTATAATGTTCTTGTAGGCTCCTACTTGAGGAACAGGTGGGAGATTGTGTTGTGAAAGGTCACTTAGTATATTGTTCTTGTAGGCTCCTTCTGTTTAAGGAACAGGTGGGAGAATGGGTTGTGAAAGGTCACTTAGCATAAGTACGTTTGGTTGATCATTCACAGTGTTATTGAAAATTTATTTTCATATTTATAATGGTGATATTTTAATATCTAAAAAATTTTCTAAGTCTACTATGTTACCAATATAGCTCCAACAGATGTCCATGTAAATAACATCATTATTATACACCACACAGTTCAATGTAGTTAAAATATCAGACATTCGCTGTCTCCAGAATACACCGATGGGACGGAACAACTGTGTTTGTGTCAACCCTCCCAGACCAGACGGTCGACGGGCCACTCAACATCACTATGCCGTTTGACAAAACTCGGCTGGAAGACTTCATGCAAGATATCCACCCACGGATACTGCGCTGGTGTGCAGGTTAGTGACTGTCTTGTTACCTCCCATCTCATGATGACAGGTTAGTGACGGTCTCGTCATCTCCTGTCTCATAATGACTGTAATTGTCCTGGCCTGTCTTATTGAATCGGTTCCAGTCAAAATGTTCCACACAATTTAATTTATCCCTACAGCGCGGTTCAACCAGAAGTGATACATTTCTAGTCAAACCATCATCTCAGTGCTGGGGACTAATGGTTTAGATGGTCTTCAAACTTAAAAATGTAGTAGAACTTGAGGGCACAAAACAGCATTAGTAAAGGAACTGTGTAGGTTGGATATGAGAAAGTATTAGTTCTCACAGGGGATGATAAATGAATAGAGCAAATTATCTACTGATTGTAATTGTTAATACTAACAGTGTGAATATGTTTAAAAATATAATTGATAGATATATAATGGGGTGCTACACATAGATGACAAATTGCTGGACTCTTGGAAAGCCAATAACAATATTGTCCACTTGTCACCAGGAGTTTGTTGCTCAGAATGGCAATCTTGTTAAATGACAGTTGAGTTTCAGTATTGTCACTGTGTAACAAAGGACACATTATTTGCTGGACTGTCACACAGACGAGGAGGTGTGGATTGATGCTGGTCGAACTTGTGACACGGATGACAACAACCGACAGATCGACTGGGCCAAAGGTCTCGTCACTGTCAAAGTAAGTGGCTGCTCGAGTGTAACTAAAATCAGTGATGACATTTCTTTGACAAGTAGATTTAGACATCCTACTAACCAGGGATGGTAATAGTACTACATTAGTCCTGGCAGATTGACCTGTTGAAACGTGGATTTGTCAGTTTATCCCACGCCGTGTGCAGATGTACACTGAATCATTTGTACTTTGTCCCACTTCCTGGCTTGGTTGATGTGTTTCTGGGAAGTAGACACGCACGTGCCCAAATCTTAAAGAGCATTCCCACAAAATACTCATCATTACCCGTCCGAGCAGCGATGACAGGTCCACTACCAATTAAAGTTAAGTTCCTGTATGCGGGCCCCTAAGATCTTTGTGATGGCCGCTTATGGTTAACTCAACAACAGTAAGTTCCATGTTTCAACAGGTAGATCTGCCAGGGGTACTGATGTAGTCAGAAGCCCCTGGCAGGAGGTGTGTTTTGTGTGTGGTATGTCATAGCTGATGTGTGTTGTGTTTGTGTGACAGGTGTTTTACAGCTCTTGTGTTTGTGTGACATATATGTCACAGCTGATTGATGTTGTGTTTGTGTGACAGGTATGTCACCGCTGATGTGTGTCGTGTTTGTGTGACTGGTTTGTCACAGCTCTTGTGTTTGTGTGACAGGTGTGTCATAACTAATATGTGTTGTGTTTATGACAGGTGTGTCACAACCCAAGTGTGTGTGGTCTCACAGACAAGAAGCCAGGCAGAAGGAAGCGGGCTACAGATGCACCAGTCAATAGTGGCTCAGCTACATACAGTGTCGCTAGCACCAACAACAAACTTGTCAACACACCACCACGAATAACATCTAAGCCTGATGTGGAAGTATTTGAAGATCAAATGTTTCAATTCAAAATATCAGCAGAAGATTCAGAAGATAAATACCTCTCATTCCTGGCTAACGAGACTGCGCCAGCATCGATGGGCAATGTGAGCCTGGCTCTTGATGGCATGTTGACTTATACTCCATGTGCCGACTGCTACGGGCAAGACACAGTCTACTTCACTGTGTGGGAACAAAGGACGGATGAAGAGACACCACTGTTTGTTGAAGGCAAGTTGCTAGTCAATATAAGGAATACACCAGATTCTCCAACTCTTCAGATGTTCGACAAGGGACGTGATATCATTCTCCCGTCATCTGTCACCAAGGTAACCATGGAGGAAAACAGTGGAAAGAATTCTGCTTCCCCGGATATGGTTTACATCCTGGCTGCTTATGACCCTGATTACACGGATGATGTATCACTGAAGTTTGATCCACCTCAACATGGTAATCTGACACTGTACCGCCAAGTAAAGACCATCAACCTCATTGAACAAGACTGCTCACAGCCCTGGGATACAAGGCGCCCTCTGTGGGATAAAATCATCAAACTAATTTCTGGTTCAGCCACTACGACAGAGGTGTCACTACCAAACCCTTGTGGAACGGACTTAGTGACGCGCAAGCTAGCCTGGGTTGTCACAATGTTCAAATACAGGCCATTTGAAGGTTACTTTGGTGAAGATGTCATAAAGGTAAGGCACATCTTATGTAGTGCGACTAACAGGTTACGGTTTATGCCATCTTGTTTGATGTGGTCTGACTTGATGGTTATGGTTTATGCCATCCTGTTTTTATAAAATGTAGCAAAGTTGATTTACCATCAGTTAATCATCACAGCATGTAATATATAATGTTGTACAAATGGTTGGGTCAGATTGGAAAATGTGCACAGTAAATCTTATGCTTTGACCAATTCCATTGCGCCTCCAGCCATCTGTCTACGTGTGGGGCCTCCAGCCATCTGTCTGTGTGTGGTGCCTCCAGCCATCTGTCTGTGTGGTGCCTCCAGCCATCCGTCTGTGTGGGGCCTCCAGCCATCCGTCTGTGTGGTGCCTCCAGCCATCTGTTTGTGTGTGGTCGATGCTCAAGATTCATGGCATTTGTATTTCTACAGAAGAGATCTACTCTAATTTATCAAATTGTTATTGTGGAGACAATACAAGGTTAAAGTTAATATAATTAAGATTTCTCCAAGAACAAGTTACATTCAAGTGACATTAAAGAACTTTGCTTAATGTCACAGATGACAGCTGAAGATGGGACGGGTTATGATTTGTTGACCATCAAAGTATACGTTCTGAAGAACCCATGCATGAACCGGGGAGTCTGTGAGGGGCCAGAAACCGACCCCAATTGTACTTCAACCAACAGAACCACAGGTGGGGAAATAATGTACAGGAGAACAAGATTTTTCAAATATTTTCATAATATTGGCCGTGGTGGATTGCCCTGTTCTGTGTCGATGTTATCCCGATTTGCAGATTTACAGGTCTAAGATTATCTTTAAAAATAAGTTCTACTGACTTAGACTAAACAATAAGTGTGAATAAACCTAAGCATGGTAGTCACTTATTTTCAAATGTAAATTGGCTACAACTGACAGCAATAAGTTACATTAAGAACAATTAAAGATCCTCTCTATTAATGTGAGGCAAACTAATATGTTTGTCATGAACAATCATTTCAAAGCTCTTGCTAATGACGTCAACCAACAAAATCACCTAGTTCTTAGTTGTAAAACTAGGTGTTGTAAGCATAGTTTATGAATAGGAAAGAAGATCTTTCAGCCATGTGCTAAAGTTGGTCTAAATGTGGCATGTATAATCTAAAGAATAAATGTTTGGTGATTGACTTTGTTGTCCACTGCAGGGTTTGACGGCTACAGATGTGGCTGTCCTCGCGGCTACAGCGGTGACTATTGCGAGACAGACATTGACGAGTGTCTGTCATCGCCTTGTTCAGCCAATTACTCGTGTGTCAACCGTGTCGGTGGCTACGAGTGTTTCTGTCACCTGAAGTGGCCGTGTCACGTGACAGCCCCACTGCTGGAGTCGTGGCATATTGTGATGATTTCTGCTGGTGGCGGCCTCTTCCTGGTCTTTCTCGCACTTGTCACTGCCTGGGTCTTCTGCAAGAAACCGTAAGTTGTTCAAATCACCTTTGAGATACTTTAATTGATTTTAGTGAGATTCAGTTAATCAAAGAGGTTTGCCTTACGAGGATGTTGAGAACCCGCAACACAATGACCAACTCTTTCAACTGTGTTCGTCATTTTACCATACCAATAAATTACACATGTTTGTAAATTGTCACTTAAAAACAAGTATAGTTCTCAATCTTTAAAGTAATAATAACATAAACTCCATATATAAAAAATACTTTACTAATAGCTTAACCAAGTCATTGATATCTTCCTGAATCCATTTCTTGCAATCACTAGGAATGTTTAGTTACTGGATTTTTGTATTAAATAAGGAAACTGGGTTATAACAAGGTCACACAAGCAAATCAGTCCGATTCACTCACATTTAGTTCGTACTTAATATTATAGCTGTAAATAAACATTAACTTGATATATACGTATTTTATAAAGTAGGTGTAAATAATGTTCTGTCTTGCCTCAATGCAGGTCCGCCAAGTCCAAAAGAGGGCAATCCAGTGGGTCCTTGGTGAGTGAGTCAACTATCCACCATGGTCCATTCCGTGGTCGCTGGTTGTACGGGTCTCCAAGTCTGCAGCAGCAGCAACAGCAGCATGTCAACCCAGCATTCACTGGAGACCACCCGTTGGACTACAGAATGCCTGATGTGTACGGCCGACAGAACGACTACCTGGACTCTCCGACAGCCAATCCACGGCCAACACCTCTCTATCGCAAGGTGGGATATCTGCTCTTGAACGTGAACAGACACTAATGATTTATATCTCGTGACCTAAACCTGTTTCCTGAGTTTGACACGGTCATTTAGAAAAGTTGCTGGACCAATTTATTTGTCATGTGAAGTTGTGACACTTCTGCTCTTTAAGTCTTTGTTTGTTTCAAAGCAGCAGCATTTAAAAAAAACCTGATATAATAAAATATGGCATGTAATATGTGTGTGCCACCTGAGTGCAGTGGTAAATATTAGATAATATCCATTGGCTCCCTGTCTGGTACTGTACTGAGTACTGATGACGTTCAAAGCCCTTCATCTGCTTGCGCTAAGCTACATGGCAGATCTGCTCCAGTCCAGTTCTACCAACCCTGCAGAACGTTGCAATCCTCATCAGACTCTCTTCTGACTGTACGCAGTGCACATCTCCGCCATTATGGTGATCGTGCCTTCTGCATCGCTGCTCCTCGCCTGTGGAATGCAAAAATGTGACTCTCTATACACCTTCAAAAGACTCTTGAAAACTGTCTTGTTTAAACGTGCATATTATTCTTAACTGTCAAATTGATTCGACTTTTAGTGCTCTGTTCTATGAACTTGGATTTGCTGTTTTTTATGTTTTTATTTATTTATTTTTAATCTTGACTGTCTTTAACTATGTTTGTGTCAGCGCCTTTGAACAGGGTCACCTGTATCTATGGGGCTCTAAAAGTGTTCTAATTATTATTATTATTTTAAATAAAAATTACTGCTAATCGTCCCTGTAGTAGCATTATGTTCGCATCAGTGCAAAATATACTCACTGATTTCAGCCTGGACCCCGCTTTCCCCAGCCAAAGAAAGCTCTCTTCCGACCGATAAGACGCTCGCGGGTGGCAGAACCATACCCAGACTACGACTGAAGACGACTGCCATAACTTGGCAACTGACACGAAGGCTGACTACAATCTGATGTAATGATAACGCACTAACTCCTTCAACTCAGAGTTACCTGGTCTTAAACAGGTGGTCAACTGTTTCTCTACCGCATGTAACTTGTAGCACTGATTAACATTGCCCAGAATATGTATTTGACTAATATTTTGTGGATTTATAAGTATATCCAAGAGCAACTTTTACCAAGTAGCAGAATGATACCTTATATTTGTGTGGCTTAAGATAAGCAGCATGATACACATGATACACATTATATTTGTGTTGATTTATAACTTGCAAGACTCCTACAGTGTATGTCATCTGAACAGTGTGACATGAATACAAGACCCATACAGTGTATGTCAACTCAACAGTGTGACATGAATACAAGACACCTACAGTGTATGTCAACTCAACAGTGTGACATGAATACAAGACCCATACAGTGTATGTCAACTCAACAGTGTGACATGAATACAAGACCCATACAGTGTATGTCAACTCAACAGTGTGACATGAATACAAGACCCATACAGTGTATGTCATCTCAACAGTGTGACATGAATACAAGACCCATACAGTGTATGTCATCTCAACAGTGTGACATGAATACAACAATTCTTAATTTGTATTTTGTGATTTCCAAAATAATAATTATTGTTTTGTTTGTCTGGTGTGGGGCTCAGTGGCACTCAATTGTTTGTCTGTCTGGTGTGGGGCTCAGTGGCACTCGGTTGTTTGTCTCTCTGGTGTGGGGCTCAGTGGCACTCAATTGTTTGTCTGTCTGGTGTGGGGCTCAGTGGCACTCAGTTGTTTGTCTCTCTGGTGTGGGGCTCAGTGGCACTCAGTTGTTTGTCTCTGGTGTGGGGCTCAGTGGCACTCAGTTGTTTGTCTCTCTGGTGTGGGGCTCAGTGGCACTCAGTTGTTTGTCTCTCTGGTGTGGGGCTCAGTGGCACTCAGTTGTTTGTCTCTGGTGTGGAGCTCAGTGGCACTCAGTTGTTTGTCTCTCTGGTGTGGGGCTCAGTGGCACTCAGTTGTTTGTCTGTCTGGTGTGGGGCTCAGTGGCACTCAGTTGTTTGTCTCTCTGGTGTGGGGCTCAGTGGCACTCAGTTGTTTGTCTCTCTGGTGTGGGGCTCAGTGGCACTCAGTTGTTTGTCTCTCTGGTGTGGAGCTCAGTGGCACTCAGTTGTTTGTCTCTCTGGTGTGGGGCTCAGTGGCACTCAGTTGTTTGTCTCTCTGGTGTGGAGCTCAGTGGCACTCAGTTGTTTGTCTCTCTGGTGTGGGGCTCAGTGGCACTCAGTTGTTTGTCTCTCTGGTGTGGAGCTCAGTGGCACTCAGTTGTTTGTCTCTCTGGTGTGGGGCTCAGTGGCACTCAGTTGTTTGTCTCTCTGGTGTGGGGCTCAGTGGCACTCAGTTGTTTGTCTCTCTGGTGTGGGGCTCAGTGGCACTCAGTTGTTTGTCTCTCTGGTGTGGGGCTCAGTGGCACTCAGTTGTTTGTCTCTCTGGTGTGGGGCTCAGTGGCACTCAGTTGTTTGTCTCTCTGGTGTGGGGCTCAGTGGCACTCAGTTGTTTGTCTCTGGTGTGGAGCTCAGTGGCACTCAGTTGTTTGTCTCTCTGGTGTGGGGCTCAGTGGCACTCAATTGTTTGTCTGTCTGGTGTGGGGCTCAGTGGCACTCAGTTGAGAGAATCTATGTTCGAACCGTCTTGCTGCCATTTCAAAGTTTGGGCAATTTTGTTCACTCCACGTTGCTTCAGTTCACTCAGCTTTATAAATTAACAAATAGTCGTCACGCAGTAACTGCAGCATGGCTGAATGCTTCCCAGAGAAGTCGAAATGGCGTTGGAATGAACAAGTCTGCCAGGGGGTGAAGTGTAGTGTTCTGAACAGTCCAAAGGACTGGATACCACACAACCTTTGTAAAAAATATGAATATTGCCGTTTTTAAATATTTAAGGAACTAGAATTTGCATATTTGTTTTTAATTAATTCAATTGTCTCTTACAAAGACATGGTTTTAACTTACACCAGATGTTCACTTTAATACTAACCACTTACGAGTTGCTTTGTCATGTACTGTGTCAATATTAATAAAACCAGTGGGCTAAGGGTAGAAACGTGTTCTAGTTATAAGTGTGTTTTAGTTATAAGTGTGTTCTAATTATAAGTGCGTTCTAGTTATGTCATGCTTCACTTCGTTGTGGTAGGTAGATTGAGGTAATTTGCAATCATTTAAGTGACACAGAACAACCAGAAGGCCTATAACAACGGACTGTAGTGAATTGAAGATGGACTACAAATTAAGGATGGACGGTAGTGACTTAAGGATGGACTGAAGTCACTACAGTCCATCCTCAGTTGAGGATGGACTGGCTTACAATACACACTGTATACAGACTGGTGTAATGCTTAAATTTTTTCTGCTGTCAAATATCTGCTTGGTGTATCTGAGCATGTACATAACTTGGAAGTATAGATATTGCCAGTTATAGAGCACACACACATGCACGCACGCACACACGCACGCACACACACGCACACACACACATATAATTAATAATTAAAAGTACTTTACGATAGAAAATGCCTCTTGCATATGATACTGAAGAAGACATGAAACGAAGAAAGAAGCTGGATGCAATGAATGCATTCCAAGAGGTTTGGAGGTGTAATCAAACCAACCGCAGTCTGAAGATCAGAATTTTTTGAGGCACTGGTCCAGAGCATCTTTCTGTATGAGTCAGAAATCTGGACTATGACGTCAATTCTCACTGGTCAAGTGAATGCATTCCAGGGTCAATTGCTCAGAATGGTAATTAACATCAGGTGGCCAGGCAAGATAAGCACTGACCACCTCAGAGCTATCATGAAACACACAGACTGGAGTGACAAGATCTATGAGAACATTCCGATGGTGTAGTCATCTGCTGTGCATGTCTGAAGACACCCCTGCAAGAAGAGCATTGGCCGAAGCAGAGATGGATGAGTGAAGACCGAAGGGCCGTCCAAAGCAGAGATGGATGAGTGAAGACCCAAGGGCTGTCCAAAGCAGAGATGGATGAGTGAAGACCGAAGGGCCGTCCAAATCAGAGATGGATGAGTGAAGACTGAAGGGACGTCCAAAGCAGAGATGGATGAGTGAAGACCCAAGGGCCGTCCAAATCAGAGATGGATGAGTGAAGACTGAAGGGACGTCCAAAGCAGAGATGGATGAGTGAAGACTGAAGGGACGTCCAAAGCAGAGATGGATGAGTGAAGACTGAAGGGACGTCCAAAGCAGAGATGGATGAGTGAAGACTGAAGGGACGTCCAAAGCAGAGATGGATGAGTGAAGACTGAAGGGCTGTCCAAAGCAGAGATGGATGAGTGAAGACCCAAGGGCCGTCCAAATCAGAGATGGATGAGTGAAGACTGAAGGGATGTCCAAAGCAAAGATGGATGAGCGAAGACCGAAGGGCCGTCCAAAGCAGAGATGGATGAGTGAAGACTGAAGGGACGTCCAAAGCAAAGATGGATGAGCAAAGACCGAAGGGCCGTCCAAAGCTAACCTGGCTGGCCCTGATGAGGCAGAACCTGGCAAAACACGAAATCAGCTGGAATCGAGCTGAGGAACTGGTACAGGGTCGGGTGTTACAACCAGTAATGTAATAATCGACAGGTAATGTAATAAATCGAGTGGTAATGTAATAAAAATTATGAACATAATCATGATGTTGTTAATGATGATGACGAAGAAGGTGATGATGATGATTACAATTAACGGGTCATCTTAGTGACGATGATGATTATGACAATGATGATTATTATGGTGATGATGAGGGTAATAAATGTTTATGATGATGATGAGGAAGAAGATGAAGACAAGCGGTCTTAGTGATGATGACGAAGATGATGGCAATGAGGGTGATCATTATTACGATTCTGAGGATGAAGAAAATGACATCTTCAGCCTAATCATCCTGCTCCTCCTCCTCATTGTCATCATCATCCTCATGTTCACCCTTATAATGGCCAGCCATGCTGACACCCACTCGACGTTCACAAACGTACGAATAACATAGGAATCTCGGAACGAGTGAGCCGCAAGTTTTCTGGGAGGACACGTGAATGCCATTCATATAACCTCCCAGGTAACGCATGGCAGTAACTACATGTTGGCAAACAATAGGACCGAGTCAGACAGAGTGGTAAAAAAGAAGGGGGTCAATAAAAAAGGGTCACATCAACAAATGAAAGAAGTAATCTACCCTCAATTAAGGGATCATCTCAAACAATTATTTAAGGGATAATTAAAAAAGAAATACCTGATCATCATTTGATTAAATTAAGGGTTCATTAAAAATAATAAAATAAGGGATCAGCTGAAACAATTAAGGGGTTATCCCAAAAAATTAAGTTAAGGGTAATTTCAACCAAAAGCCAAAGAAAGAAGATGGGATACACCGGGAAAGAAATGGAGAAAATGGCCAGAAACAGACGAGTGGAGGACCATAGTCGATGGCCTATGCTCCCAGAGAGCAAACAGACAAGAGTGGAGGACCATGGCCGATGGCCTATGCTCCCAGAGAGCAAACAGACAAGAGTGGAGGACCATGGCCGATGGCCTATGCTCCCAGAGAGCAAACAGACAAGAGTGGAGGACCATGGCCGATGGCCTATGCTCCCAGAGAGCAAACAGACAAGAGTGGAGGACCATGGCCGATGGCCTATGCTCCCAGAGAGCAAACAGACAAGAGTGGAGGACCATGGCCGATGGCCTATGCTCCCAGAGAGCAAACAGACAAGAGTGGAGGACCATGGCCGATGGCCTATGCTCCCAGAGAGCAAACAGACAAGAGTGGAGGACCATGGCCGATGGCCTATGCTCCCAGAGAGCAAACAGACAAGAGTGGAGGACCATGGCCGATAGCCTATGCTCCCAGAGAGCAAACAGACAAGAGTGGAGGACCATGGCCGATAGCCTATGCTCCCAGAGAGCAAACACATGAGTGGAGGACCATGGCCGATGGCCTATGCTCCCAGAGAGCAAACAGACAAGAGTGGAGGACCATGACCGATGACCTATGCTCCCAGAGAGCAAACAGGCCAAAGTAAAGTAAGTAATTTCAGTCAACTAAAATGTTCATCTAAACGATTAAAGGGCACCTAAAGTATTTTAAAATATGACTAAAATTAAAAGATTTTATAAAAAAAATGTAAAGGATAATTAAAAAGGAGTCATTTAATAATGAACTAGCTGATCATCTCAAAACATTATGGGGTCATCTCATAAAATCTTGATAAAAGCTAAATAAATTAAGGGGTCATCTAATAAAATGAATGGGTCTTCTCAAAAAAAGTTAAGGGATCATATTAAAAAGTGCAACTAATCATTACAAATGAACCAGCTGATTGTCTCAATAAATTAAGGGATCATTTCATAAAATAATGGGGCCTTCCCAAACCAGGTAAAGGATCATTTCAAAAAAGCAGGGATCATTTAAAAACTTTTCTAGCTGATTGTGTCAAATAAATAAGGTGTCAGGTTATGAAATGAAGCAGTCACTTCATATAATTAAAGGAAATATAAACATGTAAAGATTCATAACAAAACTCAAACTTAAGGGGTTATCAAACAAATTATGGGGTCACATCGAATAATCAAATGAAATAAATTAAACAGATTTAAAAAATAAATTAAGGAATCAGTTTGAAAAATGTAAGGGTCACTTAACAAAGTAACTAACTCGTCTTCTGAAAAAGTTAAGTGAGTCATCAAAGAATTAAGGAATTATCTAAAAAATCTGCCTCTAATTTTACGTTTTGAGGTGATCGCTTTTTAATTTAAAAATACCCTTTAGATTACCTCTTAATGTCATTCATTTTAAATGTACCCCTTGATTTTATATTTTGTTTGATTATCCCTTAAATGGAAACAAAAGGCAACCCTCCTTTGCTCACAGTGCTTGTGACGCTGACTTCAACATCCTGCACACCCTCATCAACACAGCTAGTTCTAGTCATGTGCTGCAGACATTCCAGTTTTTCTGTTCTAGAAACTGTTTGTATCTGCTTGAAAGTCTTCTGCTTCATTTTTTGCACTACATTCCCTCCAATGTAGTTGACAATGTCCTGGTCGTCTTCGGTGATGCTCTTGCACTGTTTTCTTCATTGGAAGACTGTGGTGAAACAGGGTAGTTCAGCATGACTAGATGCTCAAATATCTTGAGACAAAGCCATGCTACATTTACAGGAGACCCTGTTCTATTACAGACTGCATATGTTTCAGGTACTCTATGTGGTAGTTGCTCCATGCTTTTTCCCTTGCAGAACTTAAACATTTGGTTTTGGGTACCAAACACTCGTCCATGAACTTGACCTTGTTTAGCACATCGTCTCCTCTTGACAGAAGCGTTTAATTAGTCAATTTTATGTTTCTGTTTAATGTTCTCTTATATAAATTATGAAGTGTACTGAAATCAAGTGATGGCTTATTATGTGTACAAGCACATTGAATGATTAGATTGACAGTATGCTAGATGTAGACTGTAACTGAGTCAGTGAATGTGTGTTGACCATAAGTATGTGTTGCTGTTTGACAATTCATGTACAAATGTGAATACAAAGTACAGTCATAATTGCATGCATACTTGAAATAATTCAAGCTTTGTTTGTTTAAAATAGTACTCTTGAAATAAAAAACAAAACACTTATAGGTGTGGAAAACAAATCTTGTATTGGTTTGTCTGTTGAGTGTGTGCAAATAGTTGAAGTGTGAGTGTTCACCCCTACAAATAGTTGAAGTGTGAGTGTTCACCCCTACAAACAGTTGAAGTGTGAGTGTTCACCCCTACAAATAGTTGAAGTGTGAGTGTTCACCCCTACAAACAGTTGAAGTGTGAGTGTTCACCACTACAAACAGTTGAAGTGTGAGTGTTCACCCCTACAAATAGTTGAAGTGTGAGTGTTCACCCCTACAAACAGTTGAAGTGTGAGTGTTCACCCCTACAAATAGTTGAAGTGTGAGTGTTCACCCCTACAAACAGTTGAAGTGTGAGTGTTCACCCCTACAAATAATTGAAGTGTGAGTGTTCACCCATACAAATAGTTGAAGTGTGAGTGTTCACCCCTACAAATAGTTGAAGTGTGAGTGTTCACCCCTACAAACAGTTGAAGTGTGAGTGTTCACCCGTACAAATAGTTGAAGTGTGAGTGTTCACCCCTACAAACAGTTGAAGTGTGAGTGTTCACCACTACAAATAGTTGAAGTGTGAGTGTTCACCCCTACAAATAGTTGAAGTGTGAGTGTTCACCCCTACAAATAGTTGAAGTGTGAGTGTTCACCCCTACAAATAGTTGAAGTGTGAGTGTTCACCCCTACAAATAGTTGAAGTGTGAGTGTTCACCCCTACAAATAGTTGAAGTGTGAGTGTTCACCCCTACAAATAGTTGAAGTGTGAGTGTTCACCCCTACAAATAGTTGAAGTGTGAGTGTTCACCCCTACAAATAGTTGAAGTGTGAGTGTTCACCCCTACAAATACATGATGTGGTACATGTATACAAGTTCAATCTCGTTCCTTTTTGCTGTTCTCTTTGTGTAATGTGGCCCATATACAGCCTACACTTACTTTGTACTGTCTCAAAGAAGTGTCTCTTGCTGGTTGACTGGTTCTTGATATTTTCTTGTGCCGAACATACCTCATTGATGATGTCTAATGTGGCCCAGAAATAAAATTGTGCCAGTCTTGTACATTCTAGAAAACTTTAAACGCACGAACGGCTTCTATGGAAGCCATTTGTGTATATGACAGCCATTATTGGACCAATTGATTTTTTTCAATGGCAAGCCAATTGCTGGTTGATATAATGACAGCTATTATTGGCCCATTGGTTTTTGCACTGGTAATCCAACGCAAGTTGAACAAATGACAGCCATTGTTGGCCGAATTAGGTTTTTTCGACTATAATTAATTGCACGCTCTCACGCTCTTAGGCACGCACACACACGCACGCACGCACGCACACACGCACACACACACACACACACGTCTGAATAATCTACACTCACCTGCTAGACAACGTCAAGTTGTCCAGTAAGAGATCGTGACGCAAGGTCCGCATTCCCGATGAAACACGTGCAATCAACTTCACTCCTCTGTCTGGTTACACAGTAAAGCTTGGGCACACAAAGACCCTGGTCCAAGCTACTCCATCCTTCCAACTCCTAACGAAAGGATGTTGGATGACGTACTGGCTATCTGTGTAGTTTGGATTCATTATCTACAAGAGGAATTTTCTCGTCTGCCGTCGGTTTCTCCTTTTTTTGTTCCACCTGAAACCGAGAAGACGAAGTGACATTTCATATCGACAGGGTCATGGAGCACAGGTTCTCTCCCCCTCCCTCCCTCCCTCCCCCCCTCTCTCTCTCTCTCCTCCCATTTCTCTGCTACCCTATTCCCACAGTGCAAACAAAACGCGATCAACTTTCATGCTGACTTTATGGGACGTAAAGAAGTATCTCAGGGTAAACGTTCTAATAGTGTTGATATGTAGACTAACCTTGTTTACTGGGCGCTCGTAATTACGTGCTTGTATGTATGTATATGTGCGTGCGCGCACATGCGTGCGTTCGTGCAAGAGTGTGGGCATAGCTATACTATTGACGTACCTCGCATGTATTCTTGCAAGTAGCCTCGTTTGTAGAGGAAAGCGACAGTACAGGTTAGACTTGTACCGAAGACGACTGGAAGCAAACGGACTGCAACTTGCAGCAGAACATTACTCATTCTGTCGTACGTATACGTGTGTCTGGGCTCATATGAAGGGTTGTCTTTGGTGAACGATGAGCATCGTTAGACATTGTTTGGAGGTAAGGATATAATTTTTCACTGACCTCGCCAGTTGTCCTATATTATGTGTTCGAGTTTGCAAAAGGAAGGGGCATTATGAAAAAAGGAAATATATGACATCAGCATGGAAAAAGGTCATACTATTTGTATTTTCGTACTATGTTTTAACCACCAGAATACCAAGAACCCTCTGCAACAGCCTTGCACTTGGTGACATACATATAACTGTCAGCGTATACATTCAGTTAGTGTGTCTGTTTAAATGTTTTTCGAAATTCACCCACTATTACCCTTTCTACGAACAATCGAATTACCCTTTGTATTCACTGCGTACAGCTGACGACCAAGCTTTTTTATTATCCAAAGTTACGTCATACAATGCGAGGCGTCGCTACACGTTACTATTACTGCCAGTATTACGTCGTTAATTCAGTGGCAACACCGTGTAACATGTAACAAGGCATTGGTGGATATTTATGCTATAATGTTGTGTGTCTTGACATTTTCCAGTCACGGGCCAACCAGTTTCCACAGACCACCCTGAGGATTCTCAGCGAGTCAAAATAGTTGCTCCACCTAGCGGATCTTACGGAGACAGTGCGACTACAATACTGATTATACAGATATTAGTGCGGTTTACCCGGCCTAGTCTTACGAATGTTCTCGAAGTTGATGCTCTTACGTGCTTAGGAGACATTCCTTACTGCACGCTTTTGTCAAAGTATTCGCATACCGAATAACCGTTTAGAACACGTTCGAAGAACGACTGTCACGAATAGTTTAGCTGTACACAGTCAGCTGCGACAAAGTAAATGTGAGAATGCGCTCTAAACCAGCCGACGTAGATCAGCATACAGGTTCGTTTGTAGTCTTACGGATTTCTGTTACCAGTCTCGCATGTGTGCAGTGTGCACCACTCGGGGTTGGCACGTATATGGGGAACGGTGGTCTAATTGTTAGAGAACCCGCCTGTCGAGAGGACGGTGGTTCGATTCCACCTCCACCGGTTCGAAGCTTGGGGCAATTCGTTACCCACTTTGCCTGTGTCTTTTCGCAGAGACACTAAAAGTCGTTGGTCCAAACTCCTGTGATAGGCCAATATTGGGTTGTTAGGAGCATAATTACTTGAGACCTGAGATGTACGTCAATACATGATAATCTGTAGAGATCAGTGGAATATCGTTATACGATACTTGGTCGTGTGACGGCGCCACTAGTGAGACAACGACAGACTGGTAATTGTTTACTTAAAGGTGCTTAATTTAATAAATTCGATTTTTTTTGGCGAAAAACCAAACTTACCTAGTATCCATTGCAACATGCTAGCTCGTCTGTGCGACTTTTGAATGTAGTTTTTGTGAAATCATCAGACAAACCATTAAATTAGTTAATGCTTGTTCAAGCATAAACTGAATTGAAAATCGAAATGCTGAAAAATCACGATTTTCTTCCTTGGTGAATTGTTGTAACTTTGTCATGTGATCGGCGAGAGGATGGAAGTCACGTCCATGGTCGAAATTGACACACGCAGTATTTACCATTTGGATATCCACTATTTTGGTCCTTACCAGATCTATAATCTAAGGGCTAAAATTAATTCTTTCCATGATTTGAACTAAAATAGGCAATTTTTATTAAACAGACTGCGCACATTACTTACAATAGTCACATACTACACATCTCGACATAAGTGAACCGGATTCTCGATGGGCTGAACCATATATATATATATATATATATATATATATATATATATATATATATATATATATATATATATATATATATTATATATATGTACATAAATATGTGTATGTGGGCTGAACCATATATATTAGATATATGTACATAAATATGTGTGCGTGTGCGTGTACATTTTAATGACATTTCAATTCCCAAACATACATCCCTTTTACAAACATACAGACGTGGTATTACTCATAAATCAGTCCTTTGTTAACTGCAATTAACAATTTATAAACCACATGCGTTGGCATAATAATACCCATATAACCAATATATTTGCTTGTAGTTAGTGTACAAGTGATTAAACATCCCCCCAAGCATGTAAAGTACATCATTAATTTTGAAAGGGTGAGAAGATTTGTCCAAATTGGAACAAAGGGTATGTGTTACAATTTCAATCAAGCTTGCTTGTCCTTGTTTTGAATAAAGAACGCAGCAGACCAATTTACATGTTGACACATTGGTTCAGTTTGTCTTCCTGTGCACAGAGGCAGTGTTGCAATTTGTTATCTGTTTATATTAGAAATTTGCAATGTATATGTTCTGCTCTTAGACTACTGGCTGTTGAGAGGGTTAGCACATGCCTATATAACATGCTCAAAACCCTCTTTGTGCTTTTTAAATCATACTGTTGGCACCAGATTATTCTTATACTGGTGTAGGGCTGCAGGCAGTCTGACTTCAGTCACCTTACTTCTACAGAGGAAGACTCAGCTGGTAGTTCTTCACAGTTAGTGCTGTCAGCAAGTGTCCAGTGGCATGGTCTCCTGACTGCATTCCATGGCTAACAGGTGGGTTAACTGGTGAATGGCGGTTTGAGGACATCCTGGTGGCTTTATTAAAGAAACAGTGGCATGGTCTTCTGACTGCATTCCATGGCTAACTGATGGGTTAACTGGTGAATGGCGGTTTGAGGACATCCTGGTGGCTTTATTAAAGAAACAGTGGCATGGTCTTCTGACTGCATTCCATGGCTAACTGATGGGTTAACTGGTGAATGGCGGTTTGAGGACATCCTGGTGGCTTTATTAAAGAAACAGTGGCATGGTCTTCTGACTGCATTCCATGGCTAACTGATGGGTTAACTGATGAATGGCGGTTTGAGGACAGCCTGGTGGCTTTATTAAAGAAACAGCGGCATGGTCTTCTGACTGCATTCCATGGCTAACTGATGGGTTAACTGATGAATGGCGGTTTGAGGACATCCTGGAGGCTTTATTAAAGAAACAGCGGCATGGTCTCCTGACTGCATTCCATGGCTAACTGATGGGTTAACTGATGAATGGCGGTTTGATGACATCCTGGTGGCTTTATTAAAGAAACAGCGGCATGGTCTCCTGACTGCATTCCATGGCTAACTGATGGGTTAACTGATGAATGGCGGTTTGAGGACATCCAGGAGGCTTTATTAAAGAAACAGCGGCATGGTCTCCTGACTGCATTCCATGGCTAACTGATGGGTTAACTGATGAATGGCGGTTTGATGACATCCTGGTGGCTTTATTAAAGAAACAGCGGCATGGTCTCCTGACTGCATTCCATGGCTAACTGATGGGTTAACTGATGAATGGCGGTTTGATGACATCCTGGTGGCTTTATTAAAGAAACAGCGGCATGGTCTCCTGACTGCATTCCATGGCTAACTGATGGGTTAACTGATGAATGGCGGTTTGATGACATCCTGGTGGCTTTATTAAAGAAACAGCGGCATGGTCTCCTGACTGCATTCCATGGCTAACTGATGGGTTAACTGATGAATGGCGGTTTGATGACATCCTGGTGGCTTTATTAAAGAAACAGCGGCATGGTCTCCTGACTGCATTCCATGGCTAACTGATGGGTTAACTGATGAATGGCGGTTTGATGACATCCTGGTGGCTTTATTAAAGAAACAGGGATTATGGCCTGAACTGGTAGCGTATAATTGTTTGCTTAACTGGGTGTTTCTTTCCTGTTGCCTTGTTGGGTATCATAGTCATGGTCATGGGAGAATGCCACCATGGGGTGTAGGGATGGTAAGGGGGGTAACCGTCTCAGGAGGTACTGAGACTCATTGGTATCATAGCCATAATAATAACAAAGTATTTAAAAAATAGCTGAATATTTAAAGTAAGTTTCATTTAGTGAACTACAAATAGATTAATTTTCACAGCATATATTGAGAAAGTACTCTGATGTACTCGAAATGTACTTGTAAATCTAAGTATATTGAGAATGAGTACGAGTACATGACCCATAAGGTATACGAGTACCTCAAAAATGTACTCAATTACACGAGTACTTCTGCCCCAGGTCTGATATTATATTATATATATATATATCAGACCTGATATATATATATATATATTATATTATATATATATCAGACCTGGGACAAAAGTAAGTGTATATATTGACATCAGTTATTTTCTATATATCAATTGGTGAAGCAACTGAGTATTGCATGTCCCGTTTAAAATTTTTAGTATTCCCAAATAAAGCATTACAATGTAACACTAATTGTAACACTAGTTTATCATAAATTTAACATGTCAATCAAAAGATTAAAATAATGGACAGACAGAAGAATAGACCACAGTGAAGTGAGTGGGGGGTACTTGAAAGTTGACAGTGTCAATACAAGTCTTCCATTTGGGACAGTTTTGATGGTTCCACGGTTCATGAGAGTCGGGATAGTCTACAGGGTGAGTAGTTTGGGCCATGTGTTGTCTTAGGGATGATCTCAAAAATCATCAATGTTTTGAGATCATCCTTTATCCCGTTACTTGATGTGATACTCCCTACTAAATAGATGATCACAGCTAAGCTGGGAGGTAGTGAGTTTAGGAGACAGAGACACCAGTTCTGTTAGGCACACTGAGTTAATGACAGATTTTTTTCGTTTCCCTGTGTGGGTTACTTCTGTTGGCATAGACAGGGACCAACAACTTTGTCTCTTCCAAACGACACAGACAATGTGGGATGAATGAAATGGCCCAAGTGTCGAAAAGGCAGCTAGTTGTAATGCTAGCAGTATGAATATGTTTAGCAATAACATTGACAGATATCAGATAAGATCTGATGTACATAGATGATAAATTGCTGGACTCTCGATAAGCCAATGGCTTTCATGTTCACTTGCCATCGGTTATATACTATAAATTCATGTTCACATGCAGGGTTGAGAAGGGTGTCTGAGATGGGAGCCTGGAACTTTGGTCTTAAACAGTGGGTGGGAGGTGGGCAGGCCTGGGGAATATTTTGTACCTTCTTCTATTTCACGGCTACTTGTGGTCACACAAGAGACACCAAACGTTGGTATTAGCTGCAGGATTTTGTTCAAACAGCACGGCAGGGAGCTGCAGTGAATGATACAGATATTAAAGACAGTCACCTCAGTGCTGGAACCCTTATCCATTAATAAAGGTTCATCAGTGGATGAATGGCCAGCATGTAGGGCATGTCCCAACAGGCTTGTGGAGAAAACTAGCTGCAAAGGACCGTTGAATGCTATGTAAACTACACCTCCTGCCAGCCATGGTTGTCTTTATGGGCTCTAGGAGCTAACACAAAATAAGCCAGCATCACTCCAAAATGTAGACTCCTTTGATGTCTGATATGTGAAGCTGGCATACATGAAGAACAGCTAAATACAAATACACAGGTATGTATATATACGCCTAATGAAATATAAAATATATATGTGTGATTTAAACATTCAGTTGTAATAGAAAAGTTCAATCACTATTACAGTGTACATTACTTTCTATTACATCATGTTCTGTTCCATCTGTTACTATTACTTCAATAGTTGTAATTGTTACTATTACTATAGTAAAGAAAAGGGTGGGCGGTGGTCTCTGAAAATTTGTGTCAGGTGAGAAGTTGGCCCAAAAAAACATGACCATTTATTTATAATTTTGAAAGTATTATGTACACTAATTAATCAAAATAACAGTCAGAACAAGTGGGAGATGGGACATTAGCCCCAAAGACAAGTGGGAGATGGGACATTAGCCTCAAAGACAGGGGGTAGATGGGACATTAGCCCCAAAGACAGGTGGGAGATGGGACATTAGCCCCAAAGACAGGTGGTAGATGGGACATTAGCCCCAAAGACAGGTGGGAGATGGGACATTAGCCCCAAAGACAGGTGGTAGATGGGACATTAGCCCCAAAAAACAGGTGGGAGATGGGACATTAGCCCCAAAGACAGGTGGGAGATGGCACATTAGCCCCAAAGACAGGTGGAAGATGGGACATTAGCCCCAAAGACAGGTGGTAGATGGGACATTAGCCCCAAAGACAGGTGGTAGATGGGACATTAGCCCCAAAGACAGGTGGTAGATGGGACATTAGCCCCAAAAAACAGGTGGGAGATGGGACATTGGCCCCAAAGACAGGTGGGAGATGGGACATTAGCCCCAAAGACAGGTGGGAGATGGGACATTAGCCCCAAAGACAGGTGGGAGATAGGACATTAGCCCCAAAGACAGGTGGGAGATGGGACATTAGCCCCAAAGACAGGTGGGAGATGGGACATTAGCCCCAAAGACAGGTGGGAGATGGGACATTACCCCCAAAGACAGGTGGGAGATGGGACATTAGCCCCAAAGACAGGTGGTAGATGGGACATTAACCCCAAAGACAGGTGGTAGATGGGGCATTAGCCCCAAAGACAGGTGGGAGATGGGACATTAGCCCCAAAGACAGGTGGGAGATGGGACATTAGCCCCAAAGACAGGTGGGAGATGGGACATTAGCCCCAAAGACAGGTGGGAGATGGGACATTAGCCCCAAAGACAGGTGGTAGATGGGACATTAACCCCAAAGACAGGTGGTAGATGGGACATTAGCCCCAAAGACAGGTGGTAGATGGGACATTAGCCCCAAAGACAGGTGGGAGATGGGACATTAGCCCCAAAGACAGGTGGGAGATGGGACATTAGCCCCAAAGACAGGTGGTAGATGGGACATTAGCCCCAAAGACAGGTGGTAGATGGGACATTAGCCCCAAAGACAGGTGGTAGATGGGACATTAGCCCCAAAGACAGGTGGTAGATGGGACATTAGCCCCAAAGACAGGTGGGAGATGGGACATTAGCCCCAAAGACAGGTGGGAGATGGGACATTAGCCCCAAAGACAGGTGGTAGATGGGACATTAACCCCAAAGACAGGTGGTAGATGGGACATTAGCCCCAAAGACAGGTAATAGATGGGACATTAGCCCCAAAGACAGGTGGGAGATTGGACATTAGCCCCAAAGACAGGTGGGAGATGGGACATTAGCCCCAAAGACAGGTGGTAGATGGGACATTAGCCCCAAAGACAGGTGGGAGATTGGACATTAGCCCCAAAGACAGGTGGGAGATGGGACATTAGCCTCAAAGACAGGTGGTAGATGGGACATTAGCCTCAAAGACAGGTGGTAGATGGGACATTAGCCCCAAAGACAGGTGGGAGATGGCACATTAGCCCCAAAGACAGGTGGGAGATTGGACATTAGCCCCAAAGACAGGTGGTAGATGGGACATTAGCCTCAAAGACAGGTGGTAGATGGGACATTAGCCCCAAAGACAGGTGGGAGATGGCACATTAGCCCCAAAGACAGGTGGGAGATTGGACATTAGCCCCAAAGACAGGTGGTAGATGGAACATTAGCCCCAAAGACAGGTGGTAGATGGGACATTAGCCCCAAAGACAGGTGGGAGATTGGACATTAGCCCCAAAGACAGGTGGTAGATGGGACATTAGCCCCAAAGACAGGTGGGAGATTGGACATTAGCCCCAGACAGGTGGGAAATGGGACATTAACCCCAAAGACAGGTGGGAGATTGGACATTAGCCCCAAAGACAGGTGGGAGATGGGACATTAGCCCCAAAGACAGGTGGTAGATGGGACATTAGCCCCAAAGACAGGTGGGAGATTGGACATTAGCCCCAAAGACAGGTGGTAGATGGGACATTAGCCCCAAAGACAGGTGGGAGATTGGACATTAGCCCCAAAGACAGGTGGGAGATTGGACATTAGCCCCAAAGACAGGTGGTAGATGGGACATTAGCCCCAAAGACATGTTGGAGATTGGACATTAGCCCCAAAGACAGGTGGGAGATTGGTCATTAGCCCCAAAGACAGGTGGGAGATTGGACATTAGCCCCAAAGACAGGTGGTAGATGGGACATTAGCCCCAAAGACAGGTGGGAGATTGGACATTAGCCCCAAAGACAGGTGGGAGATTGGACATTAGCCCCAAAGACAGGTGGTAGATGGGACATTAGCCCCAAAGACAGGTGGGAGATGGGACGTTAGCCCCAAAGACAAGTGGGAGATGGGACGTTAGCCCCAAAGACGGGTGGGAGATGGGACATTAGCACCAAAGACAGGTGGGAGATGGGACGTTAGCCCCAAAGACAGGTGGGAGGTGGGACGTTGAGACCCCTGCGACACCCCCCTCAGGGTTATTCTGATTTCATTCTTGCCCTTATGAAAGCCTCGTTGTGTCAAGTGTGTGTGGAAGGTTGTTGTTCTCTCATTAAGGACTCATTGTCTGTGATCGGAGGGGTAGACAGAACATCTTTAGAGGAGAAGAAAAGTAACATCACAATGGAGCTGCTCTGGATTCAACAGGCCATAGACAGTCGGAAACAGGTACAGTTGAAACCTCCTTAGTCCATTCGATAATCCATTTTATTTATTAATGTGCAAATTTTTTTTTAACACACAGTAAATTGTAGTTTCATTATTTCTTTATTCACTAATCTTTGTTAATTCAGCTAAAACCCTTGGGAACAAAAGTATGTGGATAAAAAAGGTTCCACTGCACTTTTACATTATTTAACACCTTTCAGAGAATAAGAAGCAGATACTACGGTATTCGACCTATTAAGTGTACATGCCCAAATTACCGTACACCCCCTTTTTATCAGCAGGATCCATAATTATTGTAATTTGACTAGTGTGGAATAACTGAAGTTTCGCCATTTGGTGTTAACCAGTTTGCACCACTGTTCAGTTGTTCTGCACTAGTCACCAAATGACACCACTATTGTTAAAACAGTTAGCTTATTTTCTAGAGAAAAAATTTTGGTGTACCCATTATAAGAACAGATTAGTTGACATTTTTCCGTGGCCCAATTTTTTTCAAGCATACTGTATGCTTGTTAGGTCGAATACGGTGTTTTCAAGCTGCCAGTTTTATCATTTTCACAAATTTAGTTAACTCATTCAACGTCACAAGCTATGCCTGGCGACTGGTTTAAGACAAATGCATTACACATTGAAAAACATGTTGCACCTAGTGAAAAGGCAGTTATTTTAATGTACTTTGTAGTCTAGTATATATAATTTTATTATTGAGTGAGAAATGTTCCCTAGACAAATTTACAGCGATTTCACAACTTTGCCTATGGTGAAAGAATACATATCACATACGCAGACCTTCACAATGCATATATCCAGTAGGAGATAGATTCTCCATCAATTCTTGTGTCATCATAGTAGGAAGCTGGACTTAAATTAGTCTCACTTGTCCGACTCTTGCTCGCCTTCAAGAACTAGCCAAGAAGGGTCTGGTCGTAAAGGCGTGGTCTCGTTGTTACCCACTGTCACCACTCCATTTTGTGTAGGCATTCCCGTGAAGCTCCAGCAGCCAGTCAGCATCATTATCGAGAAGCTACAGTAAACATTTGTTTGCCTGATTTAACTTTTTTTGACAGTTGTGTCAAGTTTAAAGTTAATTCGAATTGCATCATATAAACTGATAAAAGTTAACTCTTATTTTGTGAATTAACCAAATGCCCAGATGGCATTGTAATTAGCTAATTATGTATGTGCCCAGAATCTGGGTGTATACATCATTTCCATCACAATGAAAAGTACACGTCGATTCCAGACAATGATGTGTGCGACAAACGGTGGCACCACAGTGAAGCTAGACTTACGTGGCAGTCATTGTGAGGTTTATGGTTGAATTTTTTCAAGCTATAGTTTTACACATTGCGAGTCCAGTTTAATACTACGAACAATACAAGTGTTTCTGTTTTACAGTATCTTCGCCTAAAGACACGAATGGCACAAACTGCCTCCTAGCACCTGGTTGAGAGAAAGGACTCCTAGCTCCAGACAGATCACAGACCTGTCTCCTAGACCTTCGACAGGGTCATGGCCTGCCTCCTGTTGTGAGGAAGTTCCATGATAATTCTACGCATAGATGTCAATATTATCTCTTTCGGGTGGGAAATAACGCTTTTTTCCCTTGGTTGCAGTTTTTATTTTTAAAAAGAAACAAAATTCATGATAAAATTTATCTATTTGTTGCAAATCTAAGCAGAGTTTATTTCTTTGGTCTCAAATGAATGAGAATGAGAAAGACGTCAAAATGGCGACTCAGAACATGTTCCCGCTTTTTCATGAGCAGATATTGATACCTGTGTCTGCGTAATCAATAACTATGGGCTAGGCTAGTGCTGCCAGTGGCCATAGGCCACATGACATCAGATTTGGCTAAACAAAGTTACCCAGTTGAGCCAATTTGACCACCAGCATTTTCACTGAGAAGCCTCCAGAATACATGCACGTTTGTTTGCACTTTAAAAAATGTGGCTAAAGCAATTTGTATTTGACTAAACAAAAATGTGGGGCTTTAGCCAAAATGGCTAAACAGTTTACAACATTAGAGCTAGCTCAGTATGGGGAAACAGCATCCAGTCGAAAGTTTGAAGATCATATGTTCTGCCTGGTATGATACAACGCTATAATTTACCAGCAGAAAGAAGAACCTAACAGTGGACTGGAGAACAGTTGAATGGTTTATTAGAGTAACACTGAACGAACCACTGACAACACATCACACTAAATAAGCACACAAATGCATACTTATGCATAGCACACCAATATAAAAGAATCACTTTAAGTCTGCATAAAAACAAAACATCAACACTTGGCAACAGAATATTTCTTTGAATGACAGAATGTAAAATCTCTGGAACATATGAAATTTTTTTCAAAACGTCTTATAACAATCATACAAATCCTGATCTTTAATAAAAAAACATTTAACATGATTGAACAGTGTAAAGATAATGAACGCAAAAAATAACACCACATTAAACACTGCAGTTCCACAACACTAGCTACCTATAAATATCATAATGTCAGTTATGAAACGCTAGGAAATTCATGTCATAATCTTTCCTTCAATTTCTTGGTTTGTCTATGAACCTAGTAGCAACCATTTGTAAAAACTCGCTGTCCAAAATTTATTTCCTGGTTTTGTAACTGTGGGATCAACTACCCTTTTTGTGTAGTTTAGTTTCTATGTAACTTGTGTTATATGTATATGTATTATCTATTAATGTTGTATACATGTAATATGTTATTTATGCCTATGTAGTAAATTAAGTTTGAAAATGACCTTGGTGTGGCATCCATTTTGTTGATTAGTCATTTTAAAACTGTTGTCTAATCAACTCCTGCCAATGTTGCATCCTCTTAATGCTATGATTTTATTTGCACTGCATACGCAGCTATAGGCCTTACATGTTACTTAATCATGTGCAAAAACGACAGTCTGGTGTTTGTTAATTAAAATGCAACATAATTCGCAGAAACCATCTATCAAGGCTACTGTATCGTTATAAAATTTAAAAGAGCTTGGCGCATACATAATCGTCTTAACTTACATCATGATCCAATCATTGGAAAGCATTTCAAGCCTACCATTTCAACCACATCTGAAATTCATCATATGAATGGAAATAACCATCTAACAAACAAAACATAAGCAATCTCCATTAAACTTTGTCATAAAACATAATTCTATGAAGAAATTATATTAACATTTAATTAGATCATTTACTAAGTAAAATAGCTCAAATGGAAGACAGTTCAGATATATATATTATATATATAATAAATTATATGAAGCATTTATCCGCAAAACGAATTGTATTAATTGTGCCTTTAAATGTTTTATGTTGCTAAGAGATGGATAGGAAAACCATTATTTCTTCAGTCATTAGCATGACATATAATGGGTTTTTATTTCCACCATTATCTACTCTATTAAATTTATGTGATTTTAGCATATCACGCGTTTTGCAAATAATGCTTCATAATAATTATACAAATGTGTCACTTGTTTGTGGCCATCAGCCAGCTGAAAACATTAGTGCTTTCTCCTCCACTTTGTTCCAGGTGTTATATTGATGTATGGAGACTTACAAATGTAACCTTCAGATGGAATACAGCTGTTCCTGTGTTGCCACCCAAGGAGCATCCTACTTGTCTCCAGTCACCAGAAGCAGACGTGGACCCTTCATAAGTTCCTGAACCTTTGTAAAATGGTCACTAAATTCACCATGTGACATCAGACTCATAAATCTTATGATAAAATAGCATATGATACAGATACCATGCATTGCTGCCTACCAAACCTAGCTATGCAGTTACCACACTAAATCAACAATACTTCATTGTGACAAGGTACCAAACTACAGTCGCATGCAACCTGTGCTAAGCTGGCTGGAAAAAAACAACCAATCATGGCCTGCCAACGCCATTAACTGCGGCCCTGTTGTTGACATCCAACTGGGCCTTCATTTGAGAGAGCATTTGTTGCATCCGCTGAATCTGCAATAAAGATCAGTTTGTGAGATTTTGTTCATGGAGACTATCAACCACAAACTACTTCCAGTGTTGTATGCATACAGACTTGGGGTCAATCACATGATATCAATTCCAATTACACACCAATTTTACAAATGCCACCCTCAAAAATACCAATTCCAATTATCATTTCCATTTAGATATAATAGTATGTGAACAGAGCAACCATAATGGCAAATATGATATACACAATATATTATATTTTATTAATTATTTGTGTAGCAAATAATTTCAGTTAAAAGTTTGATATTTGTTTAAGTATATCTTTAACCAACACACCAGCTAGAAGTCTTGCAGGAAGAAAAACAGTAAATACCTCGTCCTCCTTGGCTTGAAGCAGATGGTCAGTGTACTGAACGCCATCAATGTTCAGAGTCGACTCCCTCTTCAGTTTTCTGTACAGATGTTCATATCAATAAAAGGCAAATGTAAATGTATCAGTTAGTTGCTTTTTAATAACAATGGCGATTGCTCATAAAACAAAATGAATACCCACATACGATGTATTTCACTTCAATTAGTGGTTTTATCACTGATGGTAATCCTGTGTAGTGGGTCATGGTTGGATCAGAGGAGGAACAAACCCTACATTTTACCCCCGGCCACAGGAAGGTTATACGAATAAAAAAAATTAAATTCAAACTACAACTGTATTGACAGTTTATATTGGATAATTTACCATCTACATTAGTTTTGATGCATTTTCGTTTTCTTCTAATATGTTAAAGTATCCGCTATAGTTGTTGGAGCTTATAGCAAGTGCCAACTATTGTACAATTTATTATTATTAATAATAATAAATATATATCTTATATATTAGCTATAATATTATAAAGTTTTTAAAAGGAAATTAGATTTTTATTCACCCCAAACAAAATTTTTCCAACCAACTAACCATATTACAATTAAAGAAACCTTAATTGTTTAACATATACTACTAATAATAATGTTTGTTCCATGATAAAATATTCTAATGCTTTATTATTGAGATACTTAAACAAAATGATGAATGTTTACATACGTTCTCTCGCGATGACCACTGATTAAGTGTTCTTTGATGTACTGGGCCCGGTAGTTCTCGTAGTGGACGTCACGGGTCATGTCCTTCAGATCCTGCATGTGTGTGCTAGAAAGTGAAAGCATCAAGGTTAGAATACGTTCCTTCCTTTCAAGTGCTCCAATGAAACAGCAATGATTAAACCCACTGACAAAGACCACACACAGATGCTAGATGTCAAAACTGTTGTGGATTTATGAGTTACTGGTCTTTTTTAACATTACAAAGTCAGCCAGTTTTTATCATAAAATTCTATTATAAAGTATAAACTATATCTACTCTTGTCTGCCCAAATGTGCTTTAATGAATAATAATTTTTAAATATAATTAATTTTGACTGTTACTTGTTGATGAATATCGACCTTGACATTCAGTATGCCATACAAACATTAAAATTGAAGGGATAACAGTCAAATAAATGTTAAAACAAGTACAGTTTATACTACTTAGTACCTTTAAGATAAAGCCATGTTGTTCAAGAAATCAAAGTTCTTGATATAAAGTAACACTGTAAGCAGATGACGCACAGAGCGTATTGACACATAATGAAAGTGAACAAAATTAAATGTAGACGCCTTCAACATAATAATACAAATTATATCAGATTAAAATATATATACAACTAGCCAAGTTGCACGGGAGAAAAGGCAGCCACTGCAGGAGAACCCCTTGCACTGCCCTGTCAAGTGCTGGTAGGGCAGTCGCAATGCCCCAGTGGCAATGCCCCAATGGCAATGCCCCAACGGCAATGCCCCAACGGCAATGCCCCAACGGCAATGCCCCAATGGCAATGCCCTAATGGCAATGATGGATACAACTTCATGCCCCAAAACTTATGTGACCGTCTGATGTAGATCGTATAACTCGGAACAATCGTAGAAACATGCGTAGCCTTTGATCAGAGTTATGTAATATATGTTAGACGTCCACATATCGCTGTTGAAGAGTCAAACCAATGGAAGTCTCTTATCTGCACCAAGTGGTTTCATGGATATGTGTCTAGTACACTAACTTCTAAAACATAACAATAGAGTTTCATTGTTTTGATTCCTCGAAAGATATGTTGTTGCATAATCAAAACACTAAAAGTAAATTTTCATGCACTAGAAGTTAATCTTGTATCCAACCAACCACCTGGTGCATATCAAAATGGTCTTCCATTGTTTTGACTCTTCAATAACGATATCTTCCTTCATAATAACCCCGCACCCCTGGGAATTTCAATTTGTTTTAACGAACGAACCACCCCCACGGGTTCCCTGGCACGCCTACAAAATGTCAGCCCTGTACTTGTGAAACTGACAGAGATGACAGAACATACAGCGCCACAAACTACTTTATAGTATGGAAGTTGACACTAACCTGATAAGCATCTGTCGAAGCTTGGTGAAGTCGCAGTGGTCTGGATTGTCAACTGAAATTAATCAATAAAAACTCTAATTTGTTAGGTGTGAAATAAATACAAAATGGTACGTTTGCAAATTGCA
This sequence comes from Lamellibrachia satsuma, assembly GCA_033239005.1. NCBI lineage: Eukaryota > Metazoa > Annelida > Polychaeta > Sabellida > Siboglinidae > Lamellibrachia > Lamellibrachia satsuma. The sequence goes on along the minus strand of BSQZ01000016.1, from coordinate 10,114,608 downwards.
TCCCCTGTTATCATCCAAGATGGCGTTGGAAGAGCACAAATATTTGGGTCATTGATATAAACACTTTCCCAAATAAACTTGAATGAAGAAAGCCTTGGTGTGCAGCAGTATTTGAGGAACCTGAAGTATACAGCATGTGCCTATAAAACAATACCACAGAAAAACAATCGGCAAACTTACCTTCCACTATGCCCCATGGGTAGAGTCGACCTCTGACCTTTTTGCCATTGACCTCAACCTTTGTGTTGCTGCCAATCACGGCAAATGGAATGGAAGCCTGTGTGGACGAGGGTCAGGTAATTAGTCAGGCTTCTCCAAACACTGCAAGTAGTGAACTCTTCGAGCAGCTTTAATTACTAATACCTTTTTTGACGTAATAATACCTTTTTTGACGTAATAATCCTACAATTAACTTGAAGAATAATTGGGCCATGAAAAAATGTCAGGGAATCTGTTCTCATAGACCTACATCAACATGTGTTCTCATAGACCTACATCAACATGTGTTCTCATAGACCTACATCAACATGTGTTCTCATAGACCTACATCAACATGTGTTCTCATAGACCTACATCAACATGTGTTCTCATAGACCTACATCAACATGTGTTCTCATAGACCTACATCAACATGTGTTCTCAGAGACCTACATCAACATGTGTTCTCATAGACCTACATCAACATGTGTTCTCATAGACCTACATCAATATGTGTTCTCACAGACTTACATCAACATGTGTTCTCATAGGCCTACATCAACATGTGTTCTCATAGACCTACATCAACATGTGTTCTCATAGACCTACATCAACATGTGTTCTCATAGACCTACATCAACATGTGTTCTCATAGACCTACATCAACATGTGTTCTCATAGACCTACATCAACATCTGTTCTCATAGACCTACATCAACATCTGTTCTCATAGACCTACATCAACATGTGTTCTCATAGACCTACATCAACATCTGTTCTCATAGACCTACATCAACATGTGTTCTCATAGACCTACATCAACATGTGTTCTCATAGACCTACATCAACATTTGTTCTCATAGGCCTACACCAACATCTGTTCTCATAGACCTACATCAACATGTGATCTCATAGACCTACATGAACATGTGTTCTCATAGACCTACGTCAACATGTCAGGGAATCTGTTCTCATAGACCTACATCAACATGTGTTCTCATAGACCTACATCAACATGTGTTCTCATAGACCTACATCAACATGTGTTCTCATAGACCTACATCAACATGTGTTCTCATAGACCTACATCAACATGTGTTCTCATAGACCTACACCAACATGTGTTCTCATAGACCTACATCAACATGTGTTCTCATAGACCTACATCAACATGTGTTCTCATAGACCTACATCAACATGTGTTCTCATAGACCTACATCAACATGTGTTCTCATAGACCTACATCAACATGTCAGGGAATCTGTTCTCATAGACCTACATCAACATGTCAGGGAATCTGTTCTCATAGACCTACATCAACATGTCAGGGAATCTGTTCTCATAGACCTACATCAACATGTGTTCTCATAGACCTACATCAACATGTGTTCTCATAGACCTACATCAACATGTGTTCTCATAGACCTACATCAACATGTGTTCTCATAGACCTACATCAACATGTGTTCTCATAGACCTACACCAACATGTGTTCTCATAGACCTACATCAACATGTGTTCTCATAGACCTACATCAACATGTGTTCTCATAGACCTACATCAACATGTCAGGGAATCTGTTCTCATAGACCTACATCAACATGTGTTCTCATAGACCTACATCAACATGTGTTCTCATAGACCTACATCAACATGTGTTCTCATAGACCTACATCAACATGTGTTCTCATAGACCTACATCAACATGTGTTCTCATAGACCTACACCAACATGTGTTCTCATAGACCTACATCAACATGTGTTCTCATAGACCTACATCAACATGTGTTCTCATAGACCTACATCAACATGTGTTCTCATAGACCTACATCAACATCTGTTCTCATAGACCTACATCAACATGTATTCTCATAGACCTACATCAACATGTGTTCTCATAGACCTACATCAACATGTGTTCTCATAGACCTACACCAACATGTGTTCTCATAGACCTACATCAACATGTGTTCTCATAGACCTACGTCAACATGTCAGGGAATCTGTTCTCATAGACCTACATCAACATGTCAGGGAATCTGTTCTCATAGACCTACATCAACATGTGTTCTCATAGACCTACATCAACATGTGTTCTCATAGACCTACATCAACATGTGTTCTCATAGACCTACATCAACATGTGTTCTCATAGACCTACACCAACATGTGTTCTCATAGACCTACATCAACATGTGTTCTCATAGACCTACATCAACATGTGTTCTCATAGACCTACATCAACATGTGTTCTCATAGACCTACACCAACATGTGTTCTCATAGACCTACATCAACATGTGTTCTCATAGACCTACATCAACATGTCAGGGAATCTTGTTCTCATAGACCTACATCAACATGTGTTCTCATAGACCTACATCAACATGTGTTCTCATAGACCTACATCAACATGTGTTCTCATAGACCTACATCAACATGTGTTCTCATAGACCTACATCAACATGTGTTCTCATAGACCTACATCAACATGTGTTCTCATAGACCTACATCAACATGTGTTCTCATAGACCTACATCAACATGTGTTCTCATAGACCTACATCAACATGTGTTCTCATAGACCTACATCAACATGTGTTCTCATAGACCTACACCAACATGTGTTCTCATAGACCTACATCAACATGTGTTCTCATAGACCTACATCAACATGTGTTCTCATAGACCTACACCAACATGTGTTCTCATAGACCTACATCAACATGTGTTCTCATAGACCTACATCAACATGTCAGGGAATCTGTTCTCATAGACCTACATCAACATGTGTTCTCATAGACCTACATCAACATGTGTTCTCATAGACCTACATCAACATGCGTTCTCATAGACCTACATCAACATGTGTTCTCATAGACCTACATCAACATGTGTTCTCATAGACCTACACCAACATGTGTTCTCATAGACCTACATCAACATGTGTTCTCATAGACCTACATCAACATGTGTTCTCATAGACCTACATCAACATGTAAGGGATCTGTTCTCATAGACCTACATCAACATGTCAGGGAATCTGTTCTCATAGACCTACATCAACATGTCAGGGAATCTGTTCTCATAGACCTACATCAACATGTCAGGGAATCTGTTCTCATAGACCTACATCAACATGTCAGGGAATCTGTTCTCATAGACCTACATCAACATGTGTTCTCATAGACCTACATCAACATGTGTTCTCATAGACCTACATCAACATGTGTTCTCATAGACCTACATCAACATGTGTTCTCATAGACCTACACCAACATGTGTTCTCATAGACCTACATCAACATGCGTTCTCATAGACCTACATCAACATGTGTTCTCATAGACCTACACCAACATGTGTTCTCATAGACCTACATTAACATGTGTTCTCATAGACCTACATCAACATGTCAGGGAATCTGTTCTCATAGACCTACATCAACATGTGTTCTCATAGACCTACATCAACATGTGTTCTCATAGACCTACATCAACATGTGTTCTCATAGACCTACATCAACATGTGTTCTCATAGACCTACACCAACATGTGTTCTCATAGACCTACATCAACATGTGTTCTCATAGACCTACATCAACATGTGTTCTCATAGACCTACATCAACATGTGTTCTCATAGACCTACATCAACATGTGTTCTCATAGACCTACATCAACATGTGTTCTCATAGACCTACATCAACATGTGTTCTCATAGACCTACATCAACATGTGTTCTCATAGACCTACATCAACATGTGGGAATCTGTTCTCATAGACCTACATCAACATGTGTTCTCATAGACCTACATCAACATGTCAGGGAATCTGTTCTCATAGACCTACATCAACATGTGTTCTCATAGACCTACATCAACATGTGTTCTCATAGACCTACATCAACATGTGTTCAGACCTACATCAACATGTGTTCTCATAGACCTACATCAACATGTGTTCTCATAGACCTACATCAACATGTGTTCTCATAGACCTACATCAACATGTGTTCTCATAGACCTACATCAACATGTGTTCTCATAGACCTACATCAACATGTGTTCTCATAGACCTACATCAACATGTGTTCTCATAGACCTACATCAACATGTGTTCTCATAGACCTACATCAACATGTGTTCTCATAGACCTACACCAACATGTGTTCTCATAGACCTACACCAACATGTGTTCTCATAGACCTACATCAACATGTGTTCTCATAGACCTACATCAACATGTCAAGGGAATCTGTTCTCATAGACCTACATCAACATGTGTTCTCATAGACCTACATCAACATGTGTTCTCATAGACCTACATCAACATGTGTTCTCATAGACCTACATCAACATGTGTCTGTCATAGACCTACATCAACATGTGTTCTCATAGACCTACATCAACATGTGTTCTCATAGAATCAACATGTGTTCTCATAGACCTACATCAACATGTGTTCTCATAGACCTACATCAACATGTGTTCTCATAGACCTACATCAACATGTGTTCTCATAGACCTACATCAACATGTGTTCTCATAGACCTACATCAACATGTGTTCTCATAGACCTACATCAACATGTGTTCTCATAGACCTACATCAACATGTGTTCTCATAGACCTACATCAACATGTGTTCTCATAGACCTACATCAACATGTGTTCTCATAGACCTACATCAACATGTTCTCATAGACCTACATCAACATGTGTTCTCATAGACCTACATCAACATGTGTTCTCATAGACCTACATCAACATGTGTTCTCATAGTACATCAACATGTGTTCTCATAGACCTACATCAACATGTGTTCTCATAGACCTACATCAACATGTGTTCTCATAGACCTACATCAACATGTGTTCTCATAGACCTACATCAACATGTGTGTCATAGACTCATAGACCTAGACCTACATCAACATGTGTTCTCATAGACCTACATCAACATGTGTTCTCATAGACCTACATCAACATGTGTTCTCATAGACCTACATCAACATGTGTTCTCATAGACCTACATCAACATGTGTTCTCATAGACCTACATCAACATGTGTTCTCATAGACCTACATCAACATGTGTTCTCATAGACCTACATCAACATGTGTTCTCATAGACCTACATCAACATGTGTTCTCATAGACCTACATCAACATGTGTTCTCATAGACCTACATCAACATGTGTTCTCATAGACCTACATCAACATCTGTTCTCATAGACCTACATCAACATGTGTTCTCATAGACCTACATCAACATGTGTTCTCATAGACCTACATCAACATGTCAGGAATCTGTTCTCATAGACCTACATCAACATGTGTTCTCATAGACCTACATCAACATGTGTTCTCATAGACCTACATCAACATGTGTTCTCATAGACCTACATCAACATGTGTTCTCATAGACCTACATCAACATGTGTTCTCATAGACCTACACCAACATGTGTTCTCATAGACCTACATCAACATGTGTTCTCATAGACCTACATCAACATGTGTTCTCATAGACCTACACCAACATGGTTCAACATAGACCTACATCAACATGTGTTCTCATAGACCTACATCAACATGTCAGGACCTACATCAACATGTGTTCTCATAGACCTACATCAACATGTGTTCTCATAGACCTACATCAACATGTGTTCTCATAGACCTACATCAACATGTGTTCTCATAGACCTACATCAACATGTGTTGTTCTCATAGACCTACATCAACATGTGTTCTCATAGACCTACATCAACATGTGTTCTCATAGACCTACATCAACATGTGTTCTCATAGACCTACATCAACATGTGTTCTCATAGACCTACATCAACATGTGTTCTCATAGACCTACATCAACATGTGTTCTCATAGACCTACATCAACATGTGTTCTCATAGACCTACATCAACATGTGTTCTCATAGACCTACACCAACATGTGTTCTCATAGACCTACATCAACATGTGTTCTCATAGACCTACATCAACATGTCAGGGAATCTGTTCTCATAGACCTACATCAACATGTGTTCTCATAGACCTACATCAACATGTGTTCTCATAGACCTACATCAACATGTGTTCTCATAGACCTACATCAACATGTGTTCTCATAGACCTACATCAACATGTGTTCTCATAGACCTACATCAACATGTGTTCTCATAGACCTACATCAACATGTGTTCTCATATTGATAGACCTACATCAACATGTGTTCTCATAGACCTACATCAACATTGTTCTCACATGTGTTCTCATAGCCTACACAACATGTGTTCTCATAGACCTACATCAACATGTGTCTCATAGCCTACAGAACATGTGTTCTCATAGACCTACATCAACATGTGTCTCAGGACCTACATAACATGTTCTCATAGACCTACATCAACATGTGTTCTCATAGACCTACATCAACATGTGTTCTCATAGACCTACATCAACATGTGTTCTCTAGACCTACATCAACATGTGTTCTCATAGACCTACATCAACATGTGTTCTCATAGACCTACATCAACATGTGTTCTCATAGACCTACACCAACATGTGTTCTCATAGACCTACATCAACATGTGTTCTCATAGACCTACATCAACATGTGTTCTCATAGACCTACACCAACATGTGTTCTCATAGACCTACATCAACATGTGTTCTCATAGACCTACACCAACATGTGTTCTCATGACCTACATCAACATGTCAGGGAATCTGTTCTCATAGACCTACATCAACATGTGTTCTCATAGACCTACATCAACATGTGTTCTCATAGACCTACATCAACATGTGTTCTCATAGACCTACATCAACATGTCAGGGAATCTGTTCTCATAGACCTACATCAACATGTGTTCTCATAGACCTACATCAACATGTGTTCTCATAGACCTACATCAACATGTGTTCTCATAGACCTACATCAACATGTGTTCTCATAGACCTACATCAACATGTGTTCTCATAGACCTACACCAACATGTGTTCTCATAGACCTACATCAACATGTGTTCTCATAGACCTACATCAACATGTGTTCTCATAGACCTACACCAACATGTGTTCTCATAGACCTACATCAACATGTGTTCTCATAGACCTACATCAACATGTCAGGGAATCTGTTCTCATAGACCTACATCAACATGTGTTCTCATAGACCTACATCAACATGTGTTCTCATAGACCTACATCAACATGCGTTCTCATAGACCTACATCAACATGTGTTCTCATAGACCTACATCAACATGTGTTCTCATAGACCTACACCAACATGTGTTCTCATAGACCTACATCAACATGTGTTCTCATAGACCTACATCAACATGTGTTCTCATAGACCTACATCAACATGTAAGGGATCTGTTCTCATAGACCTACATCAACATGTCAGGGAATCTGTTCTCATAGACCTACATCAACATGTCAGGGAATCTGTTCTCATAGGCCTACATCAACATGTCAGGGAATCTGTTCTCATAGACCTACATCAACATGTCAGGGAATCTGTTCTCATAGGCCTACATCAACATGTCAGGGAATCTGTTCTCATAGGCCTACATCAACATGTCAGGGAATCTGTTCTCATAGGCCTACATCAACATGTCAGGGAATCTGTTCTCATAGGCCTACATCAACATGTCAGGGAATCTGTTCTCATAGGCCTACATCAACATGTCAGGGAATCTGTTCTCATAGGCCTACATCAACATGTCAGGGAATCTGTTCTCATAGGCCTACATCAACATGTCAGGGAATCTGTTCTCATAGACCTACATCAACATGTCAGGGAATCTGTTCTCATAGGCCTACATCAACATGTCAGGGAATCTGTTCTCATAGACCTACATCAACATGTCAGGGAATCTGTTCTCATAGGCCTACATCAACATGTCAGGGAATCTGTTCTCATAGACCTACATCAACATGTCAGGGAATCTGTTCTCATAGGCCTACATCAACATGTCAGGGAATCTGTTCTCATAGACCTACATCAACATGTCAGGGAATCTGTTCTCATAGGCCTACATCAACATGTCAGGGAATCTGTTCTCATAGACCTACATCAACATGTCAGGGAATCTGTTCTCATAGGCCTACATCAACATGTCAGGGAATCTGTTCTCATAGACCTACATCAACATGTCAGGGAATCTGTTCTCATAGGCCTACATCAACATGTCAGGGAATCTGTTCTCATAGGCCTACATCAACATGTCAGGAATCTGTTCTCATAGCCCTACATCAACATGTCAGGGAATCTGTTCTCATAGGCCTACATCAACATGTCAGGGAATCTGTTCTCATAGGCCTACATCAACATGTCAGGGAATCTGTTCTCATAGGCCTACATCAACATGTCAGGGAATCTGTTCTCATAGGCCTACATCAACATGTCAGGGAATCTGTTCTCATAGGCCTACATCAACATGTCAGGGAATCTGTTCTCATAGGCCTACATCAACATGTCAGGGAATCTGTTCTCATAGGCCTACATCAACATGTCAGGGAATCTGTTCTCATAGGCCTACATCAACATGTCAGGGAATCTGTTCTCATAGGCCTACATCAACATGTCAGGGAATCTGTTCTCATAGGCCTACATCAACATGTCAGGGAATCTGTTCTCATAGGCCTACATCAACATGTCAGGGAATCTGTTCTCATAGGCCTACATCAACATGTCAGGGAATCTGTTCTCATAGGCCTACATCAACATGTCAGGGAATCTGTTCTCATAGGCCTACATCAACATGTCAGGGAATCTGTTCTCATAGACCTACATCAACATGTCAGGGAATCTGTTCTCATAGGCCTACATCAACATGTCCGGGAATCTGTTCTCATAGACCTACATCAACATGTCAGGGAATCTGTTCATGTCAGGGAATCTGTTCTCATAGGCCTACATCAACATGTCAGGGAATCTGTTCTCATAGACCTACATCAACATGTCAGGGAATCTGTTCTCATAGGCCTACATCAACATGTCAGGGAATCTGTTCTCACAGGCCTACATCAACATGTCAGGGAATCTGTTCTCACAGGCCTACATCAACATGTCAGGGAATCTGTTCTCACAGACCTACATCAACATGTCAGGGAATCTGTTCTCACAGGCCTACATCAACATGTCAGGGAATCTGTTCTCATAGACCTACATCAACATGTCAGGGAATCTGTTCTCATAGACCTACATCAACATGTCAGTGAATCTGTTCTCATAGACCTACATCAACATGTCAGTGAATCTGTTCTCATAGACCTACATCAACATGTCAGGGAATCTGTTCTCATAGACCTACATCAACATGCCAGGGAATCTGTTCTCATAGACCTACATCAACATGTCAGGGAATCTGTTCTCATAGACCTACATCAACATGCCAGGGAATCTGTTCTCATAGGCCTACATCAAAATGTCAGGGAATCTGTTCTCATAGACCTACATCATCATGCCAGGGAATCTGTTCTCATAGGCCTACATCAACATGCCAGGGAATCTGTTCTCATAGACCTACATCAACATGCCAGGGAATCTGTTCTCATAGGCCTACATCAACATGTCAGGGAATCTGTTCTCATAGACCTACATCAAAATGTCAGGGAATCTGTTCTCATAGACCTACATCAACATGTCAGGGAATCTGTTCTCATAGACCTACATCATCATGCCAGGGAATCTGTTCTCATAGGCCTACATCAACATGCCAGGGAATCTGTTCTCATAGACCTACATCAACATGCCAGGGAATCTGTTCTCATAGACCTACATCAACATGCCAGGGAATCTGTTCTCACAGACCTACATCAACATGTCAGGGAATCTGTTCTCATAGACCTACATCAACATGCCAGGGAATCTGTTCTCATAGGCCTACATCAAAATGTCAGGGAATCTGTTCTCATAGACCTACATCATCATGCCAGGGAATATGTTCTCATAGGCCTACATCAACATGCCAGGGAATCTGTTCTCATAGACCTACATCAACATGCCAGGGAATCTGTTCTCATAGGCCTACATCAACATGTCAGGGAATCTGTTCTCATAGACCTACATCAAAATGTCAGGGAATCTGTTCTCATAGACCTACATCAACATGTCAGGGAATCTGTTCTCATAGACCTACACCAACATGTGTTTCTCTAGACAATAAGGTAACTGTTTAACACTTGTGTCATTTGGTAATTACTGTAGAACAACTGAAAAGTTGTGCTTACTGATTCATAAAGGGGGTGTTCGCTAATTAGGGCATGTATGCTAATTAGGGCATGTACGCTAATTAGGGCATGTACGCTAGGTCGAATAGGGTACTTTAATTAGTAAGGTGGAATGACATACAGTAGATGGGGTAAGGGTTATCATAAACAATCCAGTGAACAAGGGAGAATAAAATGATACTAAAGAATCGCACAAACCTTCATATGTGGAAACATAGCTTGATCACAGTTTCACTGACATATACTTATTGATATTTTCCTTATGACATCCTGACCACAACTTGAATGACAAACAGCTGTCACATGACTGTCACATGACTGTCACTTGACAGTTACATGACTCACCTTCAGTTCCTTGTCCTGTTCAATGAATTCTTCGTCTTCATCGCTGTCACAATCTGGGAATGTGTAGATCTGGATCTTATTGCTGCCAATCTGATCGAGAACCTGCATAATTAAGTAATTAAATTACTGTTACTTGTTCAGTTTAGCAACTAGGGTATCACAACCAGGGTATCACAACCAAGGTATCACAACCAGTGAATCACACTTCATATCACCTAAAGTGCTCACAATGCAGTAGTTTCTAAAATTTTTCTGTATTATTTTGTATTATATCTAAGCATCCGAATCTGAAAAATGGCCATGTTGATTTGATTTTGAGAAAGGTAAATGCTTCTATTGGGAACAGAGAATATAAAATGGAGAATACTGTACAAAGCCCGCAGCCAATTCCTGCTTACACACATTAGACCAAAATTTTTTTTTTTCTGAGGGATGCCACCTTAGTAGAAAAAAGGTCCACTTTTTACTAAACATGCACAGAACGACACAAGATAAGTGGAAACGGATGCAAAGAAATGCAACAAACTTTATCCAAGATCTGAAAGCATCAATTACATCCTAATTGGAATTGAAATGCCAATTCCGGAATTGGTGTTATGCTTTTAAAAGTAGTTGGAATAGGTGGGATGGAATTGATAATTGGAACTGGTATTTTTGATTTTGTTTTTAGGTGGAACTGGTTTGCATAATTGGTGTGGAATTGGAATTGATATAATGTAATTGATCCAAAGTCTGAGTGTCGTACATAATTGGTGTGGAATTGGAATTGATATAATGTAACTGATCCAAAGTCTGAGTGTCGTACATAATTGGTGTGGAATTGGAATTGATATAATGTAATTGATCCAAAGTCTGAGTGTCGTACATAATTGGTGTGGAATTGGAATTGATATAATGTAATTGATCTAAAGTCTGAGTGTCGTACATCAGTTTCTGAAATGATCATCTGTTTTGTGGGTCTTGTTGCTCTGGATAAGAACGATGGACTCACCCTCTCCTTCAGCCTCCGCATCTCTATCTTTGTGAGGGTGTCAGCCTTCGCGATGACAGGAACGATGTTCACTTTCTGGTGGAGATGCTTCATGAACTGTATGTCGATCGGCCGCAGGCTGTGCATCATAAATTAGGTTTTCGCTACGGGGCCGTTCACAATTCTCGATATTCGTACAAAGTATATTAATTCTAAGAGCACGTTCCCTCCTCCCTGGATCAGTACTACAAAATGTTGATCATTTTCCAGATAGAAAAACATTTTGATGTAACAAAGTTATGACACAATACTAACCATCAGAATATGTTTTAAAACAGTTATCTATGATACTTATGTTAAAACTTTGTGTTTTTCTAACAACTCCATAGTGTCGTATTGGTAACTGTTTTCTAACAACTCCATAGTGTCGTATTGGTAACTGTTTTCTAACAACTCCTTAGTGTTGTATTGGTAACTGTTTTCAACGAAGATGCTGTATTACAGTGCCGCGCCATGAACGGTTAGACTTTTAAAAACAACAGTAATTCTGCAACAGTTCACCTCGCAGTGATGAGGAAACTGTGGTCATTGTTCCGATGATTGACATTTTGTAAATGAGTATGCAGGCCTTGACCCCCTCCCCCTTGAGCCTCCTCCCGCTTGACTCCCCCTCACCCTCCCCCCTTTAGCATGCCCTGTACGAATAGGTAAATGTCCACAATTGTGAACTGTCCCTAAACTTAACTGTTTTTCGTGGACAAAAGCCCAGTTGAAATGTGCGACAAGATCAAACCGTTATGTTTATTTATTATTAAATTTATGTAATATTTTAAACGTATTCTAAAGCATATTGATCCGTATAATATGGTCTGCACAATAAAAGGACTTTTTATAATTACGGGATCCACGGTTCATGAAACTGCATTTCATAAAAAATATTATATGATATTCTCCCACGGGAAAATTTTAATTAACTAAAATAGAATAAATACAAAGTGTGCAGTGAGTAAACTAAACACGTACCCGTGGTTAAAAGGCGAGATGAAGTAGAGGCAGCAATGCACCCTTGAGTCATTTATGTTCTTCCGATTAATGCCACTCTCATCGTTGAAATACTTGGCAAATTGTTTGTCAATGTACTCCTCTATTGTCTTCCAGCTGGAAAGAAAGAAACAGTTTTAGTACATGGGTAATTGCTATTGTCTGCAGTGATATATGTTGTTCTGAGCAGTGATATATGTTGTCCTGAGCAGTGATATATGTTGTTCTGAGCAGTGATATATGTTGTCCTGAGCAGTGATATATGTTGTCCTGAGCAGTGTGACGTCCAGCACAATAAAAACCAATATCGCACTGAAATAAAATAAACTCACTCACACACACTTGCACACGCACGCCTAACAATTAATTAAAATGATGCATGCAGTATGATGCATAAATTACGATTTTATTGCATCAAATGTGATTAATTGTTAGTTTTGAACCCATATAATAAATACCTCATCAAACGATAATGGTTTTCATGCACTCGTTGCTTCAGAATGTTGTATTAGTCTCACACACTCACTCAATACAACATTCTGAAGCAACTCATACATAACACCCAGCATCGTTCAATAAGGATATATACAGATCATTGTTTCACTTCGAGGTTCATGTCACACAAATAAAGTGCCAGTGATTTTGAGACCTTATCCACTTTCGAGGATTTTTTGCACCCTGAAAAACATTTTTGTGAACAGGGCATTAGCAGATAATGATACTGCACTCGGGTTTCAATTTCTAGTTGCAAGTTGGCAACGCATGCGCGTGTCAGTGATGGAAGGATCCCCTATGTATGACAAAGACAGAATCTGACTGGATTGGCCAACAAGTGATAGGGAGCATCTTCTGTGTTGATTTTCCAGAAAACAACTACATAGCACCTGATGAAAACATCACTGAAGATGGTTGGCAAGACAACGATTAAAACATACAATTGTTATTAAAATGTAATCATTAGGTTGAATACGAGGGATACATTTGGTATGTGGAGCCCGGAGCCACTTCTGGTCACGTCACTTCCGGCTGGTGGTGCCCCCGGTGGGTAGTTCTGGAACTACTTTACCACCCTGGTGGATACTTTTTGCATTAGTGCGCTCAGTGTGCAATTACCTGAGTTATGAAGTAACGATTTAACGGCCTGCTTGCCTTGCCTACTGGCGAGCAGAACTAGTTATCCAGAACTTTTTCTGATGAAGGTTACTGACGGTAGCTGAAATGTTGAGTAAGTAAATCTCAATAGTTGTGATTACATGAAAATCGTTATTTCATTATTCACTAAAAATTTGATGAACATTTTCATGAAGATTGTAGGATTTCACAAAAACGCTACTTCAGGTCGGTGATCAGACACAAATCAAAGCGTTTCAATGGGAAATCAATAGTAACATGTAGCAAGATTTCCTGACTTGGCCATTTCAAAACAATGAACGAAACATTAAATACCTTTCCTCGCCATTGAGTGAATCATTAAAACCGGGCGTGTCAACAATGGTTAGTCTCAGTCGGATGCCTTTCTCCTCAATCTCCATCTTCTTCAGCTCAATCTCCACCGTCTTTGTGATGCGTTCTGTCAACAAGGGCAGTACCAAATCTAAACAAATTTAATTTAAAACAGCTACAATAAAAACATTATCAAAGCTATCACATTGGTACTTTACTTAGAACGGGAAAAGTCATTCATTCCACATTACTCCAGTTCATTCCACATTACTTCATTTCATTCTGCATTACTCCAGTTCATTCTGCATTACTCTAGTTCATTCTGCATTACTCCAGTTCATTCCACATTACTCCAGTTCATTCCACATTACTCCATTTCATTCTGCATTACTCCAGTTTATTATTCAGCATTACTCCATTTCATTCCACATTACTCCATTTCATTCCACATTACTCCATTTCATCCCACATTACTCCATTTCATTCCACATTACTTCATTTCATTCCACATTACTCCATTTCATTCCACATTACTTCATTTCATTCCACATTACTTCATTTCATTCCACATTACTCCATTTCATTCTGCATTACTCCAGTTCATTCTGCATTACTCCATTTCATTCCATATTACTTCATTTCATTCCACATTATTTCATTTCATTCCACATTACTCCATTTCATCCCACATTACTCCATTTCATTCCACATTACTTCATTTCATTCCACATTACTCCATTTCATTCCACATTACTTCATTTCATTCCACATTACTCCATTTCATTCCACATTACTCCATTTCATCCCACATTACTCCATTTCATTCCACATTACTTCATTTCATTCCACATTACTCCATTTCATTCCACATTACTTCATTTCATTCCACATTACTCCATTTCATTCCACATTACTCCATTTCATTCTGCATTACTCCAGTTCATTCTGCATTAATCCAGTTCATGCATCTGTATAAATGTATACATTGTATACTCGGCCTTGTGCATCTGATTTGATAACCAGCTATCTTGCCTTTATTTAAAATGATTTCACAACTGATTCCCAGATGGCAGCAGTGTAATTCACACAATCGCGCACTTACCTTCCACTGACGGGTTTTCTCGGTTTTTATAAAAGTCATTGTTCAGAAATAGGCTGCTGATCAGTGTTGATTTCCCAAGTCCAGTTTCACCTGAAACATTGTCCCATCATAAATCTACACAACAATAAATATTCAGTAAATCATGCTTTTAGCAATATATATGTAAGCATGCGTTTTATTTATTTCACCAAATATAATATCAGGGGGTTTCATATAATTAAATTCACCAATTATCAGAATTTTTTCATCTCAAACTTCATCTAAATTAAAAATTTATGTTATTAATCTTTATTGCTCTAGTGTAAGTCATAAAACTGGCATATATTACATCATTACCAAATTGTGTATTTTTTAATATTAAGAGGTAGAAGACCACAATAGTGAATTTTTTATGGATATTATTTTTAACTAACCAAAATGTTGTAAATACTAATACATTGTAAATGAAACAGTGTGCAATGGTCTGTAAAACAGACATTGAGTTAACCATTGAAAATAGTTGTAAACTCCCTTCAGCACTGGATGTGTTCACATAAATGTTGTGAATCTCACAAAAAATAATATCAGGTGGTTGGTTTGAAAATTTTTTTCTTAAAGTGTACCTGCAGTATCATTAATGATTTATAACATACACGCAACATACCCACAACCATGAGAGTGAAGTCGAAGCCCCGCCTTACAGCCTTTCTGTGGACCTGCTCTGGCAAGCTGGCAAACCCCATACAGTGCTCGGAGCCCTAGAAAACAACAACGTATTCTGCCAGCATTAACACAATGCCAGTGACAGAGACAAAACAAATTAAATGCAACAAATATATATTGAATTATAATTATAATCCAGCAATAGCCATTTTTATAATTTGAACATTATCTTTTTATGACACATTCTCTGTCAGGGTCAGGCATTCACGGGATTACAAAGTGGGCATATCTCCCATCAACTGATATCCCCCCTCTGTATGAAATGTAAACATGACATTGAAATCAAAAGTAATTTTTTTTTTGCTTACTCTACTCTATTATGGCAGTCAGTATATTTAGAAAATTATTCATTCTTACTAAAAATAATAATGAATAATAACACATAACACAGTAAATAACATATCAACAATACTATAAGATACACTGCTTATTGATGAAAACAACAAGATAAAGATTGAGAGAGACACAGAACAAACATTTGATACTGTTGTCTACATAAAACTATATGAGCATGTTTCTGTTATCTCATATTCAGTTATGAATGACTGATAAATGACTGATACTGTTGCAGAAGTTTGGTATATATGACGGAATGACAATTGTGTTTACTGTATCATCCCATACAGCATTTCCAACTTAGGCCAATGTTGGCCCAATGTCTGTTGCTCCAATGTTGGCATACAATCATCAGGCCAAGATTGGAATGTCCACAGGGCCAAGATTGGAATGTCCACAGGTCCAATCTTGGCCCAACCATGGCAAACCGTTGCTTGGCCCAGCACTGGACCAGTCCATTATCGGGCCAATCTTGGCCCAATGTGTGGCATTAAACCTGCCATAAATATACTGACTTTTAGTCGCCAACAGTTTGTCTGCCGACAAAATTAATGGTGGCAATGACCCATCAGCCAACCATCGGCTGACCGATTTTTCAGATGCCAGATGTCCACAAAAAGTGTTGCCAACTGTTGGTGGAGAACACTAACATAACGACTACATTGAGTTGCCAACTGAAAAAGCAGTCGCCAACATGCTGGCAACTGAAGATTTGGTATGTGGAATATAAGTGCTGAATTTACATTGAATCATACAGACTATTTCTAACAGTGAGTGGCTATAAGTGGGAGGTTAACTGGCCCAGGGGCGTCTGCAGAACTTTTTCCAGGGAGGGGCAAGAAAAGAAAAAAAATGATATATATGTTAACATATAAGACGTAAAGTTAACATATACTTTGAGCTCACAAATATATGTCCAAAAAAATTCCAAATCCAGGGAGACAAGTGCCCTCCATTGCCCCCCCCCGGCAGATGCCCATGAATTGGCCCTAATAATGATGGGAGTATGGTTCTCAAAACAGGTGGGAAATGAGATGTTGCAGCCCTGCTACAGCCCTTTGTAAATGGGAGGGTGGCCCTAGAAAATGGTGGGAGGTTAACCCCAAAACAAGTTGGAGAGGGGAGATTAAGACTCCTGCCACGCCCCTCATTTATTATGCAAAGCTGCCAAAAGAACTTGTCAAATAGAAATGTCATATGAACTGCAGCTGAAAACTGAACCACTTGGGGGGTGGGGGCTATCAGCAAACAGATTGTCCAGGGTTGACCATACTGTCCAGGGTTGACCAGACTGTATTTTGGCTGGAGCAGACAATGTGTCCATTGTAAGAAGTGTGGCAACTGCCTGACAGAAGCTCAAGTAGCTCAGCTAATGGCCATCAATCTGCCCAAAGACCCCCAGGGTGAGTGTTTACTATCACAGTCACACTTGGTTACTGGATGTATCTATGAAGCTACTCCTGGTCACTTCACACATTTATTTTCTACCAGGCATCTTTTGTTACTTCACATTTGATAGCTATACAGGACAGACACCAATAAAGCATCAAGGACAGCTTCCATGGGACCAGCCCTCTGGACTAGATGATCATGATGTTGACATTTTAGAGGGGTGATGAGCTTTTGATCTGTAGTGGTTAGTTTGACATGCCTGAACTTTAGGCAATGTGGATATTCTAAGCACATAAATTACTGTCAAGGAAGACCGTAGTTAGAATATGTTATAATATTTTCTCTGACATTTTCACTGACAATTTTGTACCATCAAGCCACCCCTTATTTAGTTGTCAATCTAGTTCCCTATGAAACAATGGCTTTCTCTTTAAATAGTTATGGGAAATGTTGGAACACTGAAACCAATAACATCTCAAGAAAAACTATTTTCCACACAATGTGAAATAAATTCTTCTTTGGTCAATGACTCATGTACGTGACTCATAGGAATCATTCAATATATTAAATACATTTTGTAGCCAACATATTTTCAATCAAAGTAATTTTGTTTTAATAAAGTGTCTATATGATATACATGACAAGAAGCATTGACATACTTGTGACACATTTATGTACACAGGTGATTGGTCAAGTGTGGCCCTTCAGAATGGAACAGGACACTGTATCACATGTCAAGGTATATCTACCTGCTCCTAGCTCACAAGGCCAAATGCCCACCATCCCTTCCCATCACCAGCCCAACCGCCCAAATGCCCACTGGCCCAATCACCCACCAGCCCAATCACCTACCAGCCCAATCACCCAACAGCCCAATCACCTACCAGCCCAATCACCTACCAGCCCAATCACCTACCAGCCCAATCACCTACCAGCCCAATCACCCACCAGCCCAATCACCTACCAGCCCAATCACCTACCAGCCCAATCACCCACCAGCCCAATCACCTACCAGCCCAATCACCCACCAGCCCAATCACCCACCAGCCCAATCACCCACCAGCCCAATCACCCACCAGCCCAATCACCTACCAGCCCAATCACCTACCAGCCCAATCACCCACCAGCCCAATCACCTACCAGCCCAATCACCCACCAGCCCAATCACCCAACAGCCCAATCACCCACCAGCCCAATCATCCACCAGCCCAATCATCCACCAGCCCAATCACCCACCAGCCCAATCATCCACCAGCCCAATCACCCACCACCCCAATCATCCACCAGCCCAATCACACACCAGCCCAATCATCCACCAGCCCAATCACACACCAGCCCAATCATCCACCAGCCCAATCACCCACCAGCCCAATCATCCACCAGCCCAATCACACACCAGCCCAATCATCCACCAGCCCAATCACACACCAGCCCAATCACACACCAGCCCAATCATCCACCAGCCCAATGGTACAGAAGGAAGACAACATTATAGACAATTGCCGCTACCTCATCATACAGTAACAGTTTCATACAGTTTAATACATTAATCTTACCAGTGTAACTTTCTCTATGTGATTCACAGGTCTTGGCTTCACTGCCTCAGTTGTTAGTCCTGACCCCTCTACATGGGAAAACTGTCCTATTGGTGATATTTCTGGTCGTCCTGTGGGATTCTGGGAAGGCACTGGTTGCGAAGGCGGAGGTCGTGCCGGGCGCTTCCCAAACCCGCTAACCTTATCCAGTGGGCATGGGGCTCCTGTCTTCCCTGTAAGGAAGGATTGTCCAGTTTTGTCTGTGGGAAATGGTAGTCCTGTTTTATCCACGTGGCACATTGTTTCGGCTGATTCTGTGGAATTCTGGGATTGTACTGGCGGCCCTGGTGGTGGCTTTGCTGGGCGCTTCCCAAAACCACTCAACTGGGATGCAGGTTCTCTCTCCTGTGATGGCGCTGCTCTATCCTCATAGTCTATCAGCACAGGTTGGGACGGCAATGGGGGTTGTGGTGGCGGCCTTGGTGGACGCTTCCCAGTATATCTTGCCTTATCCAGCTCACTTAGCCCAGAACTTGACTCGTGCCAATTCTCACTGCTGGACATTTGATCGGCCAACTTACTTTGCTGTTGTTTCACAAACGATGATGTCCGTGAGGTCCTGATGCCTCCAAGACTATCCATCTTGGAGACGACTTCAGCCACCAACTTCTAGATAACTGCCAAAAACTATTTTCCAAAACACAATCACAGACGACTGACTTTCCTCTCATGTGCAACCAACCGTGAAATCCCCAAATCTGTGAACTCGACAACTTTCAGCAATGTTTCAAACAAATCCAGATCAGCACGGCACAGAAAGTACACAGCTGACCTGACTGTGACATGCCACGCTTATGATGCTCTGTCTACCTGTGTGACTGCTCTCAAGGCCAGGCACTTCACGCTCCACTCCAAGTGCCTATGCAATACTCCAACAGCGAGCCAATATATTACAAGATAAGTGGTGCATGAGAAGTACAGCCCCATTGATGGCAATGCCAGGGCTTTCATGAAGTGCTTACAAGGTATGTGTAGTTGGGACACAGACGCAGTGGGTCACGTTCACTGTCAAGTCAAACGATACCCCTCATGAAAACTCATGACAAAAATAGAATCTGTATGCCACATCTTGTATTCAGCTATGTGTGTTATCTGTCACGGATACGCATGGCTGATTATGTATGTCAATTGTCAATATGCATGTGCATGTTTGCATATTATGCATGCACACATAGGTGCTTTATTGCAATTCTCCATGTTACATACAATAGATGCATAAATGTATATCATTTTTTTTTTAATACATTAAATAAAAGAAACTGGCAGACAACAATACACGTTTTACGACTGCATAAAATCGAAACATATCACCATCATCACGCAGTGCCATCTCCTCTTGGAAGGGCAGATATCTTGTATCGCCAATCTGACATGTAATTACTGTATAATGACACATGTATGGTAAATGTATTCATATCACATGCCCCAAACGTGGTGTCTTACAAACTGGTGGAGATTCTTAGTTCTGCGATACAGCTAAGTGTCTATATTGCTGGCCTTGGCTATTGAGGCTCGTGGAATGTGAGTATTATGACAGCACTTCACCGTGACAGTCCTACTGTCCAACAGAGAATAACACTTATGACAGCAGCTGTTAAGTTAGTTACTATAAATACCACAGAATTATATAAATAGACAAAGGATTGGTCCCGTAAAGAGTATTTATGCATGCATGTGTGTGCATGCGTGCAAGTGTGCATGTGATGCGAGTGTGTATGTGATGTGAGTGTGTATGTGGCTGTGCTGTGCGTATGTGGCTGTGCATATGTGCGGGCATGTGTGCATGCATGCACATGAGTAGACAAAACACCATTACATGTCCTTTGAGGCAAGTAATCATTGTAATTTGTAGGTCTACATAACCTACGAATAAACACTTTTGTCTGCATCTATTCAAATGATCTATCGCAATAAACCATCATTAAGACATGTCCTCTGGCAGTACTGCATAATGTAAGCACTAGGACCCACACAGTAACCACCCAGGACCCGCCCAGGACCCACCCAGGACCCACCCAGGACCTGCCCAGGACCCACCCAAGACCTGCCCAGGACCCACCCAGGACCTGCCCAGGACCCACCAAGGACCTGTCCAGGAACCACACAGAAACCACCCAGGACCCGCCCAGCACCCACCCAGGACCCGCCCAGCACCCACCCAGGACCCACCCAGAACCCACCCAGGACCCACCCAGGACCTGCCCAGGACCCACCCAGAACCCGCCCATGACCCACCCAGGACCTGCCCAGGTCCCTTGGTTCTAAGGCAATGTAACCAGTCTCTCATTCTGCCACACTTCTGTTCAGTTGCTGCAGCTTCTAAGCTCAGTTGAATTCCCCCAATACAAGATGCGCCATCACGTCTCTGTTAAACACAATTAGTGTCACATCACAGCGCTATGTGCCCCATATACCGGGTACATGAATCAGTCCAAATGTAATTCAAATATAATCCAAATCCACCAAGTTACGTTTCTGTCAGGAAGGGTAATTTTTAGATTTTTCTATGACGTTTACCTATTTTTTTAATTTTATATTTAGGGTCTTTTTAATAGTATTTAAAAACCCGAAGTCATGTTGATCTAATTTAAAATGCAGACATGGAGATTACTTGGTCTGCTGAAAAAAAATTTTAATTCGAGATTGTCTATATCTTAATTTATTTACTGTTATAATATTTGGAATTCCAATATTTTATTATATAATTTTTGCATTGCAAACATGCATCTTTGAAGCATAAGGACACTTTGGAACGAAACACGCTGGAATTTTTTTCCTGTTACCAATATAAAATAGTTTACACTCAATGTTATCTTGAAATAGTATGTATTTTACATGTTTTTACTGCAATCTCAGGTCCTAAAATGTAATATAAAAAAATATGGCATTTTAAAGAAAGCAAACACTAACACGTTGAATAAAAACCACTCACAATGTGCAAAATGTCAGGCATGTCAGAGGGGAAGTTTTTCGGTAGCTGCCCCCAGTTAGCCCCCAGTTAGCCCCATGGTCAAAACTCTGCACAAGTTGGTGAAAGTAAAAAGAAGAAAGGCCATTTGGCATCAAGCCAAATTGCCGATATCACGTTTTGGGGCCTCATTTGTTTGCCCGCAGCTGACCCCAGATTGCACCTACAAATTACGTCTGAATGTGGAGCAGTAGCAACAATGGCTAGTTATCCATCATCAAATACAACTGACCACCATAAATGATGTTTTTACAACCCATGGCTCATATGACTTCTGTTCCTAGTGAACCGCTCTATCTAGGATGTTTACATTTTTGGAATAAACACCTTCCGGTTGTGACTGTCTTGGGCCAGAAGTAGGACTGTGCCGGAAATAGGTGTTGTTACTCAGTTAATATCACATTAAGTTAACCATTCTAATAGTTAGTACACATAGCATAAACATAAATTGAATAACTTGTGTAATTATTTGCAAAAATTAGCTTGGATGATTTTGAACACGTTTTTTCAGAGCTTTGTATCCTTTGTCGCACTGCGATCTGCGGTGCAGTGTTGTATATATACAATGCTGTGGTGTCGTGTTTTAATTTATAGGTCCAATACTCGATACAGTCCATATAATTCTCATATTTCTCTTCTCTTCTGCCCACACTCACCTCAATTTCCTCCATTGCTATCGACGTTAAAATTAGGCTTATTTAAAACAAGAAGAAACACAGAAACTAAAACTGCTACTTCTGACCCAACAGCAAGAATGATTATGGCAGGTCTCATTATTTGATGGGCTTGCACAATCAGTATGCGACACTGCATTATATAGCATTTCCTGGGCATGATTTTCTTTAAACTTTCACAGTGACATTGATTAGACATCGATTACTTGACTTCCTGTGTGAATTTTTTTTTAAATGAGATAAAAATTTGAATATTTTTCAGAAATTCATACCCATAGCTGGTACCCCTCAATTTCGACCTGACCAGTTGACTGACTTTGAAGTATTTTTCCAATGGCTTCTGATACACAAACCAGATCTTCCACCCAGCACCCAACTGCCTTTCCAATCCCACAAGCACGCCATTCCAATCAGCATTTTCACAGACACACACGTCTGTCAACATCGATGCAATCCACATTTATTTACACGTCCCCAATTACCACAGCAGAATCTAAAGTCAGTGAGTCTAGGTGAAAACGTCTTGCTATCGGCATCACTAAATGTGCTTTCCCAATCAATCTAAGGCAAGGCAGCCCACCTCCCAGATTCCTCTGCATATCACTGCCCAAGATTTCCTGGCATGCCTGGTATCATGATTAGTACAACTTGTATCTATCCCGGACACCTTGTTGATATAAGCCTTGTAGATCTGTGTGCCACTGATGCCATTGTAGATCTGTGTGCCACTGATGCCATTGTAGATCTGTGTGCCACTGATACCATTGTAGATCTGTGTGCCACTGATGCCATTGCAGCTTCTGGATCCACCACATATGAATGAAGTGCCAGTCATTTTGAGACAGTCCCCCTTTCAAGGATTTTACACACTTTGAAAAAATAGATTATGCCCAAGGAAAAGGGCATATTTGCAAACTGCAACACTTGTAGTGCACAGGATTACATGTCTAGTTGCTGAGCAGCAGAACATGGACCTGTCAGTGTTGGAAGGATCCCTGGCGTAGCATGAGGACAAAGTCTTCTTGTTTTGGTGACATCTGGCGGGGAGCATCTGTTATGTTGATTTTCTCCAAAAAAAATTGTAGGATTTGATAAAAACTCTACAACAGGCCAATGGCTTGACATGCAACAATGGGTGTCATTGTGATAAAATATGAATTATTGTTTTGCATACAGTTCATGGTCATGAAGAACAAATAATAATCTGTCCCCATCTGTCGTGGACAATCTACATACATGGCACAATATACCAGATCTACACCGGATTTCTCGCATGCAATACAAATTTTGGGAGGTATATGGCAGTATCCCATTTTATACGTATTAATTTCAAATAGAAAAATAGTGATACAGTATATTTTCTTTTTTGTTCAACTACTATAGGTTTCTCATTCGATTTTATACTTGTATAATAAAGCACAAATACTTTTAATGCTAAAAAGATTTGCAGCAAAACCGAGAGAATTTTTTTTACACACCGATATAGGCTGATTAACCAAATTTACAGATTAACCAATGAAAAATGCTACAGATTTATATGGCTTTATGAAGTACATTAATTTATGGTGTGTACTTGTTGGTGGGACATCTTTAACATATTAAAGATGTCCCACAATCTAGTATACATAGCAATAAGAAATGTTTTGTGATGTGATAGAGACTTCGTGGATATATTGTAACTTTAACAGTTCAGCAATACGTTGTACATCCTACATCATATTGTACAAGACAGTGAAAAAGTTTTCTTTTTAATCTCAAGTCTTCACTTTATAAAAAAAAATTTTTTTCTACTACCCCTCCCCCGCAATTGTTAATGCACTTGTCTTCATTCTGTAGCCCCGCACAGTGAAAGTGTAGAAATGCTATATTTTGTTATTAAAATTCTTCCATTAAATGTGTCAACAAAATATGACATGTCATTAAATAAAAACAAAAACCTTTTTGCATATCAAATGTCTGTGCAATAACACACTCTCCCTATATTTTTTCTATCCTACTGAAGACAGCCACACCAAATGATTGAGAGGTGTTATCAAGAAATCTGGCATGCTGAACAGATTTGTCATCAATTTTCTATAATTATTAGGCCTCTTGGTTGGGTAAGTAAAAAATGTCTGTATCAGTTACAAGTTAAATAGGTAATAACAGTTCTGGCAAAACAGTTATAGCGGAAAATCTGAAATAGCTTCATGTTCAGCTATTTAAGAGAAAATAAACTGTTATCTGTGACCAATTATGATGCGAATATTTGCACACAGGTCTCGTTAAACTAGTTCTGCTGGCACACCTCAGTAACAAACACAGTCAGACAAGAGGACACAGGTCTCATTAAACTAGTGCTGCTGGCACACCTCAGTAACAAACACAGTCAGACTACTATTCAAGAGGACACAGGTCTCGTTAAACTAGTTCTGCTGGCACACCTCAGTAACAAACACAGTCAGACAAGAGGACACAGGTCTCATTAAACTAGTGCTGCTGGCACACCTCAGTAACAAACACAGTCAGACTACTATTCAAGAGGACACAGGTCTCGTTAAACTAGTTCTGCTGGCACACCTCAGTAACAAACACAGTCAGACTACTATTCAAGACGACAGGGGTTCGAATCCTCTTGCTGCCATTTTGAAGCCGGAACAATTTTGTTAACTCCACATTGCATTAGTTCACTCAGCTGTAAGGACTGGAAACAGTGTGATATATACGGACTTACCTTTATCGTTTTAACATTTTACTATTTCCGAACACTTTTGTGTGCATCAAACAAATATCATATTCCATTTCCATGCTCACTCATGAGACAAAAATATATTAAGCTAAACTGTCTGACTAAAATGTGTTTTATTAATTGAATATTCATTATTATTGATATTTTCTCCACATTTCTATTGGAAATGAAAATAAAACAGCTTAAAAAACATTAAAAACACTCAACTTCAAATTGGTTAGTGGCAAGACTGAGTCAATTCACCTACTTTTTTACAATAGGCTTTCCAGCTGAAACGCCTAATCTTGCTGTTTACCTAATAGTTCAGTTCTGTTTGAAGCCAGTTCCCAAGTTCCATTACACCCCATTAAAGCCCTCTCCAATCAGAGATAACACCCCAGCAAGGTTCCTGTGGGCTGCTCCAGTTACTTTCCCTCCCACTGATAATGTCTCAGTTCCCAGGGTGTCACTTAAAACACTTCCTGAGGTCCTGTGTGGTTTCTTCACATAAACATTTATGATTATCTACATCAGTGTCAACATCTGCTCATGAAAAAGCGTGAAAATGCTCATGAAGAACGGGAAACGCTCAACTTCCGCCATCATTTCTAACATTTGATCGTCAGTTTTTATTGTTGTTTTATGAGCTGCCATCTCGTTTGCATTGAACGTACGCACAAGAAATAAGAAAACATGCGAGACCAAAGCGGGATATTTTTTCCAAAAAGCTGCAAAGCTGGAATAAATTAAAAAAGCGGTATTTGCCGTCCGAATATGGTATGGCATTAGATGTCACAAAATCTTAAAGGAGTTCCAGTACATAATGTGGTAAACCCAGTGACAAATTGTGACAGCTGGAAGGAATTTAGCATGTCACTACATTAAGCGGATGACATAATCATAACCATTAAAAACTTTAAGCCATATTTTGAGTATGCAAAAACATGTGAATCATTTTGTTTTAATTTAGGGTGATTTAGTAATAATGCAGATAAATATGCTATGTCAAAAAAGTTCCGATATATACAATTTGATCAAGTCACGTACTGGTTCCTTTATGCGAAAATACCGCAGTTGAAATATTTGTCGCCTGCTGTTCTAATCGAACAAACGTTGCACTGGCACATCCTCTGGTACGCCGGTCAATCACTGGTCATCCTTTGCACTGCACCTGTCACCCTCATTACTGCCCGTAAAGTCATTGTTCAAACCGCTGCCAAACTCCCAAAACTGTGCAATTTTTTATTCTAAATTTTCCTTAGCAACAAACTATTTTGTAAAACACACGAATATCCTAATTTACTTAAAACCACAACCACCAGAAAGGGCAGTATTAATTAATGACAAGATTGTGCAATATATAAAAAACTGGAATTTTTAGCCAATCAGCAATATCATAACTTCAAGTTAATTTTTAAATGCGACCACCTTTGGTT
Source organism: Lamellibrachia satsuma (assembly GCA_033239005.1). Taxonomy (NCBI): domain Eukaryota; kingdom Metazoa; phylum Annelida; class Polychaeta; order Sabellida; family Siboglinidae; genus Lamellibrachia; species Lamellibrachia satsuma. Next base: position 10,087,455 of record BSQZ01000016.1, on the reverse strand, counting down.
GATTAGGACAGTAGGGAATATATATATATATATTATATATATATATATTCAGCCAAGGAAAGAGAACACATTCTACAATTTTATCACCTGTGCATTGGCTATAATAGTATTATGTTACAATATCTGATAAGCCCTTCCCAGCACAGTAGTACTATCAGATAATCCATCTTCACAGGAAACACTGTGTCATAACTTCCTGTCACAGAGACCTTACCACATCCCGACACCAGTGCACCTCATTTTTGGATACGTTAAATTATCTACTATTATATATTGATATTTTAAATTATTAACATATTTATATTTTTAATGTAGAAATTATGTTTTACTTTTTTTTAACTAATTTATTTTCAATGCATATTTGTGCGTGTGCGTGCGTGCGTGTGTGTGCGTACATGCATGCATGTGTGTATACAATTGTGTGTGCACGTGTACATGCATATATGTGACTGTTTTAAGGTAAAAACTGGCAACGTTGGTAAACACTGGCAGAAACTCCAAATACCCATGAAAACTGACACAGTAACAAAGGTAGTTTTTTATTGCCAAAAACCTGTTTTTTCTAGATGGTTGGTGAAATGCGTTTTTATTGGAATGCTTCCATTTTTTGCTGACAAACACAAGTTTGTACATAGAAACATTGGCACAGTTGCATATATTTATCTTGTGCGAGATCTTTTCTTTTCACACCCTGGCAGAAGAACCATGCTTTCTTGTTAACCTCTTTCTCTCAAGCCAACTACTGCCTGTGCTGACAGGTTGTACTCAATATGTAGAGATGACTAGGTGCATCTGATCATGGGGAACACCACATCATTAGCAGCATACAGGGGGAGTATGCCAATGGGCCACTGGAGCCCGACTGCAACAACAAAGGGCTCTGCTGTGTTGATTGCCTCCATGACAGCCATTGTTCATTGTCCTAGCCAGGACATAAATCACCACCTCCACTGGAGAGCAACAACATCCCAGAAATGCTTCACTAATGCATGCAGTATGAAGCACCAGGCCAGTGTTGGTAAAGCTAATGCAGGTTGGCTGTCACAACAACTATATCAGAGATAAGATTTATTTACATAAAAATAAGTGCTGCATAGTTTTCCTACTGTAAAACCAAAACGCATATTTCTTAAGATCTCACTGATCCAAACATTCAGTGCTAATGTTGGGTAGGTGGTAGATGCAACATATAGATAACATTTATTTAACATAAACTAAGTGTTTCATATTTATTCTATTACAGACACATTTCTTAATATCTTGGGGGTGATATATATATATATATATATATATATATATATATATATTATATATATATATTATATATCAAAACATATAATTTATTTTCCCAACACATTTCATTAGGGTGCAGACGGTTCATTGGACAGATATGCGTTAGAACAGTTGAATATGAATGGTATTTGTCTACAGCCTGACGGATGAGGACATTTTCACGTTTCCAAATTCCACAGATAAATGTAATTCAAAGTTTCATGTAGCAGAGAGTGGGGGGTCAGAGGTTAAATTACATTGGTTATGTGTAGTGCTCATCAAACATCAATTTTGATATCATCTCTCAATTGATCCAACATTCAATATGATTACAATTTAGGTTACATGAAAGGTATGAATGCAATCATTGTGAACACCACAAAGACAATTTAATAATATTTCATATTAAAAGAACAATACATTTAAATAAATTTAAAATGAAAAGTGCCATAATATCATGTTGATGTTGACTGACTTCCACACCCTAGACAAAATTTTTAGTTATAAAAAATGCATTCATCATAACAAAGGAATTTGGCACACTTAACATAGTCAACCTGAAGCATTTTTAATTTAACTCTAACTGTGCCAGAGCCAGTCATTTTTTGCATTCAGCGTCATGAGTTTACAATCAACTCTAGGGACATTTAAGTGTTGTTGAAGCCTGTTTCTAAATTGGTTAATTTTCAGGAAAATTATCAAGTAAATTATCAACATCATATTTTGCTATATATTTGGACCAAAATATCCTAGATACCTGCACACTGACTATATCCATTGGATGTAGTGTTACAGTAACGTTTTTTTTCTCACAACACCTGTGCCAGTTATATACAGCATACACACACTCACACACATACAAACTGCATATACACGGACACAGTTTTCGTGGAATTTCATCTGCTTGCCAATGATGCAGAAAATGCAGTTTTGTTTTGCTACGTAATGATCCGGAAAAAAATCATGTTTTTTCCTCCTCTGCAATGATCCAGAAAATGAGGTAACACTTATTGCGCAATCCTATTTCTGCAAGACGATTCCAGCCTGGAAATTCCAAGTTTACAAGGAAATATGAGAAGTCAGGCGTCATGAATGGCTATCTCATTTTAGCTGAACTGACATTTTTAGTGGGCTTGATTAGTTCTAGGCCTGTCCTGCATATCAAATGTAGCAAGCCCATCAACTAGATATATCTCCAGACTCAGGCAATACACAAACATTTCTGGCTCCTTAACATAGCATGGAGCCAGAATTGGTTGGCATTCGTAGAAAAAGGTCTAGATATGTATAGTAAAAGTGGGAAGAGGTCTGGTGTAAAATGAAAGAATGCAAATAGAGAATGATCATCAGAAAATTATTGTATATTGTTTAAGTACAGAAAAGGTAGAAATAAAAATAATACTAACTAGCTCAAATGAGCTTGCAAGTCATAATGGATACTAGATTGGTTGGATTTTCATAATCTAATATATGAAAGGAGGGAAACACCAAATTGAGGGGCCTTTAAAACATAGAGCAAGAGAAGAGATTGGTGTCACTAGACAGGGCAGGGCAGGGCAGGGCAGGGCAGGGCAGGGCAGGGCAGGGCAGGGCAGGGCAGGGCAGGGCAGGGCAGGGCAGGGCAGGGCAGGGCAGGGCAGGGCAGGGCAGGGCAGGGCAGGGCAGGGCAGGGCAGGGCAGGGCAAATCACAAAACTAACAACCAAGGAAACAATTTGTGGGAAAGACCAGGTGACAGACAGGTCATTCTCTTTCTGGAAAGACTCAACAATGGAAAATACTGAAAGGCAGGGTTGGGTTTTTACTGGCTACAACCTGTTTTTGCCAGGTTTGTATGGTCAATAAAAACTGATAAAAATATGTTTTTACCATTTTGTTCTAGCAAAAATGATTGACAAGCCATGGATCCATAATAATTATAGATGGGCACTGGAAGCTCTTGAATACTGGGAGCAGAACTTGGACATACTCCAGCACCCCCCACCCATGTTAGCCTCTACAGAGTCCAACACTATTACTGCATGTTTACTGGTCAGGTACAAATTGACACCAACACTGAAATCAACACCTGTAACATGATAACACTGCCAACAGACATGTGATAAGTCATCACCTTGGATGGAAGCAGCCAGATTTGTAATGGTCAATAAAGTGGTAGTTAGACTTACCGAATCCTGTTGGGTGTTCACCGAATTCATGTTGTTACCCGCAGCTGAACCATATGTGTTTGATACAGTGCTGGTCATGGCTGACTGCACATCTCTTCTGGTATCTGTAGTCTTCCATGCGGAATCGCCCAAAGACGACGTCATGCCTGGCCGCACATCTCTTCTGGTATCTGCCATCTTCCCTGTGGAATCACTGAAGGAGGACGATGTTACAGATCGGGCATATCCTGTCTGCTCAGTCCGGTGTCTATCACCAGTGTTTTCTGTGCCCGACTTAGACACGTCCATGCCCGAAGCAGCCCGTCGGGCTCGGTAGTCCATATGGTCATGGTCATCTACTTTTGAAGCTGATTTGTTGCTGTCAAATGCACCCAATGTTTTATGGGGTGAATTGCATGCATCGCTGGTCGAATCTGCCCGACGCGAGCGATAACTGTTCATGTCAATGTTCACCGATCCTGTCGTACTGCTGACAGTGGCAATCCGTGTGCCTGGTTTAGAAACCGATGACGACGTGGTAGTAGTTCCTTCGATTTTACCATTGTTGGTTTTGCAGACATCCATGTTGTGTCTCAATGGTGTTTCGTCCTGTTTGTTATCAGTGCTGCTACCTAGACGGCTGGTAAAGCTACGAGATTCCCTCGCTTCTCGCAACTCTCGCTTCTGCTGGAAGTCAGACGATGAATCGTCTGATTGGTCCATTTCTGCACGACGTGCACGCAGGTCTGCTAATCGCTTAGATGTATACTGGGAGAGCCCAAATCTACTCGGGCGAACATTGGGTTGATTTCGGTCGTCCAAGGCCCCATAGCGGTCATCAAGGGCTGCATTCTCTGCAAAAATGGACAATGGTTATATAATATATTGACTGGTGAACTAGTGCTACCATGGTCTTTGATATATTTGCTACCCAATCAGATACATGTAATACCTCTATTTATTTAATTTTCCATTTATATTTAATTTAAGCAGTTGTTGATTTTCCTGTATTTTAATTGAAGGGTGACACCTGCAGCATTTATGTGCACATATTTAGATTAGTGGCTGGTTTATCCACCTTGTACACCTGTCATATAGTGAAAACACAAAATAAAGATGTTTATTGGCAAATATCAACAAGTTCATTCAGACAATTTAAAAACAATTTGTTGTTGTTGTTTTAAAATAAAATTAAATTATTATAGTTCGACTGACCTGAAAGTTGGTAAAACTAATTCAACATTATCACAGCATTTTGACAACATATCAACATATGCTGATCAACTGTGGTGACAATATTGTTTTACAAACACCAGCACCATTGGCATAATTTTAACATTAATGATTTCCCACAAACGAGTCAATGTGACATCATAGTAGATGTGTATTTAAACAAACTACATATAAACTAACCTAATATTTACTTGTTTATTCACACCGCGATGGTGTAACGTTTGTATCATATTTTAAATGTTGCATTTAAAAAAGGTGTAAAATAGGAAGACTACAAGACGGATTACTCAGGGATGTCAGATTGTTAGAATACACTGCAGATCTATGGCTTTAACACATTCCTTCCCACTTGTCAAACGCGGCAGACTGTGGTAATTTAATTCCCTGTTTTTCCAGCTTGTCTAAACCATGAATTACCAGGCAGACAGGCACAGCCAGAGGCGCAGCAGGAAATGTTGATTGTCTGTGATGTTTTTAGATAAACTCTGCCATATGAAAAAGTCTCCCGTGCTGGAGGGGAGAATACTATGTCCTGTAGGGAGGTGGTTTGGACCGGCATGGGATGGAAATAATGACATTCAGTTCGTTTTTATCCGAATGAATCTTTAGATTACGTTATCTGTGAATATAAGGCTACTGAACTGTGAATAGATTGAACAGAAAGGGGGGAATGTTACAATCACATCCAGTTGTTCAATAAACACTGTGTAACTGTGAGTGCATATTTGTCAATGGTCTTTATAAAGTTATATAGTTTGTATAATGATCTGTGTAACCCAACATTAGGGTCAATGTGATTGATAAAGCTATCGAATCATGACATGGCTTTAACCATGCTCATATATTCAGATGTTATTGCTGACGTATTTAAGCTAGCGATAAAGGCAATATTTAATGTAATTTTATGCTTACAAATATTCTTCACGAATATGCCAATATTTATGTACATTTATATATAGAAACCACATGGTGTGTTGGGAAAGTTCGGATAATCTCCTTAACTGCTACGCCACATGGAACGCATCAACTCGGGGATACCTTGGAGTGGAACAAGTCTGCCTGCAATCCCTCCCAGCACATTTCATCCCATCTTGATTGGAAGGAGATGTTCACAGCTGGAAATCTAGTTAGCAAAAAAGTGAGAATGACTAATGGCCAAAAAAGAATTTGGCACCTTGTGGGAGGGGGGTAAGCTGGCAGAGACAGGTACGAATCAGGTAGAACATGCGTCCGTCCATGCATGCACATGGCATAGGCACACAGAATACCAGCCTATGGTAGCTACGACTTCAGGTTACAAATAAAAAAGGTAAAGCTAAATACTTATACCTAGGGTGGTATCCAGGACTGCTCAAAGCGTTTCTCACTTCACCCACTGGCAAACCTGTTCCTTCCAACACCAATTCTACTTCTCTGGGAAGCATTCAGCCATGTGGCATTTACTACACAAAGATTAATCGTTCATACATATCTATTACTATCTCTCAACAGGTACTCATTTTTACAGCCAAGTGAACTGACACAACGTGGAGTGAACGAAATTGTGAAAGCTTTGAAACGGCAGCAAAAGGATTCAAACCCAATCCTCTTAATTGAGCCTGATGTTCCACTGTGCCCATGTAGTGTGAGAAAGGAAACCTTTATCATGAAGGGGTAAATTAGCCATTTTATTTGACAAGAAACATAAACAAAGAGTACCAAAGCAACTTCAGATTGCTTTTGCAATGCACTGTATTGCTGCAAGGTATATGATTATATCTGTCTTCTGAGTCATGCAATTACCGCATAAAACAAATAGTAATGGGCTTGCTATGACAACATAAATACATGAGCCTTCTTCTGCCATAAATCATTAATGTTACACAGGCACATAGATTGTTTGCAAAGTTCACATACACCTTACACTGGACCCTTGTAGACTAGCTGTGGCTGAGCCAGTGCTATTGACAGGACTACAGTTTCTGTGTTTATGCAAACTGTGTCCACTTCCTGTGGCTGACATCCAATACTATGTCACAGAAAGCTTTTCAGACTTTACAGTCCATACTGCCCATGTTCATTCATAAATAAGCATCAACTATCGCGTTACGCACATTAGCTGTATGGCTGAATTCTCCCCACACAGCATCCCTGTGGTCTGTTGGCCAGTTGTGGCTGGGGTTAAGTGTAACGCTAGACATACATCGCTAATTTTTGCGAGTCGCATGATTATTTATCTTAAAACGGACCACGCTGGTCCGCAACTCAACAAAACATGAATCTCGTGTTGATTTGGCTGGCGCAACAGTTGATTCGAAAATTGAATCACGGCAACAAATCGGAGACTCAGAGTCAGGCTGGTTTGCAACTCATCAAAACTTCAGTCACCGCTACGGGCCAATGCAAGCATATTTTCTTCAATATCTGAACTGATACTTTTGTAGTACAATGTATGCTGACCTAATCACACAACCACGGAAGTTGTCGGAACAGAACAATTTTGTTATTCGTGCAGTTGCAACAAGACACGCAACATGAGCTTAGTAATGTACACCAAGCATTCCGGACAATGTCATTATGACCACTGTATGCATATGGCCAGTTTAGTGTAGCAAACCCAATAAGCCTTGCAAAATGACCACCAGAAATGAAGAGAAGGCACTCGAAATGTAAGATCAAACTGAAGAGGATGTCTACCAAGCTGCCAGCATGTCTACCAAGCTGCCAGCAAGCACCCCAACCTGAAATGTTATGTACTGATACGTGCCAGGCTTAAATCAGCCTCCATTTCTAGTTCTGCACATTTCTAGTTCTGCACATTTCCATCACATATTATGCTTGGCATTTGACAAGTCACTTAGCTGTTTCTGTCTACGCCTGCCATCTTCACGTCACACTTGCAAATGTGTTTCTATGGAGATATGGACAGCCAGTAGACCACAAAACAGAGACAAGTTTGCCTACAAGAGATCTTTCGGTATGGTCAGCCATCGGATGAACTGAGCTGAACTGTATAGGCAGGACAACTGTTTGGCCTCTCAGAAACCAGATCCATGTACCAGTATCAATTTAAGACCACATCCAGTGACCAGGCGCTAACTTCATCAGACTAACCACTTAAGCAGTAGCCCACACTTGTGAGAATTATGTAGTGGTCACTTTCCCAACAATTGGCCACTTGACTTGTATCCTTGCGGTCACTTTTCCAAAGTAGACTATTTCTACCTACATTTGGCCAGAGAAACAGTTATGTTGAAACACAATACCATCAAATGCATCCATTAGGCCAACGTGTGATTCCAGTCAGTACTGAGCAAACCTTTGTGCTTCACGCTTCCAGCATAAAGTCAGATGAACCTAGACTTAAAACTTACCTCTTTCTTGCTAGCCTGTTACTCTAGCTGTGCCTGGCAAACAAAGCCATGACAGAATGAATCATGTGATACCACAAACAAGAGTTCTGGTAACTCTGTACTTAGTCAACTGTGCAACAGATCCGCCTTGCAATAGTTGGAGCCATGCCCATTGCAATTATGGTGAAATGACTGAAATCGTTGTTGACCTGTTTAAAGCTTAAAGGTTCTTTCTTAATTATATTTTCAGTTTGTCTCATTTCAGACCCATTCCACACAAAATTTAACATATTTTTAGCATCCACTAAGACGTGCTAGCTATAGGATCCATTGACATGCTAGCTCTAGTATCCACTATGACATGCTAGCTCTAGTATCCACTGTGACATGCTAGCTCTAGTATCCACTACGACACGCTAGCTCTGGTATCCACTATGACATGCTAGCTCTAGTATCCACTGTGACATGCTAGCTCTAGTATCCACTGTGACATGCTAGCTCTAGTATCCACTGTGACATGCTAGCTCTAGCATCCACTAAGACGTGCTAACCATAGGATCCATTATGACATGCTAGCTCTAGTATCCACTATGACATGCTAGCTCTAGTATCCACTATGATATGCTAGCTCTAGTATCCACTATGACATGCTAGCTCTAGTATCCACTGTGACATGCTAGCTCTAGTATCCACTATGACATGCTAGCTCTAGTATCCACTACGACACACTAGTTCTAGTGTCCACTATGACACGCTAGCTCTAGTATCCACTATGACATGCTAGCTCTAGTATCCACTATGATATGCTAGCTCTAGTATCCACTATGACATGCTAGCTCTAGTATGCACTAAGACATGCTAGCCCATTTATACAAATGTGTCATTTAGCTTTGATGAAATCATCAGACAAACTAATTTGTTAATGTCCAATCAATATTCGGCCAAAAAGAGAATCCATCTCTATATACACTGTACATTCTTTGACATTTAATTAAAGCTATTCACACTTTTGCAAGGCACCCAATCTAGCAATCAAAGTCAATTCGTTGGAAGATTTTAACATTGTGTCTATTCAAATTGTTTAATTTATGTAACATCATTCAAATTAGGATACAAGTAATCATTAATCTCCATTTAACTCTTCTCAGGCTAAAATGCAGGACTCATACCTAAAACAACACACTGTGAGGTGATCCAGAAGTTAGTGTTGTTTTGGTACAAATATCTCTAAGATTTACAGCTTATCTGACGTCTGGATAAAGGGCCCTTGTGCTACTCATTCACACTGTTAAGTTAATATGCCTCTGGGCAGATCAGCAGGCGCCAGTCAGACTAATGCATACAGCATTGTCTTTTCTCTAGATTCCACATACCATGTAAGACTGCTCGGAGCCAAGGGGACGTGGCACGTTGTTTTTTATTACAATGAAGACTTATATTTATAATGATTATGGTCTATCAAGTAGAACGTATGCAATGCATAGAACAAACGCCAATTCATATCAAATGTTTTACTTGTGCATTTTATTGTCAAATGCCAGTACAGCTGATAAAAGGGTCCAGTCAAACCCCTGGTGACATGACACACAATACACAATTACATATCTGTCAAGTTTTCCTACAACTTCTTTATGTATTTGTATGTGAATGAACAATAATATATTGTGCAAAGCAGTGCAGTTGAGGTGTATTCTGAGGTAGTGCTGAGGTGTAATATAGTGTTGAGGTCAAACTGAGGTGTAAGGTGGGGCTGAGGTGGTGCAGATATATAAGGTGGTGCTGAGGGGGCACTGAGGTAGTGCTGAGGTATAAGGTGGTGCTAAGTGGTGCTGAGACAGTGCTGACATGTAATGTGGTGCCATGTGGTGCTGAGGCAGTGCTAATTGGTGCTGAGGTGGGGTCATGTCATGGTCAGCCAACTGTATGTTACAGTCATGTTGGCCTTGATGTTGACCAGTGTAAACAGAGGGTCATGTGAACTTGTCATATAACTGCCTAAGGTAAACGAACACCACCATAACTAACCCTACCCTGTAGCAACACCCCTAATTCTAGGTATTATGGGATTTTATTTTAGCCTACTGTACAATGTATTAATGATTTAATTACACCTCATATGATAAATAATTGTGTAAAGAGCACAATATAATTACGCCAAGAATGATATAAATAAAGTGTAATTGTTTCAAGAAGACAATATATAGTCAGGAGCCAATATTCGTTACTGTAATTTAAAGAATTTAAAGTAAACTCTTATGCAGATTACTAAACATTCTCTTACAACATTTGAGGGGGAGGGGTAGACTTTACCACCCCTACCCCCAATATTTCTGGTGGTTATATGTTAAAGGTGCCTCTTCAATTAAATGTTTTTTGTCTCATTTCAAATGAATTTTGGGAAAAGCCAAACCTGCCTAGAACCTACTGCAGCATGCTGGCTCGTTTGTGTAACTCTTGTATGTAGATTTTGTGAAATCATCAGACAAACCATCAAATTGCTTAATGCTTGTTCAAGCATTAAGTGAAGTGAAAATCATGATTTTCACCCTTGAATGGATAGATGATCCGGTTTCTTGGTTATTAATATTAATCATAATTACCTCTCAAGAAACTTTGAATATTTCGACTGCATCTCGCAGTCTTCTTCAGCAGACTGAAGTTACGGATGTGTCACACGACCAATGTCATGTGACACAAGCTGGAGTAGGACTTTCAAGTCCTATAACATCCCGGTTTACCACAAACCTATCAACACCCTGAGGTCACTGTTGGTACACCCAAAAGACAGAACAGCAAAGGCAGCAAAGTGTGGGGTAGTATATGACATACAATGCCCAGAATGTGACCAACACTATATAGGAGAAACAGCCAGAACACTTGGCACAAGAATCAAAGAACATCTATCTTGTCGCCAACCCCTATCAGCTATAAGTGAACACACACTGAACACAGGTCATCAGTGCTCAATGAAGGACGTCAATATTCTAGACCACGAGGAGAACTGGCACAGGAGAAAAATAAAGGAGGCGATTAACATCCACAGAAACAAACCTACGTTGAACCGAGACATCCGCCAGGAGCTCCCACCAGTCCTACTCCAACTTGTGTCACATGACATTGGTCATGTGACACATCCGTAACTTCAGTCTGCTGAAGAAGACTGCGAGATGCAGTCGAAATATTCAAAAACAAACTGCAAGTTTCTTGAGAGGTAATTATGATTAATAATGATTTTCACCCTTAGTGAAATTTCGCAATTTTGTCATGTGATCGGCTAGAGGATAAAAGTCATGCCTATGATCAGCATTGACTCCCACAGTGTGCACCATTTTTGATATCCATTATTTTGATCCTTACCAGATCTAACGACTGAAGTCAATTCTTTTGATGATTTAAAAAAAATAGGCATTTTTATTAAACAGACATTACTTAAGCTATATGCACACACTACACATCTGGGCATAAATTTAATGAACCAGATTCACGGTGGGCTGAACCATTTGAGGAAGCAGCTTCAAGTAAATGGTGCCCCCTCACCCCAATATGCTCGCAGAAACCAGTTTTGCCCCCTTCCCCATGTTCAACAGCTCCTAACACTTATGTACAGTACCATTAATTTATATTATATGACTGGCAGAGAGTCGACTTCTAATTAAATATGTTAGTATCCATCCAATGGGTCTCTCTAAATGACGAGATGCCAACCAGAATATAATTATAAACATGAAACATGCACTGCAATACCAAAGCAGTTCACTGACCTATGGTTTGGACTTGGTATCTGTATTAACATAAGCAATGGTAACCAGGTCATGGGGAGACATGGCAACAGGCATGTGGCAAGTATCTGACGGCTACAACCTACGTCGTTTTAAATTAAATTAATTTAAAATTATATATAAGTAACTGCACACCTGCAGCATTAATCGTGCACGTGTGTTTGGAAAGCGGGTTCAAAAACCGCTATATTTGACACTCATAACGAGCCCTATTAAACATCGAAACAGATGTACGTGATGCATCGCACTATTCCTAGAATCCAGGAAGGGATTGAGATGTGAGACAAAGCGATCTTCTCGGATCAATGACTCACCGGACGCCCTGTACCGCGACAACTTCGGCGACGAACTAGACATGGTGTCTGGTCACTCTGCCGTCGGATATGTGGTCCAGTCTGTAACGAAGGGGTCGTGTCCTTCCTAGAGCCGTGTTCGACAGACAATGTCCACTCTATCCCTCGCAGACTTGGTAGGACGATAGCCAACGTTGCAGTTTCGGCAGCCGGGAAGCAGCGACGCCAAGACCAGCGTCATGAATAATGCCTTGTGCCGATTTGTATTCCACGCGACGCCGCTATAGTCGATTGCTAAAAGATCTGTCACGTCGTAAAGTCGACCAAAATAGCTTGAATGCTGATGTTAAGAACCACGACACTAAGCCGTAACCGAACTATGCATGAACACGAATAATGTCTAATTCATTATTAAAATTCCTTGCGTCAATATAACAGCATGTTTGTATAGGCCCAACTGCGTATGCACTTTGATACCGAGTTTAGACGGAGTACGCCTGGCCACGCGTCCAGCGATTCCCAGCTGTCTTTCGCCATCTGGAAGTGCAACAGCCACAAATCAAAGTGGATATGTACCGCGGCTTGTGAGCCCCACATCTGAATTTGATACAATTAAATATGACCTGACCCATGCGATTAAAAACGATCTAACGAAAAACTAGATTTTCATCAAGTAGTTTCCCGGCACACTTCAATTTTGGTAGGCGGCAACAGAAATCAATAATTCTTCCGATTCGCCCCACATATAGGCGTCGTAACACACAAGGCGCTCGGAAGCATTAACAACGAATATTGTCAATTGCTGCGAATGTTTTCGTAGGAAAATCAATTCAGCGTGTTTTGCAATAAATCATACGCGAACGAGGCATGGCACGAAGACGCGCACGTCTTAGTTGATAGTTACATTGAACGAATTGTGCACCAACTATAACGCTTATCTAAATGTGGCAGTCGGGGATAACTTGAATGGTTCGGGGATAAATTCTGGATTTGCGCAATAGCCCAGACATAGTTATATAGTATAACTCCTCTAAAGGCTGAGATAAAGTCGTCTGAGTAAAGGGTGGCCGTACTGCCGCTGGACCCTAGTCAACGATCTGTACTTCCGTCACACTCTCTCCCTCCTTTCCCTTCCGCTCCCTCTCTCCCCTATTTACCCCTCTCTAATTCCCTCCTACATGTTCCCTACCTCCTTTCTCTCCCCCTGTAGCCCTCGTCTGTCCCGCACCTCGATCTGCCTCTCACCCCTCCACCCGTTTCGATTCCGCGAATACCAGGGGCCAGTTTCTGTAAGATTAAGGTCTAAGGAGGACCCACCGTTATCTTCAGTAATTGGATTTAAAATGTCATTATCTTCTGGATATGGACACACCCCACTCAATCATAAGATTATTCTGGAGAGCCCCAATTGTAGGCACCAGAATAATTGTAGTTGCACATTTGCGCGAAACTATCCGATAGAGGGAAGCACTGCGACGACATTCGTGTTAACATATCCAATAGAGGGCGATACTATACATTTACCTGCGCGGGACAGAGATCGGATTTTGATGTTTACCTGTCGATCGAAACGTCAAAGAGGAGTGATTGATTTAGTCCGAACACCTGTGTTTCGATGACAAGCGACACATATGGTTGTAAATAGGGTCACCTTACATAAAGTACGTAGCTACATTTCGCCACAGACCTTTTCTGTTCACGGGACCACCTTGCAGCTTGCGATAACATACATCCAGGTGTGTGAACTAGGCCCAATTGCCTCCAAGCAAGAAGCCAGCAAGGTATATTTCGGCTGTCAAAGGATAAAATATAATGTCACCGTGTACACGAAGCATGCGCCGATTGGATTGTTCTCGTTCGTACAACTCACGGTAGACTAATTAAATACAGGTATCTCCAAATGACAGTCAACCAGAACGGTCAATTGTTATGTTAAAAGCTGTGGTGGGCGATAATACATTACAGTAGGATACCTTGTTCTAGGATTGGTCTTTGGTTCGCTTACTCCAAGCAACCCCTTCTGGGGCTAAAACAGGACTGATCGTAGGATCTGGTTTGGTTCCTCGATGATCGTAATATGCAATTCATCGAATTATTGTTAATTTTAAAGAAATTGAAATATGATACATGTGATGCCCATGGGAAAACATGATTACGTTTGCTTAAGTAATTAACTGTTTTAATATGCCATTGAATAATTCCTAAATTGATGCCACTGTTATGAATTAAACACCTTACATTTTTATTTTGTTATTTTTTTGTAAAACCAAGAAATATTCAGTAGTGGATTATGTAGATATATCACATACAAATGCTGGAATTGTTTTAATAGTGCAAGATGTTTATATAATTAATAACTTGATTTATTTTATTATAATTCCACACCTGATCAATAAAACTCCAAGCAAACGCCAACTTAACAAACCTAAATATAATATTGTCTTACTTACTTCCTTATTTTCTTCGCATCCTAGTTGATTCATAAGGCCACATACTATTATCTTTGTTAGTATAAATTAAATCATTATATGGTGCACTGTACGCTTGCATCAATCACAGCAGTACACAATTATAATAAAAACGTACTATTTTATAATAAGTTTCCACCATTTATATTTGTTGATGTATATATGTGAAATAAATAAATAGTTCACTTATATAGCCACGCAAAATCTAGTTAGGAACTACTCAAAGAGCTTTATGAAAAACAATAATGACATAATCATAAATGAACACTTTCTTGGTCATTTAAATCATTAGTATTGTAAAAATATTGGCTGACATTGTTTTACTATAAAAAACAAGAATAATACACATAAATGGCTTAATTCTTTGTGACTTGGGAGTGTTTTTTATTTTTGTAATATGACAAAAACATAAAACGTGACTTCAATTAACATAAGATGTTTAGGCATGTTTAGTATAGTATCACATTGTGCTGCAATATCCCTATTGTTATACATGTGGGAAGTAAACAAATATAGATTCCAGAACGACTGAATTAACATAAAATGTAAAGCCAGCCACTAAGTCAATGACACGGTTCAACATGAGCTAGGTCTGCTAATGGGAGCATGACCGTGCATGTTCCAGGTCTGTCCACCTTATATTCACACAGTTGGCTTTCAATAAGGAGCTGAAAAATGTTACTTGGTAACATGGGATGAACCTTATACTATCATACTGTTTTTGTTTAAATTTGATTAATGTCCTTTTGATTAATGTCACACATTCATTGCACACAACTTTTTTATGGCATTGCTTTCACTTTGCCTACCTACTTGCTGGGAGCATTAGCCATCGACAATAGCTTTCACTTTGCCTACCTACTCGCTGGGAGCATTAGCCATCGACAATAGCTTTCACTTTGCCTACCTACTCACTGGGAGCATTAGCCATCGACAATAGCTTTCACTTTGCCTACCTACTCGCTGGGAGCATTAGCCATCGACAATAGCTTTCACTTTGCCTACCTACTCGCTGGGAGCATTAGCCATCGACAATAGCTTTCACTTTGCCTACCTACTCGCTGGGAGCATTAGCCATCGACAATAGCTTTCACTTTGCCTACCTACTCGCTGGGAGCATTAGCCATCGACAATAGCTTTCACTTTGCCTACCTACTCGCTGGGAGCATTAGCCATCGACAATAGCTTTCACTTTGCCTACCTACTCGCTGGGAGCATTAGCCATCGACAATAACTTTCACTTTGCCTACCTACTCGCTGGGAGCATTAGCCATCGACAATAACTTTCACTTTGCCTACCTACTCGCTGGGAGCATTAGCCATCGACAATAGCTTTCACTTTGCCTACCTACTCGCTGGGAGCATTAGCCATCGACAATAGCTTTCACTTTGCCTACCTACTCGCTGGGAGCATTAGCCATCGACAATAACTTTCACTTTGCCTACCTACTCGCTGGGAGCATTAGCCATCGACAATAACTTTCACTTTGCCTACCTACTCGCTGGGAGCATTAGCCATCGACAATAGCTTTCACTTTGCCTACCTACTCGCTGGGAGCATTAGCCATCGACAATAACTTTCACTTTGCCTACCTACTCGCTGGGAGCATTAGCCATCGACAATAGCTTTCACTTTGCCTACCTACTCGCTGGGAGCATTAGCCATCGACAATAGCTTTCACTTTGCCTACCTACTCGCTGGGAGCATTAGCCATCGACAATAGCTTTCACTTTGCCTACCTACTCGCTGGGAGCATTAGCCATCGACAATAGCTTTCACTTTGCCTACCTACTCGCTGGGAGCATTAGCCATCGACAATAGCTTTCACTTTGCCTACCTACTCGCTGGGAGCATTAGCCATCGACAATAGCTTTCACTTTGCCTACCTACTCGCTGGGAGCATTAGCCATCGACAATAGCTTTCACTTTGCCTACCTACTCGCTGGGAGCATTAGCCATCGACAATAGCTTTCACTTTGCCTACCTACTCGCTGGGAGCATTAGCCATCGACAATAGCTTTCACTTTGCCTACCTACTCGCTGGGAGCATTAGCCATCGACAATAGCTTTCACTTTGCCTACCTACTCGCTGGGAGCATTAGCCATCGACAATAGCTTTCACTTTGCCTACCTACTCGCTGGGAGCATTAGCCATCGACAATAACTTTCACTTTGCCTACCTACTCGCTGGGAGCATTAGCCATCGACAATAGCTTTCACTTTGCCTACCTACTCGCTGGGAGCATTAGCCATCGACAATAGCTTTCACTTTGCCTACCTACTGCTGGGGCATTAGCCATCGACAATAGCTTTCACTTTGCCTACCTACTCGCTGGGGGCATTAGCCATCGACAATAGCTTTCACTTTGCCTACCTACTCGCTGGGAGCATTAGCCATCGACAATAGCTTTCACTTTGCCTACCTACTCGCTGGGAGCATTAGCCATCGACAATAGCTTTCACTTTGCCTACCTACTCGCTGGGAGCATTAGCCATCGACAATAGCTTTCACTTTGCCTACCTACTCGCTGGGAGCATTAGCCATCGACTATAGCTTTCACTTTGCCTACCTACTCGCTGGGAGCATTAGCCATCGACAATAGCTTTCACTTTGCCTACCTACTCGCTGGGAGCATTAGCCATCGACAATAGCTTTCACTTTGCCTACCTACTCGCTGGGAGCATTAGCCATCGACAATAGCTTTCACTTTGCCTACCTACTCGCTGGGAGCATTAGCCATCGACAATAGCTTTCACTTTGCCTACCTACTCGCTGGGAGCATTAGCCATCGACAATAGCTTTCACTTTGCCTACCTACTCGCTGGGAGCATTAGCCATCGACAATAACTTTCACTTTGCCTACCTACTCGCTGGGAGCATTAGCCATCGACAATAGCTTTCACTTTGCCTACCTACTCGCTGGGAGCATTAGCCATCGACAATAGCTTTCACTTTGCCTACCTACTCGCAGGGGGCATTAGCCATCGACAATAGCTTTCACTTTGCCTACCTACTCGCTGGGGGCATTAGCCATCGACAATAGCTTTCACTTTGCCTACCTACTCGCTGGGAGCATTAGCCATCGACAATAGCTTTCACTTTGCCTACCTACTCGCTGGGAGCATTAGCCATCGACAATAGCTTTCACTTTGCCTACCTACTCGCTGGGAGCATTAGCCATCGACAATAGCTTTCACTTTGCCTACCTACTCGCTGGGAGCATTAGCCATCGACAATAGCTTTCACTTTGCCTACCTACTCGCTGGGAGCATTAGCCATCGACAATAGCTTTCACTTTGCCTACCTACTCGCTGGGAGCATTAGCCATCGACAATAGCTTTCACTTTGCCTACCTACTCGCTGGGGGCATTAGCCATCGACAATAGCTTTCACTTTGCCTACCTACTCGCTGGGAGCATTAGCCATCGACAATAGCTTTCACTTTGCCTACCTACTCGCTGGGAGCATTAGCCATCGACAGTAGCTTTCACTTTGCCTACCTACTCGCTGGGAGCATTAGCCATCGACAGTAGCTTTCACTTTGCCTACCTACTCGCTGGGAGCATTAGCCATCGACAGTAGCTTTCACTTTGCCTACCTACTCGCTGGGTGCATTAGCCATCGACAGTAGCTTTCACTTTGCCTACCTACTCGCTGGGAGCATTAGCCATCGACAGTAGCTTTCACTTTGCCTACCTACTCGCTGGGAGCATTAGCCATCGACAGTAGCTTTCACTTTGCCTACCTACTCGCTGGGAGCATTAGCCATCGACAGTAGCTTTCACTTTGCCTACCTACTCGCTGGGGGCATTAGCCATCGACAGTAGCTTTCACTTTGCCTACCTACTCGCTGGGGGCATTAGCCATCGACAGTAGCTTTCACTTTGCCTACCTACTCGCTGGGGGCATTAGCCATCGACAGTAGCTTTCACTTTGCCTACCTACTCGCTGGGGGCATTAGCCATCGACAGTAGCTTTCACTTTGCCTACCTACTCGCTGGGGGCATTAGCCATCGACAGTAGCTTTCACTTTGCCTACCTACTCGCTGGGAGCATTAGCCATCGACAGTAGCTTTCACTTTGCCTACCTACTCGCTGGGAGCATTAGCCATCGACAGTAGCTTTCACTTTGCCTACCTACTCGCTGGGAGCATTAGCCATCGACAGTAGCTTTCACTTTGCCTACCTACTCGCTGGGAGCATTAGCCATCGACAATAGCTTTCACTTTGCCTACCTACTCGCTGGGAGCATTAGCCATCGACAATAGCTTTCACTTTGCCTACCTACTCGCTGGGAGCATTAGCCATCGACAATAGCTTTCACTTTGCCTACCTACTCGCTGGGAGCATTAGCCATCGACAATAGCTTTCACTTTGCCTACCTACTCGCTGGGGGCATTAGCCATCGACAATATGGGAGCATTAGCCATCGACAATAGCTTTCACTTTGCCTACCTACTCGCTGGGGGCATTAGCCATCGACAATAACTTTCCATTGTGCCGTGTTTTGCACCATTTTTGTTATTTTGTTCCAGGTGTAGCCCGTCCTCTTAATATTTGTTTCCAGGTCTCACCGCCAGGTGTTTCTATACCGTCCTCCTTTTCTCTGGCTGTCTGTTGATGCTGGGTGGGGGTTTTCTGACTGTATGATCAACCCACCTAAATTTACTTTTCTTGATTTCTTTATCCACTTGAAGCTGTTTGGTTCTTTCCTAGAGTAACCTTGTTAAATTCACAATTCTGCGCAGGCATTTGTTTATGAAATTATGTTTTATTTTCAGTGTTTGCTGTGTCATTCTCCATGTTTCCAAGCTGTAAAGCAACACCGATATGACATTTGAGTTAAATATCCTCAGCTTGGTATTTGACTAGATCTATTTTGCCTCACAAATCTCTCGGTTCTACAGCCTGGTGATATCAAGGTTACCTTGTGCTTTCACTTTGCCTACCTACTCGCTGGGGGCATTAGCCATCGACAGTAGCTTTCACTTTGCCTACCTACTCGCTGGGGGCATTAGCCATCGACAGTAGCTTTCACTTTGCCTACCTACTCGCTGGGGGCATTAGCCATCGACAGTAGCTTTCACTTTGCCTACCTACTCGCTGGGGGCATTAGCCATCGACAGTAGCTTTCACTTTGCCTACCTACTCGCTGGGGGCATTAGCCATCGACAGTAGCTTTCACTTTGCCTACCTACTCGCTGGGAGCATTAGCCATCGACAGTAGCTTTCACTTTGCCTACCTACTCGCTGGGAGCATTAGCCATCGACAGTAGCTTTCACTTTGCCTACCTACTCGCTGGGAGCATTAGCCATCGACAGTAGCTTTCACTTTGCCTACCTACTCGCTGGGAGCATTAGCCATCGACAATAGCTTTCACTTTGCCTACCTACTCGCTGGGAGCATTAGCCATCGACAATAGCTTTCACTTTGCCTACCTACTCGCTGGGAGCATTAGCCATCGACAATAGCTTTCACTTTGCCTACCTACTCGCTGGGAGCATTAGCCATCGACAATAGCTTTCACTTTGCCTACCTACTCGCTGGGGGCATTAGCCATCGACAATAACTTTCCATTGTGCCGTGTTTTGCACCATTTTTGTTATTTTGTTCCAGGTGTAGCCCGTCCTCTTAATATTTGTTTCCAGGTCTCACCGCCAGGTGTTTCTATACCGTCCTCCTTTTCTCTGGCTGTCTGTTGATGCTGGGTGGGGGTTTTCTGACTGTATGATCAACCCACCTAAATTTACTTTTCTTGATTTCTTTATCCACTTGAAGCTGTTTGGTTCTTTCCTAGAGTAACCTTGTTAAATTCACAATTCTGCGCAGGCATTTGTTTATGAAATTATGTTTTATTTTCAGTGTTTGCTGTGTCATTCTCCATGTTTCCAAGCTGTAAAGCAACACCGATATGACATTTGAGTTAAATATCCTCAGCTTGGTATTTGACTAGATCTATTTTGCCTCACAAATCTCTCGGTTCTACAGCCTGGTGATATCAAGGTTACCTTGTGGATTATTCTGTGTGGGAATACATTGCCTCCATTCTTGTTCATCTTGCAGAGTCCATTACCTCTTATATTCCTCTGTTATTTGTTCATGTGTTCGCACTGAAGTCTCCCACGATAATTGTTATGTATTTCTCCTTCAGTTTATCGAGCAATGTCTGTTGTAAAAGTTCTCCTTTGTTTGTCCACGTTTGACGTGTGTTGGTGCATAGCACTGTATAATGTTTAGGTTGATCTTATTCATCTCCGTTTTGAATGAGGCATAGATGATCCTTGATTGTGCTGCCTTCTAGCAGATTGGGCAGCTCTGTAAATCTCGTTACAGCAGCCAATCGTTCTGTGTAATGGGTGTCTTCCTCCTCATGTCCTGAGTACAGCGACATCTCTTCTGTGTAATGGGCGTCTTCCTCCTCATGTCCTGAGTACAGCGACATCTCTTCCGTGTAATGGGCGTCTTCCTCCTCATGTCCTGAGTACAGCGACATCCCTTTTGTGTAATGGGCGTCTTCCTCCTCATGTCCTGAGTACAGCGACATCTCTTCTGTGTAATGGGCGTTTTCCTCCTCATGTCCTGAGTACAGCGACATCTCTTCTGTGTAATGGGCGTCTTCCTCCTCATGTCCTGAGTACACCGACATCTCTTCGGTGTAATGGGTATCTTCTTCCTCATGTCATTAGTACAGCGACATCTCTTCTGTGTAATGGGCGTCTTCCTCCTCATGTCCTGAGTACAGCGACATCTCTTCTGTGTAATGGGCGTCTTCCTCCTTATGTCCTGAGTACAGCGACATCTTTTCTGTGTAATGGGCGTTTTCCTCCTCATGTCCTGAGTACAGCGACATCTCTTCTGTGTAATGGGCGTCTTCCTCCTCATGTCCTGAGTACACCGACATCTCTTCGGTGTAATGGGCATCTTCTTCCTCATGTCATTAGTACAGCGACATCTCTTCTGTGTAATGGGCGTCTTCCTCCTCATGTCCTGAGTACAGCGACATCTCTTCTGTGTAATGGGCGTCTTCCTCCTTATGTCCTGAGTACAGCGACATCTTTTCTGTGTAATGGGCGTCTTCCTCCTCATGTCCTGAATACAGCGACATCCCTTCTGTGTAATGGGCGTCTTCCTCCTCATGTCCTGAGTACAGCGACATCTCTTCTGTGTAATGGGCGTTTTCCTCCTCATGTCCTGAGTACAGCGACATCTCTTCTGTGTAATGGGCGTCTTCCTCCTCATTTCCTGAGTACAGCGACATCTCTTCTGTGTAATGGGCGTCTTCGTCCTCATGTCCTGAGTACAGCGACATTTCTTCTGTGTAATGGGCGTCTTCCTCCTCATATCCTGAGTACAGCAACATCACGTCTGAGCTCTCTGACTTGTATTGGCAGTGTCCATCTTGTTTCAAACAGCCCTGTACAGTGATGCTGTATGTATGCTGTTCCATCGCCATTTGGGCTGCTTTGATTGACTCGTTCCTTGTTCTCGTGTTTCATGTTACAATTTTTTTAAGTTATTTTAATATAAAAGGGCATCGGCGATGTAGTTTCCTTTCGACTTTCACAACCCAGCTTCACACTCTGCATGGGAGGCCCTCCCTCTCCCAAGTTTAGTGCAGTTTCTTTTGTCGATGTTTCGATAACAATCGATAAGCCAATGGCTTCCTTGTCCACTTGCCATCTGGCACTTATAGTTTGAGTTGGCAATTTTGTTAAATCTAGTTAAACGATCTGGCTTTTTTACGGGAAATGGTTGGTAGCCCAACCGTCATCTTTTAAATCCGGTCTGGGGACCGGCAATGGTTACCGTTGTTTTCCTCAACATTAACATTTTGTTTCTTCTTCCAGTTGCGACCGTCGAATCGGGCAAGCTGCAGTTAGCGCGAAACGTATTTGCAACATGTTAGCTGCGGGCCCACCGAGGGGCCACTAGCACAACGCATGTGCGGGAGCCAGTCGGAGCCAGTGTGCCGTACTGACGATACAGAAGATGTCACGCGAACCACGTCGAAGCCAGACACATGTTTGAGCGGGAGACGCTTCCGCATGTACACACGCAATATAGATGGAGGCGACCCAGTCAATGTCAGTGAATATGAGGCAGTATCAGATGAAGTTCCTCTTCATCGGACTCGGGGTCGCCGTCGTCGTCATGACAATCGTCATGCACGCCCTGATCGGCGATGCGGGAGTCCAAATGTTGCACGAGATCATGTCGTCGGAGCACGGCTTCGCAGAGAAGAACCCGTTCCGGTTTCAGGAGCCGCCTAGGAGCCATGACCACCACGAGGAGATGGCTTTCGTTGTCCATGACGACCCGGTGAGGAACGGCTCCTCGTTCGACCAACGTCGCGCCGACTACGCGGCACAGAAGGGAGACGTTATCGCCGATTCGGGCCCGGCGTGGAAGCTGCGGCTCAAGCTGGATGAGAACACCGTGGCCGTCGGCTGTGGCATCACCACCCGCGGCCGGGTGATCATGGACGGCGATAAACTGACGCACGAACTGCCATTCTTCCGCAGTCTCTTACCGTCGTTTTGCCGCACGGCCAGCCACGGCTTCGACTACAACTTCTACGTAGCTCACGACCATGACGACCCGTTCTTCTCCCGCAACGGCTCGCACGGCCAATTCCGGACGATGTTTCACCAGATCGTCTACGCGGGATGTCCGCGTCGCGTCAACGTCTCGCTGCATCTCGTTGAATGCGGGCACGCCGGTCGGCCTGCGTGGGCCCAGAACGACGCCCTGATGGCGGCCTACATGGACAACAACGCCTATTACTATCGCGTCAACGATGACACCGTGATGGAGTCGGTCGGCTGGACGGAGAGGTGACAGCGAATTATATGCCTTGCTTTCATATACATTTTAACAAAATATAAATTAATACAATTAATTAAGTAAAATGAGTATTATTCAATATTATCATGAAGTTAAATATTATCAATGATTGATACAAACATATGTTATATCGTAAATTGTAAGTTGTTTTAACAAGTAAAAATTAATACAACTGAAATGAATTCATTTTATCAGCACGCATTTTGACAGGTTCATCGATCAACTGATGCGGTACGACCCCCCGAACGTCGGCGTGGTCGGTCCGTGGTTCCGCTCCGGCAATATCGCCATCTTGACCCACGACTTCGTCCATCGCACTCACATCGATGTATTCGGCTTCTACTACCCGCGGATCTTCACCGACTGGTTCGCCGACGACTGGATCACGGGCGTCTACTCGCCCGAGAGGTGTCGCAAGGTGCCCGGCACCCGCATCAAGCACACAATGGAACTGGGAGTTCGTTACGTCGTCCACTTCGAGAAGGCACAGCGAGTGGCGCTCGAGGTTTGGATGAATTAAACTTTATTTTTTGTACATACTTCTATGATACATAACACAGGAAGTTAATAGATTAGTGTGACTTGGGAGATCCCTTAGAAACTCAAAGTGGGCTAACTGACAAGTATCACCTAGTGTAGTATACTGCCTTAATACACATCATATAGCGCGAGAAAGTAATATTATACAAAAATGAGTGCTATTTACCAGGCTAGTGCTATATAAAGAGGTGCAGTTATTAAGATTATATATTATTAGCATAAATTAGTGCATTTACTTATCTACATTATAATATGTTTTTGGTGGACATCCATAACGTGGAAGTAAACTACCAGTCTGTCATCAGGTTGAGATCGGCAAGATGATTCTGAGTCGCTTCCTGGCGCGACGACAACGCAGCGCTGCGGAAAAAGACAACTGGGAGAAGGACTCGAAGCTGGTCATCTCGATGTCACTGGCCGGAGACAGCGGCATTGACCAGCTGTACGGGATGCTGCGATACACCCAGCTCGTGCCGATCGTGTTCACCGGGTGGCGCGTGCGTGTGTACGTGCAGGACCCCGACGTCACTCCGGGCATGCAGAGGATACTGCGGGTGATAATTCGGAAACTGCAGAACATGGACGTCGAAGTGGTGAAGCTCGGCAACGACACGACCACGTCACTTCCGGCGTCGTTGTGGCGCTACCTCGTGGCCGATGACGTCACGGTGGAGCGGTTTGTAGTGAGAGACGCCGACACGCGTCCCGGGGAGCGGGAGCAGGTTGTTCTCGATCACTGGTTGAAGACCGACACACCGATCCATTGCATACGTGATCACCCGAATCACGCACACCTCCCCTTCGTGCCCGGGTTGTTCGGTGGCATTCCCGGCAAACTTCGTCCCATTCTCGGCCGGTCGGTACGAGAGCTGATGCGCGGTCAATCATCGGACTTCGACTTCCTGCGGACGGTCATGTGGCCGAAGACGAAAGACCACTGCCTCTGTCACGACAGCGTGTCCTGCACGCGTTGGCATGGCGCGCAGGCGTTTCCGATCCTGCGCAAAGAGAATGAGTTTGTTGGTCAGAGATACGACGCCAATGACCAGGTGGTTGATAACGACGAAACCTTGCTGTGGAATCGGACGTTCATTCTGCCAGAATGTGTTCACTTGAAGGACACAGGATTCAGCGAGAAGGCGGTCAGGTCAGTGATCCGAAACAGACCAGTCATCTGGTCACAGGACTACCACATCGGACCCATCATGGACATAAAGAGCTTGCTGGCTCCGATCGGCGTCAGAGTAGTCGATAAGAGCCTGTCTTATTACTGCGGTCACGTCGGAACATGTGCCAAGGACCTGCGAGTGATCACCCAGGAGAACGGCATGAGACTGACACCAGAACTAATCAAACAGTTCTACGACGTGTACAGGAATGACGAGACCATGCGGCGTGTATCCATGTTCGTGTGCACGCTACCTGTCGCCATGTGCGAGGCGTTCGTCCCGTTCAACAAACCCATGCTGGTGATCGCGACGATCCGCTACGAGCAAGCGAGACCAGAGCCAGCCAAGTGGGTAGCGCTCAACGACCTGCTGCTGAACATATCTCGCAGTCCGCATGGCATCGTGGCCGCAAACAACTTGTACGATGCCAAATACATCGAGTACTTCACCGGCATAGCACCATTCGTCGTGCCCAACTACGTCGCTTACCTGCGCGACACCTACCGGCCGACACGCAAGCAGTTCCTCGTCGCGCCCATCCACAGCAATGAGCTGTATGAGAAGGTAACTATCGATAATCTCGACTTTTATGTATATTTTCTTTTTAGATACTTTGTATTTTATATATTCTCTGTGCAATAGAGTTTGTCTAGTTACGTTTGTATTCTTTATATTAGTCTTCAGCATTTAATTGTAATTCTTAGGAGCTCTAGTATTCAGTAGTTATAGTCATTTTGCGGCGAACACACCTGACTGTTTCAGTCATCCGCACCTGTCAATCGTCGGCGTCCGTTGTTGTAACACAGATCAGCCGCACGTTTCGTCCGCTTCCGCACAAATCGGTCTGGTAGTGGACGACGTTTGCAACTGGTCTGCAACGGACGACGACAACAGATGACGGAAGCGGACAGCTTTGTTCGTCGCTTTAGTCTTAGCATTTTAATCAAATGTAAATTTTCGCGAGCAGTGTCTTTCCCTGGATACGAATGTGTAAATAAAGTTGTTGTTATTATTACAAGGTGTATGGGGAGTTCGACAGCATCATCATGCGGCGGCACCTCGACCTCGTACTGTATCCTATGAGGCAGCTCTACCCGCAGTACCGCTTCAGTGACCTGGCGGCTCACCCAGCCGTCGTGTACGTGCCCTACCAGGTGTCCATGATCAGTCTGACGGAGCAGTACCGTATGAACATCCCACTGTTCTTCCCCACCGTCGACCTGCTCGCCAAGTGGCACGTGGAACACGGCGTCGTCAGGCAGCGCACGTGGGCCGCCTTCCGAGAGCAGCGCAGCCCGCACTCCGCCATACGGGGCGTTCTCGGCAACGACGTTCCCGACCCGAACAACGACGAAGACCAGGCGGCCGTGCGACACTGGCTCCGGTACGCCGACTTCTACCAATGGCCGCACATCATCTACTACGAATCCGTCGAGGATCTCGTAGACAAGATGGCGACCGTTGACTTGGACGAGATCAGTCGGCGCATGCGCGAGTACAATAAGCACGTGCGAGAGGAAATCAAGAAGATCTGGTCGAATATTTTAGTCAAGGTGACGACGGGAACGTAGCGTCCGTGGATAGGGTATACAGTACTGTTTTGTAGAAAAATATTATATCCACTTTTTATTCATGCATTGTACTTGTATGCCGTGTCCGAGCAGACAGTTCCTCCAATTCCCACATGCGCGCGCAAACGCCCGCTACACGCATGTATAGTGTATACAGTGCCAAATGAAGACACCGCTGCATATCACGCCAGTTGGGGACTTTGTTAATAAAAGATTCACTGAAGTACTGATTTATTGCATTTAACCATAATTATATATTATTGATGACAATGCACATAAACACTTTGTGTCTGTCTTACAATAACATAGACCAGGAAATGTCTCCTCACTTCCAAATACAAAGGTCAAGTCCGTACTCATTGGACCAAATCACCAGCCGGAGATGAATGGCTAAGGCTTAGAGTTCAGGATAATCATGCATTAAGGGTTAGTTATGCTTAGGGTTTGTGTTAGAGTTGTTATTAGTAAGGGTTAATATTAGTCAGTGTTTGCGGTAGTTTGTGTTTATGTTACTTAGGGTTACCTTTAGTTAGGGTTAATGTTAGTTAGGGTTAATGCTAGTTGGGGTAATATTAATTAGGGTTAGTGTTAGTTGGAATTAATATTAGTTGGGGTTAATGTTAGTTGGGTTTACTGTTAGCAAGGGTTAGCTTAATGCTATTTGTGGTGTCTCAATGAAGTCGAACATCTCGTGCAAGGCTACGCACGGTCCAACCTGGTTAGTTCAGGGCCTGCGTGTGCACGTGGTATGTGTCAAAGATGTATAGTTTGGCTGGGATAATGCGGTAAGCTAAAGGGCATACTCGTTATAGGTCAGTGTGTGTATATTCGTACAAGTATAAATAAACAATAGGGGTATATTTAACATATTGCTCCTTTAATAACAAAATTAATAGTATGGTAAATAATCACAAATCAAATATGCTGAATATAATTACAATCTACCAACATCCAATAACATTCAAAGCTAGCAAATCAGTTTATATAATAATTCAAAGTCTCTTACGAACTTGCTGGCGTCGGTTCTAGCGTAAAAAGTTTCAGATAGGGTGGTACCAAGCTAGTCAGCAAATGCAATCAAACTTGCCCCGACGAGTGCAGTCAAGCGTAGAGCGTGTCCAGGTGAGTGCAGTCAAGCGTAGAGCGTGTCCAGGTGAGTGCAGTCAAGCGTGGAGTGTCGATGGAGGCTTCAGCGTGTCTTGTCGCCAGCAAACATCGCCCAGTCCGGACAACGAATAGTCCTCGAAGAGGCAGTCGGTGTATTAAGGTTCACCGATGCATAATCAACGACGCTAGTGATGAAATAACAGCGAAATAATCGTCTCTTGAATCAAGAATAATGTTCCGACAATTATTGTCCTTGCACGTCGAAACTCTTAACATGAGACATGGGTATAATCACATTACCTTACTCGGTGAATGCATTCTGTTCGAAAGAACATTGCTTAACACGAGACATGGGTATAATGACATTACCTTACTCGGTGAATGTATTCTGTTCGAAAGAACATTGCTTCACATTTCCATGTCTCGGAGACATTATATCGATTCACTTCGTGAATAATCAAACGTCTCAGATATCTGATTTATCTCAATTGTCTGCCCAAAACATCCGGCGTCAGCTGTTTTGTACACCACCAATGACAGTCGTCGTCTCATAATAAATCAACCAATAATTTTAATGCATACATAACTCACGTAGACCACGGAAAGGTTTGGCTGCCTATTCAACTTGCAAGTTACGTAATGTTTGTACCAAAACACTCCAGTGACAAACATTCAAATCGAATAATATCCTACACAAAATATATATGATAAGAATATAGACAATATACACATAATGACGATGTACACAACACATTTATAACAGTAAAAAACACTACAAATTCCTTTATCTCAACCCATTGTCGAAGGTGCGAACATAAACATATTTAGTGCTATCACCGACACAAATCAACAACTGCTGCTATATCTCAAGAAATTTGTTCTCCACCATAATTAGATGCTAACACAAGAATAAACATTATCAGTATACAAAGAGTTCTCCAATATCTCATTGTCTGCTGACGTCTCTCCCACGCACTGTCCGTAGCAGGGGCGGCGAAGGACTCCAGCAGTGCACTAGTTATGCTCCAAGCAGTGCACTAGTTATGCTCCAAGCAGTGCACTAGTTATGCTCCAAGCAGTGCACTAGTTATGCTCCAAGCAGTGCACTAGTTATGCTCCAAGCAGTGCACTAGTCATGCTCCAAGCAGTGCACTAGTTATGCTCCAAGCAGTGCACTAGTTATGCTCCAAGCAGTGCACTAGTTATGCTCCAAGCAGTGGTCAGTATCGTTCCACCCGTAGTCGGGGCCTCCTAGAGTCGACCTTCAAAGTAACTGCGTACTGTTTGCAGCAGTTTGCTTTTGTTGGTCTTCATCGCTTTTACCAACATGTGATATGTATACTGTCCCGTGATTGGCCAGTAGTGTGGCTTATTTAATTCCTCCACGAGGAAACGGGTAAACTATTATCTGAATGCTCCATGTTTTAGAAGCTCCGTCCCACTCTACCGCTGGGTCTGGTCAGGTCCAATGATGATAAATGTATGATAATATCCTGATCGACGCAGCCTTTTCTCCGAATCTGATCAATGGTGAGATATACTTGTCGAGTACCAGGGGATTTGTTCACCACGACTGGAACACACCTTCACCAAACGATCCCCGGCCATGACTGCACATGTTGCCTGCTGCAGCACGGTCTCATGTACGAGGATGCCGCCATCAATCACTGTTTTTATCCATCGCGTCATTCCATTAAATGAATGCCTCTTTTCTAACCATTTAGTGGTTTCTGGCAGGGGGAAACCCCCACCAAAGATTGCGGGAACTGGTGCTGTCGCACTAAGGGAAGATTTGACACTGCTTTTAGCCTTGGCGTCATTTCCATAAATAAAGGCCCCTCTTTTCTTACCCTTTGGGGGTTGCTAGCAGGGGAAAGCCTCACATAAAATTGCTGGCACTTGGCAGGTAACCCCAGGGCAAGATTTGACGCTGTTGTTAGCTCTGGCGTCATTCCCATAAATAAATGTACTTTTTTCCCCTTTGACGGGTGGTTTCAGGGGCCAGCCCAGCCCAAACCCGGCAGCAACGCATTTGTTCATGTTAGTTAGTTATTATATACTGATATAATATATGATGAAGACTGGATGCTGTGAACACCGCCGCTCCAGAGGGTTATCGCTCTACAGCAGCATGGATGTCACTGGCCCATGCCTACCCAGGTAAATCATGTGTCCACTGATATGGCTTAGCAGGCTTGTTTTACTAAGGGGTTGTGTTCATGTATTAATGTATGTGGCCTAGATTTGATTTGACGGTTAATGACTTGAGACTTGATTTTGAAAAAAAATCTGCTACATAATTGAGTAACTGATTATCGTCGCTCTGCTTAGCACAGGTCTGTGGACAGTGATGCTTGTTCTAAGACCTTATTTATAGGCACGTTCGTGGCGTGTAGTTACTGTTAGCATCACTGTTTCCCAAGACGGTTGACATAGTAATTCGCACGGCTGCAAAAAAGGCGTGACAGTGTGTCGTTGTCCTATTGATTTTCCAAGTCATATTCATTGAGGTATCACAAAAACTGGTAAAATGACTATTCAGTGTAGGCCTGGATAGCAAGCATTTGTTCATGTTGTACTGATGTATCTCTTTGATGCCGGGTGTTACAGATGCAAAGTCAATTCGAAAAATCATGTACATAATATGCATTAACAACCTGACCCAAATGTGCCTTAACGGCTCACGATTGTTAAATATAATTTGACCGTTGTACATCGATGAATACAATGTAAACTTTATATTGCAGTCGAACCAATCAAGTTAAACAGATAACGGTCAAAGTATATTGTTAATGTGGTTTGGTAAACACAGTTCGGTCAAGACTTTAGAATATATGCAGTTTATGATATATGACATGCGTTTGTGATCAACCCAAACAAGCTGTGCAGTTACATATAACGTATCGGGCAGTTAACCCTACACTAAAAATCTACCAGATTACAATTTATTAACCTCCCCCATTGTCAACATCCTACCTTTCGGCAGGTGAGACTACTCGTAGCATTAATGGTGTAACTATATAACAAACTACATATGTATCGCAACAGTTGATGTGGCGAAGAAATACTATCGATAATAAATGTAACAATATGTATAGTCATCATCGATTGTACAGTGAACTATCGTTGGTAAATATATATCAAAAAGGCTAATTGTGTCTCTGCATTACTGCTCGTTAAAATGCCTATTATTCTCTATTTCTGTAATTTTACTTATTATTGACCTAACACCAACAATCGTCGTTCAGAGCTGTGTTTTCCACGAATTCACCATTCAATCGCAATAGTTATATGAAATTGTCGCAATTGTATTGTAATAGTAATATAGCTAGGTTTAACTCTCTCTCTCTCTCTCTCTCTCTCTCTCTCTCTCTCTCTCTCTCTCTCTCTCTCTCTCTCTCTCTCTCTCTCTCTCTCTCTCTCTCTCTCTCTCTCTCTCTCTCTCTCTCTCTCTCTCTCTCTCTCTCTCTCTCTCTCTCTCTCTCTCTCTCTCTCTCTCTCTCTCTCTCTCTCTCTCTCTCTCTCTCTCTCTCTCTCTCTCTCTCTCTCTCTCTCTCTCCCTCTCCCCCTCTATCTCTCTCTCTCTCTCTCTCTCTCTCTCTCTCTCTCTCTCCCCCTCTATCTCTCTCCCTCTCTCTCTCTCTCTCTCTCTCTCTCTCTCTCTCTGGATGGATGGATGGATGGATGGAAGAAATAGCTACACTATTGGTAGTAGTTGTATTAGCAGCAGTGGTAATAACAATATTCACAAGTTATGGTGGTAATGTTGCAGCTAATACTAATTTGGTCGGGCGAGAAAAAATATGCTCCGCCTTTTTACTTTCACGATAATTCTCAAATAATGATACCAAGACTAAGACACAAAACATTCACTGCTAACAGGAGCTTTATTGAAGTGGAATCTTCACATAGTCGCGCTGGTTACAAACGAACGTGTTGACGTCTTTGCGCACCGCTCGCGTGCTCAATCTTCCTTCTTAGACGGACGGAGAGACCAGTGAACGCCACTAAAAACGGACATATTGTGTGTGAAATTAATTAATATATAGACTCGCTATGCAAGGAACATCAACTTAAGGGTACAACTTAGAAATCCACATTGTAATAATTACTGTGTTTGTACCCATGGATATAACGAACATCTGATATTTGAAACATGCTATATATATTTATCGCGCACTGTGTTTAGTGTTCGTGTGTTGATGTGATATTATTATATGTTATTATATTATTACTAATGATTACTAATTACTCGAATAATCGTAACAGTCAGCTTCTGAACAGTTGATATATTCATACGTCAGCTTACATAATTTCTTTCGTTGTTCGATGTAGTTCCCGTTACATATGTGATATGGATAGTTATATGTGAATATATATATATATATATATATATATATATATATATATATA